>VXBW01007377.1:650142-737754 GCA_013400375.1 Thinocorus orbignyianus | reverse complement strand
AAAAAAAAAAGGAAAAAAAAACCCTGCATTTCACTGGATGCAGCATTTTTATGCTTATCTACGGGTTTTTAATGTCACTTTACAGTTAATAATTAGCCCTCCTCTGGCCTGCACAAAGAGTGCCACTGAGACAAAGGAAAACGTTAAGTGTGTTAGCTATACTTGCCACTGGTATAAATAGTCAAAGGGATGATTAATGAATGAGGGGGAGAATTAAACAGAGCAGTGAACAAAGACAAAGCCCGTTTGCTTGGCTGCCCACAAACCAAGACAAGCTGCATCCATAAAGAAACTACAGAAAGTGACAAACAAAAAATCAGCTTAATAGACAGCTCATGAAGACTTTATTTAACCCCACATTATGACAGCCTCAGTGCTTTATTAACACTCTGACACGTTAAGATGCCAGGGTCATTTGAGGCTAAAACACACATTTGTTGGGGGGAAAGGCGGGGAAAAAAAAAATGCACATTTTTGTGCCACAGAGAGAAAAACAGAGAAGGCCCAAATAACTTAAACAACACCCTTCAGTTCTCCTTTGTGGAGCACGCCAAAATCGACATTTTTAAAGAGTTGTTTAGAGATGTCAAACAAAGCAGATGAAGCACTAACACAAGCGGCCCAGAAGTAGCTTGACAGGCCTTATCCTTCTCTTCAAATGGCTACATTGTAGACAGATGCCTTTCAGATTTAAAAAATTGTGACAGCTTTTAAGTTTAAAGCAAGTTTTACTCCCTTTTTCCCCTTTAAATGAGCTAATGAACATTCCCAGCTACTCTCTACAGATTACTATACATACCTAATATCCTAATAAACCTCTGTGATTTCTGAATGAAAAGCCCTGCAATAAAGTTGATATACATAATGTAGTCTAGCACCTTTGTTGCTTAGGCCATTCTGAAACTTTGACTTTAACACTGACAAATTAAATATACACTTTGAGTTGTCTTGTTCTTCCTTTGGTTAGACAGAGTTTTGATTTGGTCTGTGGTTGTTTTTTTTTGTGTGTGGGTTTTTTTTTTTGTTTTGTTTTGGTTTGGTTTTGTTTGTTTTTTAAATAAAATTAGTAACTTTCATAAGTAGTTTGCTTCCCTTCATCAGCTGCCCAATGCAGTAGACAAATCTAATAAACCTCTAATAAAATGGAATGTACAGCAAAGCACAGAAAATGTTAAAAAGAAAACCACATCAGAACCCCTCAAAAATGAACAAGTGTCGTAATAAGAGAAAAAAATAAATCTTTCTCTCTAGCTTGTACGCCTTAATTGCATAATTGCATAAGTAATGCCATAAGTAGCCACATCTTCTAACAAGACAACACAGTATGTAAATGTTTCGTTGTTACTGACAAATGAGAATAAAAACAACTTCTTGTTGTTATGCATTTGACATTACATATGTAATCCAACCTATTTAATGGATAAATACAACTGATCTACAGAACTTTTTTTACTGAAATTTACAATTTTAGTAGAGATATTCTTATTCTCTCAAAATCATCATTAACAGTTCTTTAACCTTCCTATCCATGTTTTTTTCAGCCTACAATCCCACCCTCTGATCTATTCTCCTACTGCATAGCTTTTTTTTGTGTGCTCCACTACTTGATTTTCTCACTACAACATCTGTGGAAATAAGCTGGAGCAGAAAGCTATTTTATATTACTTAAATTATTCTCTCTGCCATAACGCAACATGACTAGCAAAGAAAGCCCCCAAAAAACAGCCCGATGATCTGAAAATTGAACACTCTCAAAACTTAATGTGAGATCCTGCACAAAAAGCATCCCACATTTTCTGCTAAAGACTCTCATCTTCTTCTGCGAGAATAAACTTGTTCAGGCTTCTACTTTCACTTCCATCAAATATATGTCACCTCTACAACATTTAAATTTTCACCATCAACTGAATAACATCTCCTAAGTTTACAAAACAAAACTTCGCTTCAAAGTTCACAGAGAGCTGTATCTCTGTTTTGAGAAGTGTCAATATCAGATGTATTTTCAAGAAACAAGACAATTCACAGTTATCAGGGCAACCTGTAAAGAAAACAATGTAAATTTTCCATTTTGAAGCATTCATTTTTATACCCAAATGTTAATAAAGTTAAATCAAGTGATAAGAGAACTACCATAATACATTTTGCAGTTTGCCGTTATGCATTCAAGACAGTGTTTTTCTGAATATTCCTAAGGAGCCTGAGAGAAAGTTATTTAGTATGTGAAGTAAGCAGTAAAGTGTACAACTTCATCCTCCCTCTTCCTCCTCCCCATTTCTGAGGCATGACAAAACTCCTTTACCAACACTGCTCTTACTTTGTGAGGAATCTTCACATATTTGGTTATTGCAAAAAAACTTCAGCTAACAACTGAATCTGTTCCGGTGAGTCCAGATCATATCCTGATTTTATACCCACCAGTTTATACACTGCAAGAACTCTCCAAATTTTCCAAGGACATTCAAAGGAAACTAAAGAGAATCTCTCTCCTGCTGTGAACACCCTTTTTTTTTTTTTAATGTTATTTCCTGCATCAAACAAAACCCTAAGCCTGCAATTAAATTTTGGACAGATAGTCAGAATAATAATAATTATTTCCTTCAATATGTTATACTTTTAGAAATAATTCCAGTTCCAAGTCAAATGTCCAATTAAACTTGAGTAACTAACTCCTCTAGATTCCTTTGAAAGTTTGAGATGGATTATTTCAAGTTTTGAATTCTTAGTCAAGTTCTGATTGAATATCAAAGCTGGGCAGGTCTTATTTAAATGTACAATAACTTTGAGAAATAGTTTCTTCTTTTCCCCATTGCAATTTCTTTACAAAGCTCTGACATAAAACTTGAAATGTTGTGGAAGGAGGGGTGAGGGAGTGGGGAAGCAATGGTTCTTCTCCAGACATCCTAAGAAGTGAGGGACAACTTAAGGAAGTGTTCTGTATCAGTTCTCACACATGCCAACATACTGTTTTCACTTTAGGAATGCAATGAAAATTGATCACCTGAGTAACTAAGAGATATCAACTTCAATAGTGAAAGCCATCTTTCCCTGGGGGCTGGTAGAAGGGGGGAAAATAAGTAATCTCTCCGTTTTCAAATGTGATATCTACAGGTGCTGCCACGTGCAATTGTATATCCACATCCAGGACGTGCAAGCATTTTTATTGTCTTGTCTTTCTGCAACTGCTTACAAACTCACTGCTGATCTGTACTACCCTATCACTCAGAGAACCACAGAAGGTAGAGGCAGAGGAGAGGTATTAGGTCATCTAGGACATATCTCCACCAATAGGCAAGATGTACTTAAATGAATAATCACTGGAAAAGCCTCTCTGGGTTTTTCATGCTGTGACATCACACCAGTATCATCCTTTCACAGCTGGAGCTTTAAAATTTATAACCAAGTGTGACGCACACTCCAAAACCAAATAACATAAAGTGAAAATCAAGACTTTATGCCACATCTATACTGTTGAGCATTCAAAACTCTAGAGAATTACTGAGAATGTGGTTGAAACTAACAGTTAACAAAAAAATTGTATACTGAGTAATCCCTTAACACTCTATCGATCTAGAATATCCATTTTGAATCTGACAATCTCAGAATAAGCAGTATGTATTAATTTGAGTTGCTCCAAAGACAAAAGAGTAAGACAAAGTAATAAGGCAATACAAGGCATGTTCCATAAACCAAAATAAAAACATTGAACTTTCCTTTCTTTTCTTCTGATTCACCACCTGCAAAGTAATAATTTCTTTAGAAAACATTTAATTTGATCTAATGCCACATGCTTAGGGAAAGTACACGTGCAAGGCAGAATTTACAGATTTAACATTGGGTTTTTGGTGGAGTTGTAATATTTCTTCAGATTTTTTAAATCTAATTAATTAGATTAATTGACATTCCTGACTTCATTGTAAAGTTTAGTTCTACCTACGTCACCTCCAACTCCTTACACTCCCAGGCTGCTCGTCTGGCAAAGAGGGAAAGCCTTAGCACTGAGCGAGCACTGCTCAGTAGCAGCCAGAACACTGGTGTGCTATCAACACTGCCTCCTTCGCAAACACAAAAAACTCCCGAATCCATCCTTCTGAGACCAAGTACAAGTTTATAATACTTTAAAAAATTTGTCAGTTTATATAGCATAGCTGACTCCTGAATGGAAGGTACAGAAAACTGCAGGGGGACAGGAGGGAGAAATCAGTCGCTTGAAACTCAGCAGACAAATAGCGACAGTATGGGTTCTTACAGTGCCCAGATCAAATTTAAATCTGTCAAAGTCCAGTTAAAATTTAAGATCTAAACAAGAAGCTGTATTCATAGCAGCTTATTTATTAGAAAAGACAGTAAGGATAAAGCACTTCTCCAAGTCCTTCAGCAAAGCTGAGCTCTCATTTTTGAATTTATTTTAAATTCAGTTATGTACACTGAGCAATTTAAACATGCAAAGGAAAACATATTTTACATCATTATTTATCATTCCATAAAATAGAACAGTAGCCTATAAAATGATCTACTTCTCTATGCATCATTTTCATTCCGCTTTGAATGTGCAATCCAATTTTTTTATACTTTAGATTGGAAGGTTAAAAGTCCTCTCCTTGCATGCATCACAATAAAGAGACAATGGATTCAGGATGTTGGGTTCTGTAACTCTCTAAAGTAGAAAGCAGAGAGACTGAAAATAAGAATCAAATGAAAGAACTACTGTGCCAACACTTCTATGAAAGTGATCATGCTAAATAAGGGCATCTCTGTTTAATCCAAATTTTCCTGAAAGAACAATGAAAAATGTCTCTCTTGCCTAGCTAAAAGAAAACAGCAGCCCAAATACATTCTTACTTATATTTTCAAAATCTGAAACAGAAAATGCTGTTTACATACTCATTTTTCTCATTCATCATTCATTTAGACTTCCTTTTACTTTTTTGTTGTTGTTGTTACTGATATGCACACAAAAATTACAAGTTTTGCCTGTAAAGCCATATGGCGAAGGAGAATTGCTATTATATATATTATATTACACATACACACGCATATATAAATATCTTTATTAGTTACAATGTGGCCTAGCACAGCAGCACATTTTATTAGGAATTAACGTGTTTTGCTCCTGTGATTTTTTCCTACTGGCAACTTCCAGAAATATATTTTAATCGGGCAACTTCAATTTTTTAGGAATATTCTGTGATCACAGGGCACTGAATTGAGGTTCTTGGCCTAGAACATTTAAAATTCAGTTACACACTGGAAAATAAATGTGAGCTTAGGTTCTGAATTGTGGTGTCCACCAAATGGCTACAAGAGTAAAAGGAAAAATGGGAAGATGATTCTTCCCTTTCTCTACATAACAAGCTCAGTCTAGATGATGTGATAATTTTCTTAGCCTATAGTTATTTCTTATTAAAAAAAAAACAAACAAACAAAAAAAAAAAAAACAAAAAACCAAAACTTATTTTTTAGAAATGCAAAGTCAAAACCAATCAGGAAAATTTCTGTAAGACTGGATATAACACTTAGCATGGAACTACAGAATCCCATCTTTTGTTACAAGATCTGTTACGGTGTCATTGTAGACTGCACTCTGCATTTTGATGCCCTTCAGAGAAAGCATCACGTATTTGCTTCCTCTTCACATCAGCTTTACTGACCAGTAAGGAGTCTGGGGCAAAAGTGGGTGGTTTAATCTTTTCTTCCCCACAAAGAACATTGTAAAGAATCTGCTATTACCTACAGCTTTCTTCAGACAGAAAGAAATCACTTCTTATTCTCAATATTAAGGAACATCTGGAAGCTAGAAGGGCCATGGAAAGCCTAGTATTTAAAGAAAAACATTTAGGGGAAAAAATGGAAGAACATAACAAAACTATGGACTTGGAATTAGAAATGTTTAATAGAGTAAATACGAGAAAGAAAATGCCAAAAGGCTCTGTGTTACACACGTAGTTATTATTTCAGGTCACCCTCCCTCCAAACTTTTTAGTAGGTAGCCATTGAAGTAGTTTTAATTTGGTTTGCTGTGGTGTCCAAGGACAGCTGTTGTCCCTTCAATAGCAACTTTTAATTAATAAAAGAGATCTTAACAAAACTGTTGCAGTAGTAAGTAGTTCTCATGAGATTCTCCATGAAGTGAAAAAATGGAATTTCGAAATCACAGATGTATCTATCAGCCCTAAAGGCAGTAGAATCACTTAGGTACAGTTAGGTAGCATTTTGATTTCTTTATGAAACAAAGTTCAAAGTAGCTGTCATCAAACAAGCAGAAAGTCCGCTCTTGCTTTCTCACACTTGATGACACTTGCTTTCACTCTCAATCCAAGAAATTCAACAAGAGCAAGTGTCAAAAGATTTTTAGTTTTTTATTTTAAATATATTCCAGTGACTGTAAGGTAGAAGTGAGAGTAATATTAAACCTGTATGTCACTTTCTTCTAAATTTTAACTAAAGTATCTACCATAGACCTCAAGGTGTCATGCCTCGGTCCGGCTCAGGGAGGTTCATAATGAACCTCGAATGTTAGTTTCCCACGCAAGGCAGAGGGTTACTTAACAGGAAAACTGAGATGCTGCTAACATCACTGTAGCAAACTTTAATGGTGCTACATGACAACTAGATCTGTGAAGTAAAATAGCCTTTTTCTTTTCCCCAAGAAACGCATTTCTGAAACATAACAATTAATTTTGTGCCACTCGCGCGGCAAGGGTAAAGACTGCCCTAGACAGCAGGAAATTGCTCACTGCTCAATCACAACATTTTGATTACCAGTCTAGTTCAACACAGCTACAATTTTGGCTTTTTTAGCCTCCTTAATTTGTTTTCATGGCTTTTGTCTTCATTTGATCATTACTATTATTTTTTCACTGAGATATTAACTTCTCTAATTTCTTCATGTCAATCCGTAGAAAGCTACAACATTTGAAAGACTTGTAACCACCTCCTCTAGGTGGCAACTCAGAGTGGGTTAATAATCTTGTGTCTGTGACAGTGACGAATGAGCATGGCTTCTCAACCTGCCATTTACATTACCTCCAGTATTTTTGGACATCAGTTGAATACTCAACAAGAATGCTCCATTTCTATCATATTATCATCTTTATCAGTATTTCATCCAGTAGCACACCTAGAATAAATTAAGATCTGTAACAACTCCATTTGACATCGTTATAATACATATGGCTATCGGGACTAGAAAAGTGTGACAATAGCTGGGCTAACACACCACCTTCAATAACAACTATCTAATCAGCAGTTTCTTCACCTATCAACACAGTGAACTTCAAATGTATTTCCTGAGTAATTGGCAATCTTGTATCCTCTGAAACCAGGAGGGAAAAAAATAAATAAATCAAGACTCTAATTCATCCAGTATGACGACTAAAGCATTTAAGATAGTGCTGTAAATGTAATGTATTGTTACATTTTGATGCTTATTAAATGTATTAAGCTCTGGGTCAATAATACGTAAATAACTTTCTCCACCTTTGAGATCTGATTTAGGTGCAATATTAAAATGACAGAAAAATAAAGAGGTATTCTCTCAGGAACATCTGATCCAGTTTGTCATAATTATAGTTTGGGTATTATTCTCACTTCAAAACAGCTTTGTTCTGGTTAAGGAGGGGGAAGCAGTTTAAAAGAATTTCTACTCTTACAAATACTGGAATGACTTTAATTGCACATATTTCTGGTAAGTTTTTTCTTAGATACATTTAAAGTTTGAAGACATTGAAATTTTATATAATTTTGTGACAAAGGGATATTACATCTTTATCTCTTCTTGATGTTTGTAGGTTGAGATGAACACACCAAGCTAAAGGGCATTGTGAAGATAAGTTTCCGTGACATTTACTATAACTTTTACATTACTATCTGGCTATTTTATATGTAGCATTCAGAGGGAAATATAAAAAAAATGATGTAAAGCAGAAATTATTTCCTTGATAACACTTGTTTTAAACACCATGCCATTAAATAGCTAAAAAGTCTCAAAAGTGAATGCGTAAAGCATATAAAAGCTACAAGCCTACTTACATAAATTCTTAAGATTAAAGTAATAACTTCTAGAAAAAGGTGGGAGAAAACATACTACAATAAATCTATTTGTAATAGTATTTGGGTTCCAGCAACTGCTTTCATTGTTCTCAAGTGGCTTACATATAAAACAATACATTTGATCTATGATTTCAATTCCTTATGGAAAACTGTTCTATCTACAAGCAGCCTGTCAAGCAAAACAACAAAAACAAAAAAGCAGCTCAGCACTGGAAAGAAATAAAATACTTAAAACAAAGTAAGGACACCTTTCTTGTTTTTTTTTTTTTTTCTTTTCTTTTTTTTCAAGTCCATTCAGACATCTGTGAGGACTGGTTTACTGCAGTAATAGCATGCAGGCTTGGGGAGCCAAGGGAAGCGGCAAGAGTACAGGAAAGTAGAGAGGTAGCTATGGGAAGGTGTACCACACACCTCTAAAACACCATTCACAGAAGCTGGATAAGAATATGTGCTATTATAAAAAGTCACAAGCATGGCATTAGCTTGCAAGGAATAAGAGCTTCCTTAGAAGTTCGACTGCTCCCAAAATGCAGGTCTGCTACACAGAAGGATAAAAGGGCAAAGACATGACACAAAGATGCTATTTTCGTAGCTTAACAGCTATAAACCCAGCAATTAGACAAGATTTTCACAAAGCTGGTTGACCTTTTTCATTTTGTTAAAAATGATTGCTACTAATCTGTCATACATAACAGGAGCAGTGCCGTTCCTATTACCCAAAGACACCGCCACTGTTACTCGTATTAGAGCAACACCTGTCTGCTTTATCCAAGGTCAGATATCGCCAGCATTGTGCTCCTCGCAGTCACAGAATAGCACGTGGGCCCTGCCTTGAACACCATATGATCTAACTTGACAAGACAGATGAAAAATAGCATAAAGCACAGATATAAGTATCCTGTTCAAGGTCATATAGCAGGTTGATGGTAAAGGAAGGAACAAGTGTTTCTCCCACATTGACATCTCTTGCCCCTGCTGACTGGAAACTGCTGTCTCTTTCAACTACCTTTGTAATATATATTCTTGTCTCTCAAAGCAATACCGTATGAAATTCTTTTTCATATTGATCACTGCATGTTAGTTCTGTGATTTTCAGCAGTTTCCCTCTCCAAACAAGGCTCTAATGTGCTTACACACAGCATTACAGACAGAAAGGAACTCACCCTGTCCACACCAAACCAAAAAATGTCGTATACTCGTACTACTCTTGTGCTGTACTGAAGCTAATAAATCTTGCTGAGAAGCTGGATTCACAGTCTCACACTAACTACATTTAGTAGCTTTTTCTCAGCTTTGAAGCACAAGCAAAGCAAGCTTACAACTGCTCAGAACTTGGGCAAAAGGAAGTTTCTGTCTCACCACTTACTAGTCTCACGGGTTTAACAAGTTGAGTAAGCAACTCCTATGCTATTTTTACTAAAAGTTCTGCAGCAAGGTAACAACACTACCTTTGATTGTAGAAATGACCTCCTTGATCAAAACCCTTAATTTTCTTTCTTTGGACCCAGTTTCTCACATTGTCACAACAGCTAAGCCTGTTTGGCTGTTATTCTATGTAAGGTCACGGTGGCAGTCTATGAGCACAGCCACTTTCTTGTTTGCTTCTGCATCTACCAATGCTAAAATTTAGGTCTATTTTGGTAAAAAGGAAGCATACACACATATATGCTGTTATCAGGAAAGAGAAGTCTCCTGCTTAGTTAGCGTACAAATAGTCACATTTTTCTAGCAGTTCTATTGAGACAACTAAATAGCATTTTGAACAATACAGAAATCATCACATGGGAATTAGACAACCAGCAGCTATTGTGCATACTTCATTGCTACTGAAGTCCATGCATGACTGCAGGTTTGGGCTTGTGGTAATTAATTTCTTTGTGACTTGGTAATCTGATCCACTGTTGGATGTGTAACACGGTAGAAGGAAGAAAACTGTACTGAGGCAGTTTAACATAAAAAATCCCACAGACAAAATAGATCTATTTGGATGAAAGCTTTGCTCACACTTTCACTGTGCAATGTAAAACTATAACTGAGAAAATTATGTCTGTATCCAGAAATTTCCTTTGTCACACCATCTAATTCTTCAAACATTGAGCTACAGACCAACAGTTTCTAAAATAAGATGGTCTCAATATGCCATGGAAAACATCCTGACGTGTCTGGGCAATTGTCTCTAAAAATACAAAGATGACAACAGAGGACAGGAGAAGCACCTGAAGATATGACCACACAGACTAAACTTAGCAGTGTACTAGCATTGGATTGATATAGCACAGGACTATGCAGGGCATGACATTTACTGAATCGTCCAACATTCCAAAGCATTGTATCATAAAATTTTCAACTCAGATTGCTTTTGTATCAACCTTCTTTTAATCCTTCACTATTACCATGTGGGTTCAGAATGGCACAGATGCTTAGAATCATATACTAGGATGAATATGACTTGTAGACTTCAGTACGACTTTCCAACTAAACACAGAGTAATACTCCTAAAATGTTTCATTTCTTCCCAGCACAGCAGACACTGAAGAGGTACATACTCTTATCTAGGTGGAGAAATGATCACATTAAAATTCACCAATATATTAAACTAGAAAAAAAAAATTTCTGAACTCATAAGAGACTTTTGCTTTTCAATTTGAGACACCTGAATGACACTAAATACCAGGTATTTTGGAAATCAGTCTCTGGTTGGCACTTAAACAAGCTTCCTTCCTCCCCCTATATTAATAGCTATTTCTGAAAAGGTAGACTAGACTAGACGAGACTTACCTGCAAGTTCTTAGCAAGTGCTGAATAAAGATTGCACTTCAAGAGCCTCAAAGAAATACAAATAGTATTTTACCCCTCCTCACCTCCCCCCCCCAAATATTTTAAACATTATTTTGGGTTCAATTACAGTTTGAGGACAAAGTTCAAATTTGGTTTCTATGTCACTGTAAACTCACCTATCTGAAGTACATTCTAAAATGATGTCTGAATGCAAAAGTAAAAGTATCTGATTTCCGTAATGCTTCTAAATGAAAGCTTCTTAAGATGACCCCACTGTATAAATTATCAATCTCTGTCAGTGGTGGTTAACAGCATGCTTTGAGAGTGCTGATTAAAACAAAAGGTCAGAGCAAACACAGTGCTCCAGAGACTCTTGTAGATAGTAGTGTAATTAAAATGTAACTCTAGATTGCTTCATGCTTTCTATGTCAGCATCTTTCCAGCAGGGAATGGTCAGATAGCTTGGCAAACCCGAGCAGCCACAGCAGAAAGTGGCAGTAGATGTCTGAGGAGGGAGCAAATAGTCATGAATGTTATCAACTCATGCTACATATTGGAACGCAAACAGCCTTTTTTCTTTCTTTCCTTCTCTCTCTTCCCCCCCCCCTTTCAGTGTGCATGCTGTCCTGTCTTTTGTTCTGGTAGAGATAAGATGTATAAATTATGAGTGGTTGACAAAGTATACTCCACTGCCTGAGGCAGCTCATCAATCATTTTCCACATGTCGACAGGTAATTGATGCGAGTCCTGCAGGCGCATCTCCATCAGGTAAAAGGAGGAAGGAATCAAATTTGCTGTCATGGTTTGAGCAGATGATCTGTATTTAACATTCTTTTTAATTTAAAAGTTGAAGTTGTTTATTTTAAACTGTACTTGGCTGGTCTAGCTGAGTCTCCCTCCCATTCCCTCTCCCTCTTCCTCTCCCTCCCCAAGACCTCATAGAGGAAGTGGTGTGTCACTGTCTGTGCTCAGTGTGTCACACAAAAAGAAAGCCCTTCTGCAGCATGAGAGGGTGTTCCAGCATCAGACAGCAACAGACCACCCAAAGACTGGTGGGGAGCAGCTGAAGAACTTACTTTCTACTTCACTGAAGCTTGACATCAAAGACACCGCTTTTCAGGCAATTATCTGTCAAGTGAGTTAGGTTCTAACCGATCTAGGATACTAAATATACAGACTTTTCCCTTTGGTTATTATCATTATTCCATTCAACTACACCTCTCAACCTGTTTATATTTCTTGGCTTTGAACAGAGCGTTTTAAAATTAAAAAGTCAGGGCACGGGCAGAGAAGGGGGAAGTAGGAAATCATACTGGGTCTGGCTGGGACACAATTTCTTCACAGCAGCTTACATAGTGCTGTGTTTTAGATTTGTGACCAAAACAGTGCTGACAGCACACAAATGTTTTAGCTATTGCTGAACAGTGTTTGTTCAGTGTCAAGTCATTCCCTGTTTCTCACTCTGCCCCTGCAGTGAATAGATTGGGTGTCTGCAAGGGTTTGGGAGGAGAGACAACCATGCAGATGACCCAAACTGACTAAAAAGATACTCTATGTTATACAATGTCATGCTCAGCAATTCCACAATGAGGAGGTGGGTTTAGGCGTGCTAGTCGTTTTTTGCTCGGGAGTTAGCTGGGTATTGGCCTATCCATCTGAGGTGGTGACTGCATCACTTGGCTTGTTTTTTTCCCCTCTCACAGTTAAGCACACTACAGCAGTTCTTTGTAAGCTATGCTAGCTACTGTTTATTCTGGAAACCCACTGGAAGATATAAACCTGTTAAATCCTGGATGACGTGGAATCTCACACTGCTAGACACTATCCTTAAAGTAATTAAGCATTCTGCATAGAGTGGAGCCAAGCCCTTCCACCACAACTGAGATGGCATTTCTCTGACAAGACGTTGAACACCACAAGCGAGGCACGGTGCTGCTGAAGGATGGCATAGCATCCACTGTTTCCCTGTGGCTGGAGGTGAAAGTTTTATGTTTATAACATTCTACACCTTTCTGATCTTCCATATCTTCCCAGTTTGGGATGGAATTAGTGAGTGCAAATCCAACCTAATAGCGCTTGACAGGTTCATCAAGATTGACATAGAAGAGCTCCCTCCATGAAGTACTCGGTATTGCCAACTTAAATGACCTCTAAATCCTTGGCTTACTGGCACAATGCTCCCAAACACAACACCGATGGACTGCATTAGCAATCACTTGGCACTGAAAACAGAAAGATAAGAGGCCTAGTACAAAGTCCAATGGATCTCATTAGTTTCAAAATCAACCTTAGCGAGGCCCAGAGACAATTGATTATATATTAGCTAATAGACAATTATATATAAGCCAATTAGCTATCAAAAACCAGTGATTATAGTGATTTTCAGAAAGAACCAGAATCTAAAATACCTCTGGCATAGTTAGAGGCTTGTCTAAGCAGCAAGAAGGAAGTGGAAGACAGAGATCTGTGAGTTACTGTCACTTCCATTCTGAAATGCTCCAGAAAAAGAAGCTTAGATCATGAAAAAGAAAAAAGAAAAAAAAAACATTAAAAATCAAAGTATGATGCCAAGCATAAAAACACCAGACCAAAGAGAAGAAATCCTAGATTAGAAAAGGGTAAGGGACGATCTTGAAAAGACCAGCTGTCTCCCTGATGAATAAAACAGGAAAATCAATTCATTAAGAAAAGAGACTACACCTGCTGATATCTAAAGGGATTACCTTACACAGAACAATTTTTTTAAGAGGTGGGATGGGGGGAAGGAGTGTTTGGAAGTGTAGTAGGGACTAAAAAAGATGCATATGAATTGTTCAACAATTCAAAGGAAAAGAAATTGCAAATCTTTAAAATAATTCCAGTAAGACATAGGATTTTCAGGTGTCTTTGTCTAAAAGAGTACCATAAACAAATACTCAAAGAACACAAGAAATATAATCAAAGCTGCTGATATTAGTTGCTTATCTAAAAGGCCTTAAATAGCTCAAAGAAATGTGTGTCTTGAAGTTTTGTTCTTCATTTTATGATGCTTTTCCTAACAAAGGAATTAAAAACTGCAGATAAAACACATAAGGATTTTAAAGCAGAAACATTCTTATAAGAGTACTATTTCCTTTTTTAAATGATAAGAGCTTTCAAGAGCTTTCTCCATATTTGAGGAACTTACTTTCCAAAAGAGAACTTGAATCACAAAAATCATTGGCAAACACACCTCCAAAAGAGGGCTCATTTTACTTCATGTTTATGACAAATTTATTTTTGACAAATATGACAAATCCATTGAATAGTTTCTCTAGAACATAAAGTTACTTCAAGCAAAGTAGGTATTTATCATTCTGCATTCAATGAAACATTTACAGAACTTCAAACAGCATTTCAGTCTCTGTGGGTAATTGTAACAGCATAAATTTGCTATAGTGAAACATCTCTTTTCACTGATTAGTCAAGTGCAGTATATCTTGCTTCTACCAAAAGTAGTAACTATATACTACTATTCAATGAATACAGCAACAAGGTGTATACCTTTATTCTGCAAAGAAAAGGCGTGCTTCCTGAACACTTAATATTAGCCTCACTATCATGTATATATTACATACACTGAGAAAAAAGTTGAGATAAATTCTGGAAAATATATCAAGTAATTAGTAGGAAAACAGGGATCTTTCTTTACAATCTAAGAAAAAAAAAAAAGAACACAATTTCATTCAAGGTCAAAATACTCAGACTTTGATCAAAGTACAAAAATATTATTTTTAAAACATTCCTGATCAAATTCTAATGCATTTCATAAATAATATACCTCATTTCATAGTATACCATTGGTTAGTATGCATTTCTAATTAATTTTTCAAGTCACAAGAGCATGCGTTTGAACCAAATTATCTTTTTTAAAATTCTTTCGACACTGAAACTAATAGATTATAATAACACTCTTGATCTATCTACAAAACCTGCCAACATCAGTTCATTTCATAGTAGTAATAAACATTAGTAAAAATTATACACAATTATTTTGCTGTGAGGGAAAGATAAAATATAAAGGAATTTATTACTTGAAGGCTCTATTATACAAAACATAGTACGATACAGCAGCAGAAATTCAACAATCTGGGTTTTGAGCTGCTGCTGCAATAGATCACCCACATTATCCATTGCATTGAACAAGACTGAACTTTTTGCTCAGATAACAATATAGGGCTTGATTGCATAGCACACATACGTGAACTCTTGTCAAAGTTAATATCAATATTTGTCAGTACAACAGAAGCCAATCAGTGAGTTATCAAGGATGAAGACTAAGAACTTTTGTTTAGCCCAAAGAGAGCTCTAATTAAAGTTCTCTAGCCCTAAGTGCTTTACGTTGTTTGCTAGACTCAGACTGGCTGCTGACAACTTGAATCTCCTCTTTAGTGCTGAAAAGAGCTTTTTCTGCATTCATTTTGATGTGGAGGCTTTAATCTAGCTGCCACTTCCAACACATTTTATCAGCCCTGAAAAAGGCTTTTTGTTTATTCCAACTGGCAACTCTTTTTCTGACAGCGAGGCTTCAAGTTGGCAAATGTCAAAGGTTCCACATACAACTCTACTTTTCTTCATTTCTGACTTGGCTAGTATTAGACTGATAAGTCGAGCCCCTATCACAGACAAGTTTTTGCTAGGAATTTGACTGTTTTAATGCGGTCTGTTGGTTCCCAGACCAGCTATTCCTTACAATTAAGTATACCCTTGATCTCTAGCTAAAACCGTCATAAATATACATAGCCTCAAGAATAAATATACATACACAAACATATTGATAAATATGGTCATGATGAATAATGAAAACTGTTAAAGTTATGTTCACCATCTCAAATACACAGGTAATAGATGATATAAGCATTTCACACTGAATGCCAAGCATTTTATAAATATGTATGAGAAGAGATACACACATAGCACTCTCAGAATCCATCTGGTGAATCAAATAAAAACACTGAACCCATAGATTTCTACCCTTTCACCAAGATTCTTGTCTTCCAAACCTTGAACAAAACTTTTCTGTAATAGGCTGGCCAACAGGAATATATTACAATAGCACAATCTACTTCAATATTTTAATTTCATTGCACTGTATTTAATCATTAATTTCTAAGAGATTGTCTTTCATAACCCGGTACTCCAAATTCTGTGTGACTGAACTCCTGCTCCCATGAAGTTCAACTCAGCATATTTGGTTACTCCAGGAAAATTATTCTTAATCCTTAGTGATGTAAATTACTCAACGATTCTAGGCAGCACAAGGTCCTTCTCATCAACTACTGTACTCAAGATTGTATAGGCAGTAATTTTTTCCTAATGATATGAACCATCTTGTGCTGGCACTTTAAGCAGATAAAGGGTAGAGTATCTCACCTAGAGGCAGTTACACCCAGAATCTGGTTCCTGAGCTAATCAGTCCTCCACCTTATTACAAGGCAGCACTTGTATTTACTGAGGTAAAGAATCAGACTTTCCTCTGATATTAATCACCATAGTTCATAAACTAGGATTACACACCATTAATTAATTTCCAATTTTATTGAGCATTTGACTACTTAGCATGCTTTCTAGACAATTGTTTTGGACATCATCACCCTTGCTGGCAATTCTCAAACTACATAACCTTACTAATTATATTAAGCTTTGCTGTGAGCAAAGAAAGACAGCATTATCTTCTAAACTCTGAGCCAAGTGACTAACAGGACAAAGAAGAATGCAGATACCAAATTTTAAAGTATCAGGTTTCACCAAGTATTATGAAAAAGAGAAAAGAAAAAAAAAATCCAGGAAAACAGAAAACAAACTACATAAACAAACTACATAACCAAACAACTATTCAAGCAGGAAGACAGGATACCTTCCCCATGCACAACTCTAGACTAGTTCCCTGCTGCATTTGGGGGATTTAGGATCGTCCTGTGAAGACTGGATAGTGCTAAAGGCAGGTAACCAGAACTAAAGAATCAGATAGCTAACCTGTTAGTGTACATTCAATAAGCTCTAAAGAATATTTGCTGAATCTGGCAGAACACATCCAGGCTTGTCTAAGATATCTATATATATAATGAATATTATTCTTCATGGATTCATAAATAAAAGTTTCATATTCCATATGCTCTTATAACCCCTAAAATGCCAATTCTCCACCTCTTCTTTCTGTGCTGGTTCATTAAATTTATATTCCGACTAACAATAATCATAAATGCAAAAAAGAGAAACTGTAACTGTTCCCTGGTTATTAAGCCCTTCCATGGGAAGGCCTAGTCCCAAAATGCTCTTTAAGGATTACTTCTGAAGCACCAGAAAAGCTGTCTCAGACCTTAGAAACAGCAAGCACAAATGTCATCACTCTAGTATCAAAAAAGTTTAGACAGAAACTTAAAATGTTTACGAGATCCAGCCAGGTTTTTTGCCATTCCTGTCAGTGAAGAAGATCCATCTGAGTTTACAAGATTTTTCCCACTGTGAAACTGGCACTTAGACAATAGTCTCATTCAGCCATGCTTATCCCATGAGTCACTGAGCCCGAAAAGGAGGTTGGGGATACCACATAGCTTTCATTTATGTATTAGTTTAAAAGAAAAAAGAAAAAAAATTGTGTGTGAAGTCTCTAATGTTTAGGAGAAAATGGTGAGTAGAGAAACACAGGTTACAGGTGAAGAGTTCACTAGAACTGCAGTTGTGGGGGTAGAGAAGCATAAACCCCAATTACGCAGTAGTTACTCAAGATTGCTTAACCTTCACTGTCAGGAGTATCTAATTCCTTTCCTTTGGGTTAAATTTATGTTCGTATTGTGGTTGCTACCAGTAACAGCTATGTGTTTAAAAACTCTACATGAAACTAATGTTTGCTTATATATGCGTCATAATGAACACAGTTTGAGTTCTTTGGTCATTAGTTCTGAGCATTGTCCCAAGCCACTGATACGGTTAATGAGTAGGATAATGTAAGCAGGAATTGACTCAATTTTACAAAGATCTATGAAACTTTGTATCTTTGATCTCCTGAGAAAGCATCTCCATCTCACTTACGATAGATTATTTATTCTCTTACAGTTTTGATCTAGTTCATTTGGTAGTAACCATGTAAACTAGAGAACTAAGCTAACTGAGATCTGAATTAAATTTAGCACTTCTCATGTTCACGACACAGTACCTCTTTCTGTGTCACGCTGACATTAATCATTGTTAGAAAGCATACGAGTATTCAGTACAACAACCACACAGTAAATTAGAATCTAATTCAAGTCTTTAAGAGACCTTTTCAGTTAAATAAGCACTCTTCAAGGGAAAATTTATTTACTATCGCTTGGCAGAGTGTCCCAGTGCATTAGGCACTTTAAAATGCCATCATAAAAATGTTACACCTATCCAACAATATTTACCTTTCAAGACAACTAATTCTTGACAACTGTCTCAGAAAAGTAACTGATGGGCCCATCTTCTTTCATTACTCCAATAATCAGTACAAAATGCAGAAATGCCTGTATCCGTCACCAGGAACAGCAGAAGCAGCAAAACTAACTCCCCAAAGTTGAAACAAAAATAACCAACGTGCAGTAGATAAGCATTTGAAGACCATGAGGCAGGTGGCAAAAAAAATATCTGGTAACTATATACAAATATGTTTTGATGACAGAAATATATCATATGGACACAAACTTCCAGAATTACGTTCACTATATCAATTTCAAAACTCCTAGCTGAAAAGTAAGATTAATAAAAGGTAAATGTTCCGTTCTGTTCTGTTGATTAACAGCAGTGGAACAAATAAGGACATTTCTGATCTTTATCTAACTGAAAATTACAGATTTGTGTTAAAACATAATTATTTTTCGAAAAGAGTGCAAAATTGCTACAGTTAAGAAAGAAATGCAGGTTGGAACCAAAGCTAGAAGTATGAATCTTTAAATACACATCTGAGCAACAAGCTGCTGCAAACAGCTTTGCTGCAGAATCCTTCCGCTGCTTCCAGAAAATGAAGCAAATATATATTGTACACCTTGAAGCAAAACTTGAAAAACTTTCGATGTGAGAGCTAAGCCTTTTCCTGGTTAAGCCTTGACAAAAACTTCCAGGTTCAATTCTAAGAGTTGAGAATATGTTAGAACTTGTTTGCATTTCTCATAGATCTTTAAAAGTTTTAAATCCACTTTAGCAATTTACCAGATTTCTTTGAAGGCTGGGTTACATATAAACAGTTTCAACATACACAACACAGATCAAAGTCTTAGCTTTAATTCTTTCAAAGGACTCTGCTAACAAGAGAACTAATCTTTATTTAAAAAGAATAGTTACAGTTATGAGACAACTGTCTGCAACAGATGAGACAATTTTCAGGAACTAGAAAAAGCTAGAAGCGTAACGGACCAAAACCTTCCAGAATGTGACACACAGGCTGTACCCGTATTAGCAATTCATTCAGCAATACAAGCAGATTGGTTACTGCCAGCAGTTATTGCTTGAGGCTTTTCACACTGTCTCCCAGTTCTTTCAGCTGGATTAAAAAGCCTTAAAAACACCCAATATACATTTCAAGCGGCTTCAGCTGAGAGGCCCTGACACTTGGATTACGTGCAAGTAGATCATAATCAATAAATATCATGCAAATATTTGTACCAGATAAACCTCCTCTTAACTCAAACTGCTCCCTGTTTCTTTATCCAAATAAAGACAAGTTGTGAAAAATTTACACAGCTACTCTGGGGAAGAATAATGCTTCATAAGTTTATTCATATTTCACAAAAATATTTCACAACTTAAAACTCAAAGGGCAGGGGGTTGGAACTACACAATCTTTAAGGCCCCTCCTAACTCTAACCATTCTATGATTCTTTCTTCCTATGGTTTCTCCACATTGTTCTCTATATGACAGAGGATATTTAATGACAAAGGACTGTGAATATATCTATTTATTTTTAACTAATGAAGGGGTTAGGATGAAGCAAAACAATGGAATTAAGGACAAAAATATATTATCATTTAACATTACTGACAACTGTCTTGACACCTTACAGGGACAAACTACACAAAGTTATGCACAGATTTCTGATTTAAAATATATTTATCAGAAAGGTATCACATCTTGATTGATTCCTTTCGCTTTGTCTAGACCACAGCTGTTCAGGTTCATTTATACTTAATCCACCATAATAGTTTCCAATCCCAACTGCCGCCCTGCTTAGCAGATATTGCAACATCAGATTATTTCTCTATGTGGTTTTGACCTGAGTTTTTGGCAACATCAACCTAGTTTGAACTCTGAGGGTTGGCCAAACTTTTGTGCAACCCGAAAGCAAAATGCAAATTTGAGGTGATGGAAAACTCTGTAAATGGGACATCCCAGAAAAACGTTGCACAAGCCTCTACATAATTCAAAACATCATTTTTCACAGAACTCTATTTAGATCTCAAATTTGATGCTCCGTTTATCCTTATTGAGAAAGATGACTCATGGGTTCTTTGTCCATGATTGACAACATATGTCCCAATTAGTCCCAGTTCTACTGACGGACTGTCTCATATGTTCACTGAATGCACCAGCCATGGAGAATACAAAAACAAGAGGACCTAACTACTGCCAGTTTGCACTGGAAAACACTCAGTCACCTTGATACGCAGGGGTCCATTTTCAATCCCCAAACCTCACTCCTCTCCTAAATTATTAAATTGTACATTAAGCATAAAAGTAGCTGTACCGATCAGAAAAAAAGGGGTCTAATTCAGCTGCTCTTTGACAGCAGCCTGGTCGATTCTAGATGCCTTGACAGGGTATCACAGTATACCATGATAACTTTCCAACTATATTCTCCAAGACTTCGTAAGTTTGTGGCTCAAGCACTTCCTTAATCATTAAAGTCCTTTTTCTGTGTTTGTTTATGTGCATCTGAATATGGGGGTTGTTCCGTAACTCTCACTGATCATATTTTCAAACTCTCTAAAAGTTGCAGCATCCATCACATCCTGTGGTGACGGAAACCACAACTGAAAAAGGAAAGATATCGGAAACTTATGTCCTGGTGTTCATTTTGCACCTGTCCCATAACCCTTCCAGTTAATGAGCTTTCCTGGCATGCAAAACAACCTTGTGGTACCTCACAGTTATGGTACACCAACAGGACCACACTGAGAGCTCAGCACTCACTTACTGCATCAAAACTTACTATAGTTTGATCGCCAAAAGGTTTCCAGCACCTCATGAAACTGTAAGATAGCAGCACATTACCAGCCATTACAGGCAGCAGTATATCATCCAGGGCATAGCCTCAGGCAGGTTAATCAGCAGGTTAACTTAGTTCATTTCAACACAAAACCTATCTTTAAGATGTTTTTAAGTAAAAGCCACTGCCACATCAAAGTCCCTTCAAACCAGACAGAGCTCTCTTAAAAGATCCATGGGTATAAAATCACAGGCTCATAGAATAGCTTGGGCAGGAAAGGACCTTAAAAGTTATCTAGTGCAAAACAATGCTCTGCAATTGGTCTTAATCACAGCAATTTTTCAGCCAGCTTTCACATATAGTATGCACATGCACAGATTATAAAACCTAAATACACAGACACCCCTAAAATAAATCCATAAGCATCTGAGTTCCATTTGCTAGAACCAAGAACTAGCAATGTGTTTTTTTCTTACACTTTCTCTCAGCTTTCCATATTCTTCAGTATAAATGAAATTTAGCTTTCTATTTTCCAGAAATACTGCACCTGCATATAGTGAAACCTGAAGATATAAATTCTATGTTTTATTTGTATTAAAATCAGTCTCTTTTCAGGATGTCTTCTGACACACTATAAATGCATTTTGAGCACTGGAACGATTGAAAAGTGGATTCCTTGAGGGCTATTGAAGAACTATGGAATCATCTGTAACAAAGGGATTTAAAGATTCCTTTGTGTGAAACAGATCATATTTATAGTGAAAGACAGCCTACTATATGACTATTAAATTGAAGACTTCGCTCACTTTCAGGATTAATTTGCCACTTGGTCTTCAAGCATCCTCATTGCAGCTGTCAATATCTTTATGACTGTGTAATAAGCACCACTTTCAAGATACAGTCATGAACAATACAATTCCCCTTTTAAAGTCATGTGGCTTCACGTTATGTCATAATAAGGTGTATATGAATGGGTTGCCAACACCTACATCAGCCATCCACAGTCACCAGCTAAAGAAAAGCAGGTGATGTCCTAGTAGGTCTATTACATCTACCTTCACTGCTAATATTAGAAATAATCGAGGAAGGAAGGCAAAGAGTGAAATCTGTGAAAAAGTTCTTCATTTTTAGTCAGAGCAAAGCAGGTCCCTCCAGTGATAGCCCATGACTTGGGGACCATGTTCTACACCATATGAAGTATTTAGAAGAGACACCAGAAAAATACAAAAAGAAGGAAAAATGATCTCTACATGTGTGCAAAGGACAACAGGTCTGGTAAAGAAGCAACTAAAGAGCAAGTCTCCAGCTGTAGATAAGGTGAAGTAATTGTGCTGCTGATGGGTCTGGATACACAAGACCATGGCAGGGGGATTGGAACTCAATGATCTTTAACGTTCCTTCCAACTCTAACCATTCTATGATTTATCCAAAAACTGTCCTTGAATTCAATAAGCTGAACACTAGCAAGCCTTAGTCACTGTTGTATTTCAAGTGTGATAGATACCTTAACATCTGACAGACAGATTAAGACACCATTTCTTCCAACATCCCTGGACTTGCACCATCCTGAAACAACTTTGTGCATGAAAATCTTCGCATGTAGTTTCACACGCCTCTCCCAGAAGCCATGCCAACTGCTAAACTTTAAGTGCTTTAACAAGTCTTTTTTTTTTTTTTACCAGGTAGCTCATTGAATGTCCTTTTGGAATAAGCAGTTCTGTGAATTCAAACTGAACCTTTTGAAAATTTGCCAGGCTTGAACATTTTGCTCCCATGTCACTTCCTATGCCTAATGTATGCCATACAATTTCAACAAAAAGTGCAAGTGTAACTTGCAATTTTCTCCTCTTCTTCAAAGTAGTATGCTAAGAAGCTTAATTAATGCACATTTGAAAAGTTCTGGGATCCTCATAAAAAAGGTATTATGTGGCTGCCCCATGATGAATTCTTAAAACTGAGATGAGGGGACAAGACAGAGAAGAAGTAAAATATTGCTTAATGTCAGCAATATTTATAGCATTAGGTATTACAGATAGAAACACTCCTAAATGTTTTCTTCAGTGAGGATTTCTTGGTGCAGGTGTTTGCCTTCAGAACCCTATTAAAAAGCGAATAAAACTGTTGAAATGCCTTATTAAAGCAGTTGAAATAATTGTTAACCTTAAGAAGTTCAAAAAAATTGTCCAAAGCAGGTGAGAACAGATGATTCTAAGCTCCTGAAAAACAAGAAAACAATCTGCAGTTTTTAGCTACACTAGACTCAAACATACTGTAACAATATATATGATCATTCTTGACTGCATAGCTCACTATGTTTTTGGTAAACTCAACCATAACTTTTCAAGAGGTACAGCTTGAAGAAAATTGGCTTTTTTAGGCCATTGAAGTCTATCCCAAAATACTGTCTTTTTCTGCTTTGCTTTTTTTAACATCAATTTCACTTATTCATAATTATATACCCTGGATTATCGTCCTGGTTCAAGCAACACATATTAATTTCTCCTGTAATTTTACTTTTCAGTAAGGTGTCTTCTAATGCTCCAGATAACTGCATTTCTAGAAGACTCTAATGTCTGGATTTGTGAAAATATTTACTTTATAGCCAGCTACGGTGTGCAGTTTCAAGATTTCAGTGGTTTTGAGCCTTGCCAGGGATGGAAATGGGGAGGAGTGAGACCTGGGCACTTGACACAAGCTGGCCAACAGGATTATTTCATACCATGAACATCACATTCAATATAAATTAGAAAGTTTACTGAGGAGTTTCTCTCTCCTATGATGGCAGTGGTCCAGAGAACTTGCTCCAGTGCTGGACCACTGAGCCCTTCCCTTTCTCCCAAAGTCATAGCGCTCACAAAGTCCGACATTTGCAGCCTCCTGGGGGAAATGCCCGGCTTCCATTTGATAGAATTGGTTGAGTATAAACCTTGTTTTATATTGGTATCAGAACGAATATTGTTTCTTTATTATTACTGTTAATTATTTAGTCTTATTCTACTAAATCTGTTTATATTTCAACTCTCAGGTTTCTTTGTTTTTCCCAGCTCCCCTTCCCGGATGGGGAGGGATCATCGGGTGGTAGAATAATTGTCTAAGTTGTTGTGGGTTCTTCAAACCATAACAATTATGGAAACTAAATTTAAAAATAAAACCTAGGTTTTATTTACATATTTGTTAGCTTTCTGTTTTTCATGAAGTGAAAATATTTCAACCAAGATTGTTTTTCTTTTATTATAGAGGAGTTTACTAACTTTACAGCATTTGTGTGTCAAATCTTGTCAGAGAAGAGACAATTTTGTCCTTCTATTTAAAATACAGTTATTCCTATTAGAAATAGGGGCAGAGAAAAACTTTGTTTCTTCCTTCCCTCTTTTCACAGCTTTAATACAAGGATAATAATATTTAAAGCCAGTATTTGTAAATGCTTCCTTTAAAAAGCCTGCATTTGGAGCCTACACTGATTAGGCAAAATCCCTTTGAATTCTCAGAACTTTCTTAAACTGTATTTTATCCCAAATGAACCATATGAAAAGAAAATACACAGCATATAGACATAGGATCCCCAAGCCACTAGCTCTGCCAACTCCCTTGTTACAATTACAGCAACTTATTAATTTTCTGCTTCTTGAGAGCATATTTATCTTTCTCTTTCATGCTTTGTTAGACTTTGAATTTCCAGCTTTTCTTTCTATTTTACCCCAAGAAATAATCAACTGACTTTGAAATGCCAACTTTTCCAGCATGCCTTCTCCAGAGGATAATAAAAATGTCCACTATGGAAGAAACAGATTTTCTGTATCTGGGACTCCATGACGTTTTACAAAACACTCCCACAATAATATTTTAATATGCATTTAGAATGCATCTCGTGCATCTTCACTTAGATTCACAATTTCTGTTTTAGTTTTCTTGTCACACAAGACACTTGTTTTCTTCGAATAACACCACATAAGCACACAATGTAAGGAAGAAGTCTTTCAGCAATGCCTTATTCTGATGCATTGAACAGTCACAATCACTAAATATCTACAGTAAATTAAGGATCTCTCTTCCATATGCTTATACTTTTCTTGAAGTGTTGCCACTCAACGAAATATAAAATACTAGAGTGAAAAAAAGAAACTGTTACAAGCCAGCCAGGGATTTTCATGGTACTATTCTTTTCCCAGGATCCCACTGCATTTTTAACTAATTCCATATGCTTTAGTGCCAGCAGACCTAGCACCTCCCCAGCAAAAGCAATTTATGCTGCCCTGCCACTTAAGCATGAGAAGCACCAGCACTATCGAGGCTTGTCATCTTGCCTATTAGCTTGATGTCTTTATTCACAGGCCATCTGCACCACTGAGAGATGCTGGGGAAGCTAATGTCAATATGAACAAATGCCTCTTCTTTTACAAGAAATGTCAAACACAGGACAGTGCAAGAACGACCCCAGGAATACCAACAGATGTTAGCTACAAGCCTTTAAAAGGAAAAAAAAAAAAAAAATCAATCTTTCCTACTGGGACTAATTAAGATGAAATGAAGAGCAAAAGTAAGAAAAAAAACCTCATGTCACATTATCAGGAGAAAAATACATACTTTCTAAGCTTTCTAAGCTCATTATTGGCATATTGCCCTGTGTTCTTTGAAAAACTGCTAAAAAGTGGCATGGTATAAGGCACAGTATTAGAGAGATTCTCTTTTGCACATTCCTGATCTAAATTTCACAATGGATTGTACGAAGAAAAATTATACATAGTTATTAGCACAGTATTGTTTCAGGTAGAAATGAAGAACAGCAGTGTTCACACTATAAATGTATATGTTTAAAAGAACTGCTAATCTAAAGAAAGCCCCAACCTGTTACAATACTTGAGTATTCAGGAATACCCAAAGCCACATTATGGAGTTCCCTGTAACACAACACAGCTGATGACCAAGACCCCCTCTACCTACCACATTAATCACCAGAGTACAAAATCTAAAATGGCCATTTTAGTGCCCATGTTCACAGGCTAACACCTAGTATTTCTCCTAATTGGGCCAAGGATACAGGGACAAACTCATCTTCATTACATGAGAAACTGTCCTCATAATTATTACAAATTGTAAAGATGAGGTGAGAGGAGATGCGTTAGAAGTATCTGCTTGGGATTAAACTGCATGAAACTTGAAGCTATCTTCCAGAGCAGCAGCTCAGCTAGAGCTCAGATCTGTGGTTACAGGGAACCCAGGCACTTCAGCCCTGCTGATAGAGCACTGTGCTGTCCCTGCAAGCTGCAATATGATGGAAACGCCAACTCATTTTCAGTTCACATTCTGTCTTGGAAAAGAAGGATATGGTTGTGAAGAGCAGCTATTTCCTGTGGCAAGACAGACCTAGCTGTGACTTTGAAGCTGCTGACCATGCACACTGACTTGGTCAAAAACTGTGGCTCTGTGTGTACTAGAAAGAATTTACAGATACAGCTATACCAGAGCAGCTCTATGCTCTACACACAAGCCTTCTCCATGCAGCCATGTCAGCTCAGAGAATTATCCAGCTAGTCCTTGACGAAATAGACTTTTTTTGAAGGAGCAGGAGTGTACATGGAGTTCATTGTGGGCTCAGCTACACTACTGAGGAGTTGTCCCTCCTCCCTCTCCTGGTGCTGCGAGTAAATATCTCAAAAGAAACCCAGAAATACCCCTGCACAATTCATTCATTAGGCAATGTAACAGCAGGAATCTACAAGGCTCAACACAAGTCTGGAGGGAAATATCACTGTACAAGTTGCACGCGCAATGTGGACAGCCTTTTATGCCCTATACTATATTCACCAGATCTAAAAAAATTAATGCACCTTTTTGCAGAGGCATAGGTTTGTCTTTTAACTCTATTACAGCTGCATATTGTATTTTCTCTGGATGATGATGTCCATTCTATTGCAGGTGCTCTTCCACAGGAATGTTCAATCAGTCTTTGAATCATGCATCTTAATTACAACTATTTCACAAGATCCTTTTGCCCTATAAGCACATATCCTACAAATTAAGCAAACAGAGACATCCTTGCAACTCTCTTTGGTAATTGACATTAAGCTTTCATTAGTGTTGCTGATAACAACAGAAACACACCTGAGTGTATTACGAAACACAACAGATGCACACCTGCACCTCCCTACACTTAAGAATCATTAGGGTAAGTCTAAATTCAGCAAGAGTGCCTCAGGCAACCAACTGTATGAGAAAAATGTCATATATTGCTAATGCAATCACAATCTAAAAAGCAAAGATTTTCAAAGCTTATTGAAGGACTTGATTCACTTTGGAATATTCCACTATAACACTGACTTTCTACAGATTACCCCTAAAATTAACATGCCCTTCTTTAAGCTTTTTTGGATAGTAAAATTCTATGCATTTTGCTTGCTGATATAAGCTTTCATTTCCCCCCAGGGGTGCACAGAGGGTTAAAAAGTCAGGCTTGTCTCCTCTTGCATCTGACAAGCAATTCATATCCAGGCTTACTTTCTGATTTACTGATCAACCTACGGGAAAGGATATACAGTGACAAGAGTTTGAAAAACTGATAGCAAAGTTTGAAACAAACAATAGCTAGGCAAACTATTTACAAGATAAGTTGTCACAATTTATCAAAGTCTATCATTTTTGTGGGAACACGGTAAGAGATAGTACTTGAAATTGCTATTAAAATCTTTATGCTACCACAGAATTGTGCATTTGCGGATTTTTAAAGAAAAACAGAGAATAAAAATCAAACAGACTTGAACTTCAAAGTCTGGAGTGTTCAAGCGAGGGATTTTGGTTCACTCTCTCTGTAGCTTTTAGAGCTTATTCTTACCTACGTTCTCTCTATTTACCACCCTGTGACTACGCACGTAGAGGAGCTTTGCGATCTCCAGTCACTGGTCCATTGAAGTGTGTCTGCTTCCTCTATTAATTCTATATTGGGAAAACCGCTCTGAAAAATGACCTTTTGCCTAGCCAATAAAGATTCAGAAAGTGTAAATTATAGCATATGGCAGCCGATTTGCTCAAGGGAGCATGGCATTTACCATACCCAAAGCTGACTCTGACAGCTTAAACAGTGGCAAAGAACAAAAAGTAGTCTTAGAACCACAGATATGAGAGCCTTCATTCAGAGAGGCTCTCATTAATGTGGTGAAAATACAAACTTGTGCTGGCTTGACCATACTATCAGACTTCTGTTTTCCACGTTTTCATCTGCAAAATAGAAAATAGTCATTCTTCATCAAGGTACATAAGGCTGAGAAAAAACATTCATTACGAAAAATAAAATTGGCCTCTTAAAGTTAAACTGAGGAAGGTGCTCTGTATATGCTAAAAGAGAAGCTGAAGAAAGCAAGATTATAAATGGTTAAAAATAGTATCAAACACTAATAGCAATCATATAACAACAATAACATTTGCATGGAAGAAACTTCTTAATTTGGGGAGTGGGGGAACCCTATTCTCTGGTTTGACATTTGGTTTTGTTTTGAATATTATCCACGTGCAGAGGGAATTCCAGAAGGACCCCAGTGCTAACAGTCCTTTCTCTGCCTCTACAGTACTACAAAGATATTTTATACTATTCTTATGATAAATTGAAAAGGTCTATTTATCTGAAAGATGATACTTTAGCAATTCCCTTGCTAATTCTGTGTTGTATGATATTGCAAGCTAGAGCATGTCAGGATACTTAAGCTAGGGATTCGAACCTATGACCTACAAGGTGAAAGTACTCCGGAAGATATAAAATACCTTTCTAGATCACTGCCACCTAATAAAAAGGAATGAGGACTTTTATAAACTATTTTAACTTACAAGATTGTCTTCCCCTAAATGGAGCAATATTGAAGAGAATGAGATAGATTATACATACCAGCACAGAAAAACACTATACTAAAGCATCAACTCTATCAAGCCTTATCTGTACTTAAGCAAAGAATCTTCCCTTCTTGCCATAAAACAAAGTGTGTGGTATTTTATCTAGTCTATACACACACACAGTAGACCTACCGTCTCCCATAGCACACCAGAAAGCGTAAACCAGTGGCAATAATGTGATATGTTGCACATTTTACCAACGCAACTTGGCAATGCTATAATTCTTCAATAACTATGGAACATCTGCAGGTTTTTGATACTTACTATGTTTCATTCCCATGATGCTCTCGGTGTCTGTTCAGAGTACAGAAAGGTCAACCAGCCCATCTGGAACTCTCCCCATTCATCCGTTCTTGCGTGCTGCCTCCCTTGCAAAAGGAGTTTCTGCAGAATTTGTCACTTCCACCTGTTCTGACAGGTTCTCCCTGCCTGACCTGGAGATAGCCCTTGGGGACATTAATCATATAACAGTCTGAGCTGTGAAAGAAACAAGGCTTGGCTGGATACTGTTACAGTCTCTGTCACCTACTAATCATGTCCTGTGACACAGAGGGGCTTAATCAGATGGTCAGGTTTCTCATTAATCATTGTGGCCTCACAATGAAACTCTTCTCAGGGAGATTAAAGTTTAGACGATCTTCTCCACCCCTGTTCCTGTGCAGCTGCCTAAATTTAGCGCTCAACTCCCAAATACTAGAATTTAAACTCCAAAGGTTGATTTTAAGTTTCTTACTTGATTAAGCACATGAACCTTTCTGATGAGAAAAAAAATGCACTTATAGGGACAGAGAGGTAAGTAAAGTCACTTAAAGTATATTGCAAAAATTCTCAGTATGCATATACAAATGAAGATATACAAAGATAATTGAACCACTGCAACAACATTAAGGCAGCATTTATGTGTACTTAATCAACATGAAATTAAAGGAGCCAAGTGAAAAAAAATTCACTCTAACAGACATTTACTACAAAAAACTTTTGTCCTTCTATTATCATCAATGCTACATATTCCACTGCAGCTGAACGAAATAACTTCAAGAGGTAAAGTATAATTAAAGGTAATAATCAAGTGATTCTAGAACAAGAAAAAGCTATATGAAAAGCAAACCACCGAATTAATTTGGTTATGGACTTTAATCCTGATCTGATCTTGTTTCTAATTTTCTAAGTTTCAAAAGGCAAACAAGCTCCAACATAGATTCTGCTCTGTCTTGGCAAGTTGGCCTTGCACTTCCTCCCTGTGTTTACTTTCCCTGCACTATACAATTACGGGAAACACGTATAAATTTGCCTTCTAAATCATGAAATGCACATACTTCATCAACATTTAAATCATCTCTCATCTTGGCTGGGGTTGGAGGTGGGGGGTCAGCAGGAAAAGACAGATGGAAAAAAAGGAAGCTATAGCCATCATATGATTAACACAGTCTCTTACCTGCCTGAACTTGACCTGACAGCTTACTGCAACAAAGTCAGCAAAGAAACACTTAGTTCGAGTTACTTAAAGGCATGTGCTTACCAGGTTCCCCAACAATACACCTCATATGAAAGCTACCACAAAAGACCTACAGCTGAGCTGAGGCCTGGGTTTTTTTGTTGTGTTTGTTTCTATTCAGTGATCCTCCATTGCTAGCCTAGAAATGACAGTAGGTGGAAACGCTATCTTTCATTACACAAAGTATAAATAGTGTAATCTATCAGCACTGTCAATCAAGATGATTGATTACAGGCTGTCATAGAGAAGAGTGACATATTAGAAAAGTTTTGTTAACAATGCCTATTGCTAGTCAGCCTGCCACAGAAGCTGGTGATTAATGTGTTGTCAGCCTGTAATCCCACACCCCTGGCTAATGAGGCAGGAATTTATCATCTTTACAGAGTGGCAGATGTCAGAAGGAAAGGAATCCAAGTGCTGGAAACAATATACTTTTTCTTACCACGCCTGACAAGTCTGACAGGCCTAAAAAACCACAAAGAAGCTTTGTGTAAGCACAAACTTAAAACGAGGAACTTTCATTTGGCATCTTTGCTTTAAATAGTGCTGCAAATCAGCCTCTATCCCTCAAAAAGGGCACAATAAAAAGCTCTATGAACTCTGAACCCATCCTTGACAACTAGGAAATCTCAGGAAAGGTTTCCATGGCAGGCAGACAGCTTGCTCTGCAAGAGAAGCAGCAAGTAACTTTTAACTTTACCTGTGAACTTGTGAACTACTACAGGACAAAAACTCTTCAGATCAGCACGCAAAATGCACCCTGCATCCATGCTGTATCAAGGAAGGTCTTAGGAAATAGCCCTCCAGAATTTCTGTGCTGGTTTTGCATTACAGCTTCACATTGGGACAGAAGAACACAAGACAGAGGATTATGAACATTCTGGAAACTATTCCTGAAGAAAAAATAAAATGTGACACAAGCATCTGCACTGAGAGGCACCTCTAGTACTTTGTACTCAAAACACTTTTACAACTGACTGAAATATGCTCAGATTTGATAACTTTTCCTTCAGAGTATTTGAAAAAATGTTTGAAAGACTCTCTTTGAGTGCTTGAAAGCCACACAGACATGCTATGCCTTTGATATATCTATGTTACAGGAAATTCTCAACAGAACATCGGTATCTGCTGAAGTTTGCTTCTCCAAAATTACCGTGCTCAAAATTCAGGTTTAAAGCAATGATTTCTTTTGCCTTCGAGGCAACTCTTTAAGGAAGGCTCATTTTTGTCTTCACTGCAGTGAAGACTATAAATTATCCTAAATAAGGAAAATATAGGGGGAAATTATCTGTTTAGTTAAAATTAAAAAAAAAAAAAAAAATCAATGTCAGCAAATCTCCGGCAGCTTACACTACTATTGGCTGGCACTGTCAAAAATCATCAGCTTTTCAATTAGATGTATTAAGAGGTTAAATCTTCTGGTTCTGAAATTTCCGATATGCTGCAAAAGGGTTGTATTTTGCAAAAGATTATGTGCGGCTTAGGTTTCTGTCAGTCAGTGTGGAAAGGGGGCAAATCATCTGTCTTAAGTTTTGACTAATGTAATCCTTTTTCAAACACAGATACCTCCACTAATGCAGAAAAATGCAACACACACACACACACAAAAAAAATAAATTAAAGAAAGAGACAGCAATCAGGGAATAAAAGCACTGCTTTCTGTCAACAGCACCCTTGGGCTAAAAACACAGCAAAACATTGAGAAATTTAATCTCCAAAAGGCAGCATTCTGGAGTTAAGACTTAAGGTTTATGAGATACTGGAACTTCCCACACTAGTCAGTGAAAGAGAGGTTTACTGGCCTATAATCTGTGCACCCAGGAGGAGACCAAATCAAAACAAATAGCAATGCCATGAAAACCAGACCCTTCCTTGCCAACAATGGGATTCAGTGACAACTTATGACCTCCGTGGAAGGCAAAACGTCCCTGACAGCAACCCCAGTGTCAACAACAGAGCAGCATTTTCTCTTCCTTTTAAACCAAAGCTCTCTCCGGGGAACCTACACACAAACGGTACTTGGAACTGCAAAACAAGTGAAGTTGCATGTGATTTGACCTATAAATGAGGACACGAAAACTGACTTTGAGCCCATACAGTTTTGCATGCTTCAATACATACTAGTTAGCCATTTAACTGCTGATAAACTAGAACAGCCATATACATTTTCTCCCCTTTTAAAGAGAAAGTAAAAGGTAGGCCCCATGTCACCATTAAGGACAGGTTTGCAGATTAATGACTCATTAACTAATAATGGGACTATGATGGTGAGTTTTAACTTTGCTTTGGGGGAGGGTAAGGTCAATGTGAATTTGTGTTTCTTTTTCTGCTTTGAAAACTCCTGATAGATTCAGTGCAGGCATTTCAGACCATATTAGTATAAAACAGCACAGATGCCTCAGACATCTCCTGACTGGTGGAGCTCTCCTTCCCTCATCAAACCAGTAACAACAAACTTCATCTGATTTTCACTTTGCAGCCTCTTCCCAACCTCCCTAGATAATGGGAAAAGATATCTCCTGAATCTGCATAATTCAAAATGTAATTAAACTTTCCAGTTCTAGCTGGAAAGCCTATTTCTTCCAGGGACTAGATTAGACTCATTACTTTGGTATGTACTGACCTTTAATCCCCTTGGCAGCCTCTTGGCAAACTGACACTGCACAGATTTCTTTGGAAAGAACCCACTGTTCATTGCCCTATGTTTTTGGACGCTACTCTTTTGATATGAAGACTTCTTCCTCAATTCTACAACAATCATAAAATTTCACTAACTCACCTCAGTTTCTATCTTGAAAAGCCTTCACTCAGAGAGCTAGGAATTTAGGATAAGGTTAACTTTTGAAGACATCAACAGAACTATTTACAATATGCCATGGTAATGTCCTGGATTAGGGCCATAATACTCACTGCCTCATGGGACTCAGCCAAAAGCCTAGAATTGTCAGCAATTGTGTTCACAAATTTATATACATTTAAAAAAACATACAAATTGGATTAGTCCTAGGCCTACATGCAAATTTCAGATTCTCCCATGGTCAACATACCAAATGTTAAATTCATTGCGAAAGGAATTGCCACTTCTGTTCCATGTTTGTACAGTTCAGAGCACACACAGAAATCTGGAGAGTAGCAATAATATTGATTCAGACAAAAATAATATTGATTCTACAACGGTAGGTGCCTTTTCACATTGAAGATATGCCTTTTTAAAAGTAAAATTACAGACAATGCTTTTTGCTGCATCTGGAAGACATGGCTATTATTAAATTTCTTCCCATTCTTTCAGTCAACACTTGCACAAATTAATTCTTTAAGTGGTTAGTTCTCATAGCACTTCTAATAGCATTATGACCCTGATATCCAAGCAATTTCAACCAATGAAAATGAATGCATCTCTGTTTCTGTGCCTTAATACAGTCTCTAGAATGTAGACCAATAAAAGAAATTAAAACATTTATGAGCTTGCTTTATGGCGTTTGGATCAAATAAATCATAATTCTCCATAGAATTACAGTTGAACTCTTTCTTGCATTGAGTTATACAAACTTTTTGAAAGTGGGAGCATAATGTCTTTTTCTGAAGCTATGTTATTATTTTGGTCAAAGATTGTTTACATTAAACAAATCCAATTTACCAAACTTTGACATGTTTGCACAACTGCATACAATTTATATTGGAAACATGACTTTTAAATGAACTTTCTGTAGTCTAAGATCTCTGGTTTCTAGATCCTTATACTGCACCAAAAACCTTGTCACTGGCATAAATCATATTCTCTAAGAGGTTTCCAATAAAGTAAATAATGACTGTAATTTCAAATTGTTAGCTAATACCTTCAAACAGGCTACATCTATCAAATACTGATTTGACTTTCTTGCCAGGTGCAGCACTTTGTCAAGAAAACAGCAATCTCCAAATTAAGATTAGGGAAAGCAATTCCTTAATGCTGCTATTCCCCTGTTAAGTTTATTTTAGTAGGTTTGATAAATGGAATTTAAATTAGGATTTCATCATCCTAAAGTATCTGAGATTGATTGTAAAATAACCCTTAATAAATCCATACTATCTCCTATAAGTTGATATACTTATTATGGCACACTGCAATCGTATCTGTATTATCAAATATACCAGGTTCAGTTTAATGGCTTTTTCTTTTCTTTTTTTTTTTTTTTTTTCTTCATTCTAGAAGACCACATCTGTCTGGTAAGTATTAAGCCAATATATGCCATAATTATGTAGGGTTTCAACATATTGCCTGCAAAGCTTCCCCAGGTTTCACTGATTTTACCGGGAGCCAACAATGTCTAGTGCTTGTGCCTTTGGACATAAGATACCAAGTATAACTTAACACTGTTCCTAAAATCTTGGATTCCATACTCCTGGGGATAAAGGTGGAAAGAAATGAACCTTTGAAGTATCTGAAAAAACAATGTAAGATAGAATAACATTTTTTTTTTCTCTAAGAACTATCCAGCCCTTCTTTAACCACTGCCATGAAGCCATTCCTACCAAAATTAGTCCTTTTCCACTTTCACGTACCTTTTCTCAAACCATTTGTGCCACCTACAACCTTGGCAGAGGACAACATTGATCACAATTACCTCTCTGCTGGTTGGAGAATGTTCTGATGTAGATCTACATCTGTACAGATCTTGAGACACATGTCGGACAAGAATTCTAGTAACTCCACAGACAGACAGAAACACAACTCCCACTGACTTGAAATGGGTATTGGGAAACCAGGGCTAGATTTCTAAGCCTATCAAGATACCTCTGAAAACCCGCCTCAAAACTCCTGCAAATCCAGGCCTCTCCACTGTAATGAAAGGCAATCCCTTCTCCGTTAGAAGCAAAACCAATATTTCACTGTTGTTCAACTTCGCACTTCTTTCTCCAACACACAGTGCGGGCTGAGAGGAAGTATGTTCCATACTGATTTAAAAGTTTAAACTCGCCAATGCTTCCAACAGTATATCAACTGCCCTGATATGCCAATACTAGAGATGAATCTTTAAGTCAAATGTGGTTTTGAGACCTACCCGGCTTTTGATGGAGAATAGAAAGAATTAATAATTTTGGTGGGAATTTCAGCCATTTCTTTCCTTTTATTTTTATTAATTCCTCCAGATTTCTCTTAAAGCTAGTTCAACTGCAGCTTTGTTCCAATTTGTTCTTTTATCACTCTAATGTTTCTATTTAATAAAAATGATCTTTTCTCTTATTTGTACCTGATTTTATAGTTCTGTTCCAGATCACCGTCCTTCAGTGAAAAGTAAATTCAGATGGAGCTGATTCACATTTACAGACAGAACATAAAATTGCAGAAAAGCAGCTATTATTGTTATTTCAGTAAAACTTATAGTAAAACCACAAAGCCCTAGGAAAAGAAAGAGCAGTTGTTCATAAAGCAAATACAAATAAAGTTCCTCTGGAGAAGGTGACCATTAAAAACTTCACCAGCTTTATAAAGCACATGAACATACAACAGAAAATTACAATCTCACAAAAATAATATGGTTATAAAATAATTGTTTTAAAATGTACATTAAAACCAGTTTAATTTCAGAACTTGTCAGTCATACAAGCATCTGATAATGCATAATGATTTCAAACATAGAGAAATACATACATATATATTTTTGTGGGAAATTTCCTCTCCAAAAAACTTTACTCCACTGCCTCTTTTGCACCAAAACTTCTAAGAATTTTTAAATTTTTATCAAAACATTTCCAAATTCCACATTTTTAGTTCAGAAACAAGTGAACACGCATTTAAGGGAGGCAAGTCAAACACACATCTTTTCATCCCAGTTTGTAAAGCTGAACAGGCCTGGACATAAAGAACCCTTGGAAAAGAGCCTCCAAGAGAAGGGCCAAGAGGGAAAGTCCTTGAAATATTGCAGTCAAAAGTGATAATAAACATAGCATTTATTTTAAATGGCTGAAGTCCAATTGAGGAAACACACAAAATAAATACAGATTATACTAAACACACCTTCTTGAAAAATGAATGGAACGCCCCAGAAATGTAGCATAAAGCCCAGGTTAAAAACAACAAAGAATAATTCATTAAGACAAGTAATCTAATTGCTTTTTAGATAATGCCTAAATCTGTATCAAGAGTGTGGAATGAGGAAAAATAAAATTAAAAAAAAAAAAAAAAAAAAAGCAAGAGGAACCATTTTTGCTGCTTCAATTTTATAATTTTGGTTTCTATGCGACCCACTTCACAAGCTCTAAATATTTTTCTGTAAAGACATGACCAAGTCAGATGTGAGTGTCTACCTATCCTTACTCTGAGTTGATCTTGATTATATCCCTTTGAGGTCTTCATTTCACAGACAGTTCTTTTACAGTGCTATGTTTTCCTAAGAATTGTCTTGTACTAGCTTTACCTAGGAAGTGGCTTTATTCTTTCAGTCTCAGTGAGCACAGATTGTGCCACAGATTGGATGCTTCCATATTGTCAAACTCCTGGGTGCATTTCCCTGCTTCCAGCCCTTTTAAGCTATGTGAATCTGTGGGCTATGGTGCTATACTGAGTCTTCATGTGTTAAATGGCAAGCTGTAACTGTAGAGGTTTAGAAAGCTCAAGCCACTTCTTCTCAGATAAAATCAGAGCTTGACTGCACACTTACTCATTCTTTGCTGTCTATGGGAAGCTGGAACAAAAAGGACCAACTTGGAATCAAGGTCAACACACACGCCTTCCTAGGAAGAACACTATTAGGAAAACGGACTCCGAACTCGGATAGGAAATAGTGCTGTCATTCCTGCTTCCCAAATTAACTTATTGGTAGAGCAGATCAGTCATTAGACTATCGTTAAACTAGTTTAGTTCAGAACAAAGCATAGCAGAGAAGGCAGGGGTACAGAGAGAAAGCATTGTCCGCTGGGCAGTGGGAATGACTGCTTTTTAGCTAAGATTAGTACACACATCTTCACCCTCTGCTCCAATGGCATTTAAAGGTAAGACACTCAAGTGCCACATCAGATGAATCTCCTGCCATCCTATGAAAACTCATGCCTGCAACCAGATAAGCTAAGTCAGAAGAGTAAGGAGCAACAGGGGCATGCAAACAGATGCTGCTGAGAGGTAGAGTTTATGGCAGAGTCCCAGTCAGCAGGACCAACTGCCCAGGAACAACTCAGAAACCAAACTCACAGGGTAAAAGCTTAAAAATCAAAGACCAAATTAAGTCCCAGTCAAAACTACAAATGTAGGCTCACCCAAAATTGTCCCTGCTACAGATATAGCAACTAGAGGTATTGTGATTTTATCTTACAGTGAGAGCTGACTCCTAAGCACCACAAAGGTGGCATTCATTTTCAGAACATAACTAACAGATCTGAGGAGCTATGTAGATTCCAGGTGTCTTGTCATGTATTCACAAACATAGAAATTCCCAGCAGCCATTTCATGTTTCCCAGCAATATTGATGCATAAGAGTTGAACAGTAGCAACGTAAAATGAATTCTAAGCAGTTCCTCTGCCCGTGCATAACATAAACATTCTTAAGTTTTCAAGAAGTAACAACATAGTCTCAAATGTACAGAAAAATTGAGCGAATTTCCCACAGAAGTTACAGCTTTCACTTGAAAATCAGCTACTCTGTACTACTCTTGCCTTGCCCTTTTAGCCAGAGGAGGTTATATATAAAACTTAATCTCTAACTAGTTTCAGAGATTTAAGAAATAAAGAAACTACCATAAAAACATATCTGTTAAGGTAAACGGTTAAAGGGAGAATTTGCTGTTAAGAAATTTTTTCCTTCCCATGCTGGTCACTTCATAAATCATAGGACTTGTCAGCTCTGTCCTGAGAAACTTTTAGGCTGTTCCGACATGGGAATCTCCAAAGAAGACTGAAGGCATTTCAACAATAACACTACACTCTGACTCGTGAAAATGGGATGAAAAAGCTTACAAGAATACTGCATTTTGTCACAAGAATGTGACTGCTGTTTCAGGACAGAAATATTCATTACTGTTTGTGGTCCACATTTCAACCTGTGAGGCAGCCACATTCAAAGGTATTTGCACTTTGTAAGTATAGACCCAAAGAAACAGACTTATATTTAGAAGTCAAAACAATTGCTACTTGGAAAACCATATGATTCAGTGGCATTGACAGCAATCAGGTTTGTTGAATTAGAATAAGATCTTTTAATGGTACTTTAGATGCAGACCTTGCTAATACACAGCAAGTTGCAGTCTACCTTGTCTGAATAAAAAAAATTAGAAAGGACTCAAAGAAACATCCACAAAAAGAATTCATTGGAAGCTAATCTGCCAGAAACTAAGCTGGGAATGCAGTTCAGCTTCCTCTGAATACTATGTGGATAGAGATACCCGAGATAAAAGAAGAAAAAAAGTAATGGGAGTTAAATTTTTCTTAAATTACTCTTTTTTTTCTGTAGCATATATCAAACTGGGCTTCATGGCTGAAAATACAAAGTTCTGGTTTTGTTTACTGCATTCAAAAGATGGACATATCCTTCTTTGCCTGACAAAGGGAGAAAATATCCTAATCATCCTCTAGATATTATCTGCTGCTTACACACTGCAATTTTGCTTAGCATAAAGTTAATACAAAACATACATTAGCATTCTATTTGTGGTTAAAAAGATGCACTTAACAATTTGACTTTTCATATTCAAAAACTTATCATTTTCTTGTTTCATACTCCTCTTTTTCTGTCCTTAACGGTTAGGCAGCTGCCATATTTAGCTGATGAAAGTCTGGGGAGGAATGCAGTGGTTATTTCTTACCAATGGAATGATTATTTTTTTACTCTGATGAGGTGGGAAGTTTATACAAATCTTTTGATAAAAAACATTTGAACAGAACTTCTGTATCTTTCTCGGTAAAAGAAAAAAAACTTTTACTTTGTATTTTCATATAAACTTTGAGAAACAGTATAATGCTAATGATTTGCTGTCTCAACATGAGCATCTTTTTATTACATCCCTTAGTTTACATTTTTAAGTAATATGTAAGTGTACATTTTACTTATATCAGCTTTTACATTATTTTTTAGCTACTTTCTTCACCATATGTACACATTTTTGTGGTTTATGACAGCTAATTTTTCCAGCAATTCTAAAATCACAGGAGTTTTCTCTACAATTATCTCTGTGCAAATAAATCATTCAGGTTTTGTATTTATTTTTCAGTAATGTCTTGGGCAGAGATTCAGAAGGAGGGTGGGGGAAAGATGTTTCAGCTCAAAATTATTTCTATTGGTACATATAAAGCTTTTGAACTAGGGACATAACTGAAATTCTGACAAGCCTAACTATGAGTTCATTAAATTAGGTATGAAACTTTCCATTCTGTACTAGCTGGGGGCAGCACACCCCTCCAAAAATAGTGATGTCCAACTATCTGCCAAGACCTGACCACTGAGACTAATTTCTAGCTTGAATAATAGCAGGCTTTTTCTGAAGCCAATTGCTACTCTGCAGTCTGATCTTAATTGGGAAAGTAAATTTAATTATTTCTCCCCTGAGATGGAATTCAGACTACTCACATATCCGGGAAAATGAAAGCAGAATATTAACTCTGGAAGTTGACTCCCATTGAACCTCCACATGTTGCCAGTGACCCATCACAGCATACTAAGACCATCACCAGATAAGACAGACTGCCTATAATAAGTATAGTGGGTTTTCCTCAAGTAATTTACAGCAAGGTTTATGGGAAATGACTTTCTACTATAATCATCCTAGAATGAGTCTTCTGATGAACAATAGCTATACAACTCAGGAGTATTATCTCCAGATGTCTTACCTACTTCTCAAAAAGACTTTGAGGTTTGCACAGCTAACAAAGCACAGGTACTTAAACTATTATTCAACAGTCTGTGACATAGTGTTAATATTTTTATATTGTTGCATGAAATTGTTGTTTAAAATATTTCTTTGGAAATGTAAATAAACTGAAGAATTTTACGTGTAAAATGTCAATACAGGTAAAAATGTATAGTGCCAAAATGCTAGTTTCTTTTGGCATTTTGCAAACCTCATCTATAACCACTATCAACTCTGAAAGGATCCAGTCATAAAATTATTTGAACAACCAGTGCAGCTATTCTATCATGAATTTTACTATGACAGAAAAATCACTGAGAAATATACTCTTACAACAAAGCCATCTGACAATTAGGTGATTTCTTGAAATCTTCAGTATTTATAGTAAACACTTTCAGAGATATCTTGACACTGTACATTCAAATAACCACTATTTTCAGGCTTTTTTTTTTTTTTTGTCACCTCCCTCCCACCCCCAACTACCTTACAGACCACCACAAAGTAATTCTTATACAGTGAAATTGTTACACAACCACTCCAAAGGCAAGTTCATTTATCTAAAGGACACAGAATCCAAAATCTAACAACACTTTAAACAGCTAATATGATTAATTATTTCATCACCTTACACAGGTGTAAAAATAACCTGCAATTACTGGCTCATCAAATACAGATGGATTTCCTGGAAATACAAGGAATTTTGTGCTTGGTTACTTTAATGAAATTTAATCACAGATAGAAAAAAAAAAAAAAAAGAAAAATAAGGAAAATTCTCTGACAGAACACAAATTTGTGGGAGATAAGGAGTTGACTGAAACAATGGTTTGGGTAAGTGACACACTTGAAGGATTTCAGTTATTGGTTGTATTTACAAGGGCATCATATAAATATTTTTAAGTAACAATTTATTTTTTTTTTTTTTTTAAGGCAGAATAGCTCATGTTCAAGAATCCACACAGAATGATGGGATATTCATCCTTTTACCTTTTGATCTATCATTTGGAATCTCTCATGAGATCTGTGGTGGCAAAATCCTATTGCACTATTCAGACCAGCATCCATGTTATTGACAATATTTCTATCTGTTCATTGCTTGAACATTATACTTTTAACATTTCCAATGGAGAAGCTGAGAACTGAGCTGACACAGCAGCTGCAACGTTTGAGGGTTTTGTCAATATGGGATACGGTACCCCAAGTACAGCCCAGGCGTACAGAGCAGGGATAAAGTGACATCAGTCATCATGCGTATGAACTGAGTATCTAACTCCTCTGTGCAACGCTACCTGTCCAGTACATCTCAAAAAATGTGAATTCATTTGTCTTGAAATTCCACTAATTTTGACATTTAGAACCAGCAAGCAATGCTTTAACTCCAAAAACAGAATCTAACTTATACTGGGTAATAGGATCAAAACTAACCGATCTTTTTACGTGCATTAAAAGGCTATGTTAATATTACACTTGGGGCCATTATAAACGTCTTACATTGCACACATTTAGGATACATCAAAGTTTTATCACAGTCATTATAAAAATGTCGCTTCAAACTATTTTCACACTAATAAGATGGTCTTCAATTGAATAAATTGCAGTTACAGAGTGATTACCACTGTTACAACTTACATTTAGTTCACAGGTTAGTACAGTGATGGATAATATGCAGGGAAAAAAATTAATGTGTGATTCAATTTTACAGTTTGTCACTAACCAGGTTGATTTAAGTCATAAGTAAAAGTTGAAATGTCAAATCTACTTGGAAGATATGAGGTAGTAGACATTCCGCTTGCTTCCAAAGTGCACAACCAATAACATACTATTATTTATGCAGATAGTATAACACATTCTCTTAGCCCACAATGCAACATATTTTGTCTCAAATTAGCCACTAAATCAGTATTGCAGAAGCTATTAAAAATCATAAAGCCTTTTGAGTTTTACAAGGTGTTCATAATGAGCCATTCCATATGATTTATATGAAAAACATGACTCAGCTCTTCAAATGCAACTAATCTGCGGATGCAGGGCTTGCTGTCTGACCTCTTGTTATCTTTGAGATGATATGTAAAACTTACTTGGGTTTGGCAATCTTTCTTAATATTAATCAGACAAATGCAGTGATAAAACGCAACATTCATGGAGTTTCTATTAAAAATGTGTTCACTTTTGATGAATGAGGCTTACACAGATATGCTATATTTTAAATGGAACCTAAAGAGCTTTCAATACTAGATAGGATTAAATTCACCCAGAAGTGCTTTAAAAAAGAAGGCATAAGAAGTTATTATCACCAGCTACCTAGACCTGGGGATGTAGTTCTTCAAGAGATAGAATTTGTTAACTAATATATTAAATTACAATTAAGAAAAGTCCCTGACTTTCATAAATGTGTGTTAACTTGGTTTATTTCAAGAGAAGTGGTCAGGCAACACAACGCTTCTTTAGCCAAATTGCACTAAGAAGTTTTGAGAGAGCATTTTCCTTCTGTGCAACTTCTCTATAATGGAAACATCGAAAATTTTCTTCACTTCACTGAAGACGATGTGCTTTTCTTATTCCACAAGATAAATAAATAAAAACTGCTGAACTGCTTTACATTTCCAACTTCCTCCCATCCAGTTAACACTCAGTCTTGTCTTTTCTACATTTTTCTTGTGCTTTTACAACTTCTTTCTATCATTGCTGCTGAAAGCAACTTAAAGGCATGTTATTTGAAACAAAACGGGGTAGTGGGCTTACTGTTCAGATTTTCCTGGTCACCCACTCTCCACAGCTACAACCTTTTTTCACTTCTCAAGAGAATCTACTGTATAGTTCTAGTCTAGTCTACTTATTACTCATTTGTGTCCTAATTGCACCCTCGAAATCATTGCAAACGCTTCCCAGACCAATCAGAGCAGGACCTTATACTACCCAAAGTGCAGATTTAAGGCAACAAGCCATAGCAGATCTCCTCTTTAAAAACTCTTTAAACTGGCTCTAAAACACAGTAATTTAGAGAGAATTAGAGAAATAAAAATAACTTTTTCATCCAGGAGAACCTGGAGGCATGATTACACCAAATTAAAAACAAAATTCCTACATTTGTTACTTGAGGCTAAGTTAGAGAATCAAATATAAAGAGAGAGAAATGCCCAGCTAACAGAAGAAAACTCCAAAGGAACTAAGAGAGGAGTCAATTATAAAACTCATAGTGGTTTCAAAACTGTCTGCAGCAGGTTCCTAAGAAAAGAATAATTCAAATGTGTGAAATTGAAACAGTCCATTGCATTTATATTCTTGGGGCTGGAATAATCACTAAACAGAGAAAAAGTTATTCTGGAAAATATAACCTTTTCTAATACATTTCTTCTTGGAGGGTGGCAACAGGGAAGCGCAGTAGAAGGTAAACTAACCCAAAATGTTGTGACTGCAAAGAAAATAAAATTTTCAATATTATTGCTTTTTCTCACTCTATTAAAAGTACTTTGATCATGCCCTTCTGACATCACCTTTAAGATTGTATCAAATCCTACCATTTACATTAGAGTCAATATTTTGGCAAGCAACAACAGGTAGAGAGAGGTAGAAAGGGAAATCTGCATTTTTTTTGTTCCGAAGAAAATAAAAAAAAAAAACCAAACTGTGATGTCCTGAACTAAGAAACTGCATTCATTGATTCTTATTTCAGAGAGAGCAATTAGAATGAAGATTCTCATTGCAACAATTGTCTCTTAAAGCCTCTTTCTCTGAGTGACACAGAAGGAATCTGGGACCAACATGTTCTAGGTACAGTGAACAAAAAAGAAAACAAAGGGATAGCAAGAACTGTTTTCTGGATTGTATAATCCTCAACTCAGGGCTGTACTTACAATATGCCAATATGATGGTTTCAGGAGCTACTACCCCTCTCATTTATATTACTGCCAAGAGAATACTGTAAGATTCTGAAAACATATCAGAGATTCGGGGATAATAAATATATATAGCATTAAAGAAAACGGTTGTTTTAGAGGGCTGTGGTTGGATGGTTACTATAAATAGACATCCACACACGCAATGGCTAGTGTCCCTTATGTGGCATATGTGACTGTATCCAAAGTATATACTTATTCTTTTTATATGTCTACAAGAAAAAACATAAAGTTATGCTTCTGCCTGGAAGATCTGCCTCCAATGTTGCCAGATGTCTGCACTATGCAAAAATACACTTTTATTCTTCTTTATACTAAAAGCTAACAGTAATACAAGGAATCTTCAGCTTGCTGGCAGTGTTGGACCAGTAGCAGACCAATGGCTCCCAGTATCAGTACTCTGATACTGGTTCACTCCACTTCTGTGTGAAAGACATCTGTCACAAATATTGATTAATTTACAGATATCTGCATGAGTCAACTACAAATCACAACATACTTCTGCATGAATGCCATAAAATCAGGAATTGTATGTATTTCGGAAAGAAAAAGAAACAAATCAGCATTAGCTGCCGTAGAATCTCAGTCCAGCTTTGCTCCATTAGGCATAGGAGTCAAGAAAGCACAGCTGGCTGTTGGTGACCTCATCAAGGGCCTGCACACAAGGGAAGTAGCTTCAACATTAACTAACATGCTAATCTGCCTCAATCAAATAAGCAATTACTCTGCTACTTCCATGAATTTTGAGGCAAGTAGAATTTGATAGTTAGACATTAAAAAAACCTCCTTCATGGATCTTACCACTATCTGATAAAGAAGCTTTCTTTTACTATCTCTTTAATGTTATTAAATAGAGTAAACTTGTGAAGCCTATTTAACCAGATACAAGTGCTAATCTTAGCCTAAAGCATTCTAATGGATTGACTCTTCCTCAGTAGAGCTGTATAAATATTTATAAAGATTTCACACAAAGAGCAGATCCGGCATAGGGCTTTAAAAGACTTCTGAACATATACAGTACCTGGAGAAAGAAGAAATTTTCTAAAGACAATGTAGCTCTTAGCCTTCAGAAAAACTCCTTGTAAATCCAGGAGGGCTGGTAATCGCACACAAACATATATCTGAATCTACACACAAGATTTGCATCAGGGCCACAGTATCAGCCTTCCAACAGGGATATCTTATACTTGAGGGCTGTCTTATGAGCATAAGATTGTCTTCTTACCTAGGCCATCTGCTTTTCTTTATAGACATGTCCCTAACAAAGGAAAAAGTGACTATGCTATTTTTCTGACTTGTTTCTGAGGGGAGAAGAAGCAGCACTGAAAGTCTATGTGAAAGCCAAAGCACAGTCTACCCTGCCTTAGGAAAAAGAAAAAAAAGAAGAAAAAAAAAAAGTATTATCTGACAGAAATTACATCAGAAAAGTATTTCTTTTGAATAGTGCAGAAGATAAAGCATGAAATCTTGTCTCCACTGATAATGCACATTGTTTCTAGCTAATGCACCACAAGCAGAATTTTACTACAGATACAAAGATGTTTCAGCCTGGATCCCGAAGTTCAGCCGCAGGATAAGTAAACGATTTATTTTATTCCCACTACAGCGAGCTTCTACCAACTAAAACTATTCCACCGCACCAATGTTATAGATGAGAAAATGATACACTGATACACCAGCAGTTTAAGCTCTTCTCCACCTTTAGATCAAGTAACTGCCATTGTCAATTTACAATGGCACATTAGTACTTAATTAAGAGAGCATAGGAAAGAATAACAGTTTCTGCCACACAGAACAGATATAACAGATATCTAGCGAAACGCTACCCCAACGAGGCAGTGTTTTCATCACCATTATCAATACAGGGATTAGAAGAGACTACTCTCAGCTTCAGGTAACTATAGTCCAGTTGAACCTTTTCTCCAAATCTAAGCAAAAAAAAAGATACCTGATTTTTTAAATTTGCAATTTAACTGGTCTATCTACATACAACATTTTGACATTCCCTGGCTGAAAATAAACTTGAAATTAACATCCATGAAGTTTCTCTGGGATCACTGGACAATCTAGATTGCAACATAATAGTTTTCCAGCTGTAAAACTGCAAAGAATATTAGGCATGTGCCTTGTTCTCCCAGATGACAGCAGCTCTCACATGAACTTCACTGCACCAGTATTACACAAGCTGTACAGGGCTTGAATTAGGGCATTTTAGCTTTAATTAGAGCTCCATAAATTTTCAGTAGTCCTACTATGACACCGTCTCAACCGCTGATCGTTGGTTTACCCTGCATTCTGGGCAGAAGGGAAGACCAGGCTGTAAAGGACAAGACAACCATTGGCTCTGTATGCAGCAGTTTTCACAAGCCAAACCGTATTCCACTAGGGGTTTATCAAATCAAAAAACAGACTTCCCAGTTGCCAAAATATGACCTCAGGAGGATAAACCAAGTAAGTTCTCTACCAACAACACATCTATTCATTTCTTCTTGGGGGGAGGTGGAGGAGAGGGTGGAGAAAGAGAGCACCAGACATAAATAACAGTTCTTCAGAAGTTCTCTCCAGAGAAACTGGTAAACATACAGGGGTGAAAAAGACTCAAAAGCTATGTTGCTGTTGCCTTGAAATCAAGAAGTTACTATGAAAAGTAACATCTCTAGTTTCATGTTCAAAAATAAATCAGAAAAATAAAATCCGTTCTATTCTTTTTCTTTCTTTACTTTGCAGATGCCAATGGCCTTAAGGCAAAGCTCCCCAAAAGGTGAGGTGCATCCTTTACTGTGAAACCATGTTCCATTCTGGCCTGGTACATAAACTCAATTTAAAGATATTTTTCTATTCAGAATCTGATTTTCTCACCTTGTAAGAATTCTCTACTGTCAGAGATAAACAATAAAATCCAAAGTACTCCTGTCAGCAAATTGCCTGTATTGTTGCTGCAAATCTTGCCAATGCAATACTTCTTTATATTTAGAGAATTATTGTTTGGTTGTTTTGAAACTAGAATCACATGTGCAGACATTTTAATGAGTTCTACTTTGGAAAGGCCATTTGACGTGGCAGAGATCTACTTTTTTTTTCTTGCTCAGCACAGCAGACTACTCCTTCAGAGTCTAGTCAACAGGAGTAAAAGTGGATTCAAAGGTTCTCTTCGTATGAAAGCAGAATTTTGAGCCACACATACAGCACTTTTGCCTAGTCCTGTTACAAGCATTCCATCTTTCAAAATTGCACACATCATCTTGACTTGTTATTTAGAAGCAAATAGAACTTTAGAGTCTTATTTAGAGCATAAAGATATGAAAAATCATCACGTAAGAGGAAGGGGAAAAGCTGGGCAACATTATACAAAAGCAACATAGTTAAAAATTTGAGCAGACCTGGGGCGATGCATTAATATTATGGCCTGTTAGACATTTCTGGAACAATATGCAATATGAAACAAAGCACAAAACTCCTGCCAAAACGCGTGTAAAGTGAGCAAGTTCTCCAAGAACAGCTCTAAGACCCAGCAGCCCAAATAATTTTGCTTTATATCCAAGAATCCAATGGACTTGAGCTGTAGCTATCTGCAAAGCATGCAAGTGACATCCTGTTTCAAACTCAGGACTGGTCTTTTTCCACAAAACTGTCTACAGTTCCTTCCAGTTTAGGCTTGATGGGTTTGACAACAACAGGTAGAACAGGAACAGTCATTGACTCTACCACTCTGTTCTGTTTCCTAGAGAGACTTCTCTGGTGTTAGTAAGTCCACTTCTCACTTTAAAACAAACTATTAGTTCACATCTTCTGTCGACAACTAAGAAGAATAGGCTGACTCGTAATTTCCAGTTATTGGTAATTAGGTAGTGCCCATTCACCACAATGACACATGCTTAGCGGAAAATAACAAAAGCAATACAAAGAAAAAAACTATTATTTTCGTACAGATGGAAAACTTTACAGCGAGAGTCAAAAGCTGCAATCTAGTGGCAGAATAATAGTAGGGAAAAATAATAACAGAATGCAATAATAAAAGGCAACCCAAACCCACACAACACTTGGGCTGGAGTGGACCCACCTCCTTGCTGACAAGAATTACCAGATAAACTCAGTCACATTTAGATAATACCACTGGAGCAGAATCCTGACTCCACAGCGTGACTGGAGATAGTTGTGTATTATTTTAATAAAATTTTCTTCTTCCTCCTTCACATACTTTCTGTATGCATTTATGCTAACAGTCGTTTTCATAAAACCCTCCAGAAAATAATTAACTTTAATAGCTCTTCTGCAGCTCAAGCTGCATAACTGGGTGGCAAATATAAATGAGCTCTCTCCAGTAAAACTTAAGTCTTCAAAAGAATTACAAGAAAAAAAAGATTACAGGTTCAGCATTGCTTCTGGGGTAAAATGTATACTTGTGATAAACATATCAAATCCCCTAAAAACTACACCCATTGAAACTTCATATTTAGGCTGATTTGCTTTCCAAATCATATAGACAGCACAGTTGTGTACAATCTTTAAACAAGTACAACCACAGAGAAATGTTAAGAGATTTAAGAGAAATAAAAGCATGATCAGCGTAATCTTCTTTTCTTTTATTCTCCTCCCTATAGCTGCATTAAATTGCCTGTTGAGAACAATAACATATTTGTGCTTTTATAGGTAGAATGATTTGTATTATGTAAAGATTTGGCTAACGGAGTAAAGATGCATTCACACTGAGCTGGATTACATGTTGTTAATAATTTTCTGGATGCTCTAGGGGACCCATAATTCTGGAGGACTACAGATTAGCATTTGAATATATGCTTTGTAATACATCTCAAAGCAGACTTTTTTAATTTGCTTTTTCCATTTTTCTAGAACCACACTAACCAGAAAACTAATCATTGAAAGCATTTTGGAGAAAAGAAGTATACCACAATCAAGTTTTTATCCCCCGCCCCCACACACTCTTACGAGTACACATAAAAATCTGTCTTTTCCCAACTCCCACACCATTTCAATAGCTTTCATTAGGGTGTCAGACTACCAAGAATATGTGGATCAGGCTTGCAGTACTGTTCTATGCATGTGGAATAAATGGGTGACTCTGCAAACAAACCAGAATCTGTTGTTCTGAAGAAAAGCTCAAGCTATCTAGAAAGCTGGTTTTGCTGTAGGCTAGCTTCTGTTTCAGAAAGTAATCTTATAACGCATGATTTCAACAAAATTAATGAAATTCCTTACATTGCAATGAAATACACCTCAAAATACGTTAACATTCTTTTGTTATTGCGTATCAGCGTTAGCATAGGCCAGACTCCTGTATTTCTGTTTTCATGAAACACAGATCTCTTTCGGCCTCCATTTGCTAAACATTGAAGTCCTTTGTAAACTGTGTATGTCTTTTCATAATTTTTTAAATACTTAGTGCTTCAGAACAGTCTTGAAAGTATATGACTCTCTAACAAACATCATATCCTCAGATGAATTCAACTGGGAAGCATACTATGGTGTTTCTTACTTAAGAAATTACTTTTCTTAACATTATGAGATTCACCTAGCAAGTACACTTTCACTGGACAAAATATACTTTTCATGACCTTTGGTGCTCAGTTATAATTAGTTGTCTGGTCCCAGTTGCTTACAGTGTAAACAAAGACTGATAAACCCACATTGGCTGCATGTATTTATTACATTACGACACAGCTGCCAACTGTCTAACCGTTCTAATAAAAAACTGTTTTCTAAGGTTTATGTTTTATTGCATGTATGACTCCCTTATTGGTTAGCGTTTTGGAGTTGTGGAAAAGGTTATGAATTTAGAAACTGACTGCATTCATATCATATTTAAAACTTAATGCTATTTTATTAAAGACATATGGGCCTCCAAAGTACACATATTAAATGTCATGTAAGAAAAGTAGCAGTTTAAATCATGGTCAAATTCATTTTTGACGTGACTCCTGAGGCTTCCTAAGATCTGAACTATTTCTTTGTAAATCTGGCAGTTTAACCACACTCATAAATCACTTTCAAAGCATATTATTTCTTAATTTTACTGCATTAGAGAGCATTTGGCCTACACAGTGAACTGTTTGTAACCGTTATGTGAACAAAGTTGTATATTTAGTCTTACAGTGTGTGTGGGGGAAAAAGTCTTAATTTCTCAATCCTGAATTTACTTCTTATTTTAACCCAAATGATACACTTCCTAATAAAACTTGCCAGAATAAGATATGTAGGATAGTTTGCTGTATTGATGTAACAGAAAACTTCATCTCCTGTTTCAAGCTCAAAAATTAGAAACACAAAGGCAATTGTAATTTAATCATTAAGCAAATATCCTTCAAGTTCTTTTACAAGAGAGAACATGCAACATTTTCAAGCCCCACTAAGACTGAAAGAGAAATGAATCATCTTTAGGACAATGCACATGCATTCACTGGGCGCCTGATATAATGACATCTGATACAAATACACTTACAAATTAAACATGCATAAGCTAAAGAGAGATTCCCTGCCAGCTAAAGTCACAAGAAACCCTAGCTCCAAAATAGATCAGTCATAGTACAGGATTCAAAGCAATACCATTTTTGAATCATGGTTGAAATTTTCTTTATTTATCAGAGAAGTTCCTAATGACAGAGTTAATAACCATTTGTATATTTTCCTATGACCATCTTGTCCTCGGATATCATGAACATCAACTATAAATTAGACAACAATTTATTGCAAAAGCTTTATACTTGAAACAGGATACCATTCCTCAGTCACAATTTTTTGAGCTTTTTATCCACACAATGAAGCTCTCATTTTCAACCTTAAACAAGGATGTGAACCAACGTCACCAAATCTTAAACGTTTTATGTCAGATCCATTGCCTGAAAGATGGGGAAAAATGCTCTTCAGTTTTGGTTTTCAAGAAAATTAAAACAGTGGTCTGTAAATTGGATAAGAAAAACTCTAGAATGGAAAAATAAATAAATAAATAAATAAATAAAGAATAAACGGAAACTCAAAGTTCAGAGAAATCATATGTCATTTTGGTGGAAGATTTCGTAAGAGTTTTAAAGGGCACTTGGACCATGATAAGTCTGTGTATGCCTTTCACCTAGACCAATAAAATTCCAGGTGTAGAAACAGAATGTATAAAAACTATTCCAATGTTCCTAAAGATAATTGAAAATCTGTTGCTTCATTCAAAATTGGGTGAGATTTTCAATGGCCAGCCTGATTAGAACAAGCTATAACTAGCATTGTGTTCTGCAGTCAGGCACAGAATTCAGTAAAATTATTCTCCCTGTATTTTAACATCAGCTTCAACTAACATTCATGAGCTGGAACTAGATTCTGTAAGTTCAATATGATTTTAAGGGAACAGAAGAAACTGTACTGCATCCTTTTTCTTCGACAAAAAGTGCGGTTTTAGAAACTCATTAGGCAAAATAGTTCAGGATTTCTTACAAAATATCCCCTTGGCCTATACATTTCTGGTAAAGCTTGAGACAAGGGGAGAAATATTAGGACTTCTCTGAAAAGAAATTATTAATTCTTTTTCCTGAAATAATTCATAAACTAGTTACAAATTGGTCATGTTCTTAGTCATTAATGAAGAGAGAATGACTGATGTGCTTGAGCTTTTAGGAGGTAACCTCATCACTACCAGCCCTATGTGACTTTTGGACCAAACTCCAGCTGGTGTTAGTGTGGGGGAGGATTATTTTTACAAAATACAACATCTGAGCAACTCCTATGCCTACCAGTGGTGTTAACTGATAACAAGATCCATCACATTAGTTTTTCTGGAATGAAAAACTACAGAAGAGTGCAGTGAGCTCTGAGTGTACAGCAGCAGTGTTTCTATTTCCAAAAGAAAAAGAAACAAAATTTATAGGATAAAATTCTCATCATATTGATCCATCAGGAATTTAAACCAATCATGGTTCTTGCCCTACTGTCTGATATCACAGCATTACATTCTGCTGCGTGGCGTTTTGTTAAGTAGACTGAATAGGCTGATCACAAGACAAAAGCCAGACCATATGCTTGCAGCATCTAATAATTGAAGCTTCCATAGTTCTGAACCCACAAACAGAAAAAATAATAATAATAAAAAGCCCAAACAGCAGTAATAAACTAGTTGTCATGCTACCTTCTTCAATTAAACGGATGTGTTAATGATATACAGTGCTTATTGCCATTCATCAGAGGATGTCCAAGTGCTTTACAAATACTAAGTAAGTCTTACAAAGGGATCAATTTGCCCACTACTTCTGAAAGACAGACACCTTTCAGGTGCAAAGTAGCAGGTGGTTAACTAGCACACTGCAACACTACATAACAGTTTAGGGCAGAAGGTGGAGAAGAATGCCTTAGTAAATCGAGACTGCAGAGAAATCCATGGAGGCAGAATGTAATTACCTAAATTGGAATCAGGCCAAGGCTTCAGGAGTAACACCCCTTCCTAGGTGAAAAGCACACTGGGATCACTAATGGCTAAAAGGACACTGGCTTCATGACAATCATACACTTTTTTTAAGGAATAATTTTAGGAAAGAGACGCCACCTTTTATGTCCTGTATCTTCAGCAGCAATTAGATACTGAAACATAGTTCACATAGTACCTTCCTAAAGAACTATATATATATTAGTTTTCCAGGAATTATCACTGCAAGAACAAACAATGAAGAAGAGTTTTTCCCCCTGCCCTGACACAGATATCCACACATGTCTATTCTTCCTTCTCGACAGCTGGAATTACAGCAGGCTAAGCACAGGGAATATATTCCGTAACTATTTCAGCAGCTGCATGCTTGCAGCTTAGTCCCTACTGTTTAAAGTCATGGCTTTTCTCTCATTTGCTGACTGAGGTTCTTTCTCTCTAATCATGTGACTTCTCATACGTGAAGATACAAAATACAGAAAAAAGCCCAATCCACTCCCTTTAAATGTCTTAGCTCACAGGTTAAAGTATCACACGTAAGCTTTTTACTTTCCAAGCTCTTTATAACTCAGACTCCCATCTTCAAATTTACTATCTCAACTGTCTTTGCTTCCCCTTCAATCAATAACCCTTTTCTTCTCTCTGTTGGCTGCTTTTTCCTAAGGCTGCCTTTCAACTTGCCTTAAAGCAGGCACTTGGAAGGAAATTCTTTACCGACAGGCCTTAGCAGATTTCTTAAGACCCTGCTCTTAATTCCACCTTTTCCAGGAGCAAGAGCTTCCTCACACAATGCACAAATTCACAGCCAGATCAAATTTATTGTTAAGTTTCTCACTAGGACAAAATTCTCTGTAGCAAGTGCAACACTGATCTGCTATTGATCATATACAAAGACAGTGGGGTCTATTGCACAACTTGAACCAAAAAATGGAGCCCATGGCTCTCCTCCATATGCACATTGAATTCAATACACAATCAAAGGAAATGTAAAAGAAGCTACCACATATTGCTAATTATGGAATTATTTCATCCAAAGACTACATATCAGGCAAGATTCAAACTACAATTGTACCACTTATCGACCTGTATTCTTATATACTCTAACTGTATGTTTGCTGGTCCACATATCACGGTCCACAGTATCTCAGAGGTCTCTTCTGTAGAACTTCATTAGCCATTTGATGAACTACCACCTTTCTGCTTATTAGTCTAGAATATAACTTCCCACTCACACCCTTAAGACCTTTATCATTTGCACAGTTACAGTAATTAGATCTCCCATTTCTCAAAATCTCATGTTACTATTTGCCCTGCAAGCACCATGAGAAGTGATAGCAGATTTTATCCATCAACACTGAATCAAGACATATCCATATCTTGGGAACTGATTTTTTTGTTGCTACAAAAATTGAGGACAGCTTTAGTGACCTCTTTAAAGACTTCCAAACAATTTATGAATATCGCAGCTAAAATTCCACCTCTGGATTCACTATACTTTGTGGTAAGCACACACACACATATCCATAGGAAATAGGTGGATCTAATTGCAATGGGACTATGAAGGGTATATTCTCAGAGATAGAGAGGCAGAAAACACTATTTGATGTTTTAAGGACTGGATCATACCCAAAAGTTTGTTCTGGTCTTCTTTTCAACTAATTGGATAATACCAACATACAAGAATCTAGACTTCCAAATAAAGTAAAACAAAATTTGAAAGCTAGTACATCATACGGAATCAGAAAACAGAAGGAAAAATCAAAGGTAATCTCTCAGTTCTCCAACACCTTGCTCACTTCCTAGTGTTGGAATTACACAATGCTTTTCTTATTTCTTATTCTACCATACACTTATTCCCCTGCAGGCCAAAAAAAAAGGCTTAGGTCAAGATGTCATACATCAGTTTTAGAAAATAAGTAAAATCCACCAGTTTAGAAAAAAAATATGCAAGTGTTATTCACACACAATTATGTAATAAAATTTTTATATAGGTATGTTTGCTTACGTTTATTTTGGATTGTGGGATTTGTTTGAGATAATTGGATTTTAAAAATGAAAATCTTTAAATGACTGAATTTAGCTCTGTCAGCTTAGCTCTAGCAAGCGCCACTCTTGTGTCTGGCAGATCCTACTTAGCAATGTTTTCTTCTACACTGCTGAAGTGTTCATACATAGAAATATAATATCTGTTGGGTTTTTTCAATTATCCTTTATTCCTAATTTTGATGAGTCATTAAGGGATTATGAACCAATTATGTTACAGACTCTTGCTTAAAATAATCATACTATCCAAATATCAAAATGGATACTTCATTGTGCCAAGTAGTAGCATGACTTCTACAATGTCTTAAAAGTTAATGTTATTTACTGCATCACAGTCTAGGCTGGAGTCTTAAATTCGTGACGTGGTTCCGTTTTAGTATGTGAAAACTTGACATCTGGATGATAAGAAACCCTATTATGTAGAAACTGTCTCAAAGAGGTATCTTACTAGCTAGCAGTTCATTGACACAATGATTCTTTACACTTTAAAAGGCCTTTGCTCTATATCTACTTTGAACGATGTAAATTCATAAGCCAAGATGTCTACACAATGGTGCTGATAAAAAGAAAAAAATTGCGAGTGATGCATATATTCATCAAAGATTTATCTGTCACCTTTTATTTACTTTTTAAAACCATCCCCATTTTCCTAATTTAGGAAAGGAAAAAAGGTCCGTGAGACGTATTAGCAAAAATGCCTTGCCAAAATTCTTGGAAGTAGATAGGATATATTTGTTTAAGAAAAATATGATTCTTGTTAAACAGTCAAGGACAAAAACTACTGAAACCACTCCTTATGCTTCATCTGATTTTAACACAATTTGAGAAAGTATATATCAGCATTGGTCACTTCAATAATGAGCTTTTCCTATTAGTTTAAACACAAGAATACTGACAATGAGCTGAAAGCAATGCTGTGGATTTTAGCTCACCCTATTTCTTAATTTGTACTACCTAAATATTTCCTCTTCCTATCATAATAAAATAATCTCACTCTACCTTCAAGTAAGAGTGTGAGCAAGATCACAAACGCTCATTACATGAAACACAGATATTAGACTTGACTTTCTGCTTAAGCGTCTCCATCTTAGTTCCTTAGAGAACAAAGGCTACATCAGGTTTTATAATTATGACTTGTGATGAAAAAAATATACTCCAAAACACCTATACTGCCATCTTTTGTTGTACAGACTTTCCTTTATACCCACTAGACAACATGCTTTTGGTAAAGTTGCAAGAAAGCAGAGTAATTCTACATAATATTAAGCCAGTTGCTTGGAAGTCAACCAATGGATACCCACTGATGATTTGATCCTACGAGCTGCTAGAGTGTTACATGTAACTAAATGCATACTCCTTGCTTTTTCCACTGTAAATAAAACTGATACAAATGTTAAACTTAAAAATGCAGTATGCTAAAAAGTAATTCTTGTCAGAAGGGTTGCAAAATCCTGGGAAATATATGTATTTTATAAAAGCAAGTGCACTGACCCAGTATTAAGCCATTAAATTTATAATTAAAGAGACCTACAACAGTGTATATTCATAGCAACTCACTTTAGATATGATGGATATATCCACATTTTATCATCTAGATTACATGATCCCAAACACAGGCCTTTAAAATATGGAATTATTATATGCTTTGATACACCATAATTTCATTTTGTTTATTTATACCACATGCAAAATAAAAATATGGCGTCTTGAAATGTATTTTTAGATCACATTCTGCTTTTCATCTCTAAGTTTTAAAGATGAAACAGTTGGAAGCACAATTCATACACCTATAAACCAAAGAAGGCTACAGTTTTAAATAATTATGTCAAGAAATGACAAATGTACTCTTTGTAGAAGCAGGGATGAATAATTACAAAGCTGGGACATAATTAAGCAATTTTGACTGTCGTATTCTTGAGCTGTCTTTCTGATGTGAAGTGCTGTCATGCCCAGAAACACACTTCACACTGGACAGGCATCTTCCACTTTGATCTACGCTTATGCCAGTGAAATGAGGTCATGGTCTGGTCATTAAACTAGGCTTCCTCATCTGGCTCAATGCCTCTTATCCAGCCAGGCTTACCCAATCTTTATTAAAATCAGGCATGATACAATGTTCAATATTTTGACAAAAGAAAATATAAACATCATAGAATAATGAAGTTTAGCTCACACATAGCGAGATGGAACACTGCATTCTAACATTAAACTGTTTTCTAATAAATGACTGCATCTTTCCATAAGACAGTCATATCACAAACAGATGCATTTTAAACAAAGGATGAAATGAAGCAAAGCACAAGAAAGTGCAGTGTTCTGTTTAAAAAAATCCGAAAAATTAGAGAAAAATGAAAGTAAAAAAATTTATACAAAATAAAATATTTATGACTTAGTGATGACTGGTGATTGCTAGATACTTTTGCGTTTGAGTAAACACAAGCTAGTCAGATGGAAATTTCTTGCTTTTATTCTTATTTTGTATATTTTTTCTTGGTGGGGTATTTTGCTCTCCCAAGTATTTCATGTCAAGACTAAAATGAAAACAACTCCCCACATCACAGCCTCTTTAGATCATCAGTCTGCTTTTTATGCTGAATAAGCCATACCATCTCTTGCTTATCTTAATGGGGAAAAAAACCCTCACCTAACTTAGGATTTTTTGGTGGTGTTTTTTTTTGTTTTTTTTTCTGAAAAAGGACTGATAGGCTCACTGTTGTTACTTCCAGCAGAACAACATTTACATTTGGCATCCACCAACATAAACACTAATCACTGCACTCCCAGTGGCTGACACAGTGGTTATTGCCTTAGGGGGAAAGAAAAAAAAAAAGCATTCTTAGGAAGTTCACTGCTATCAGGGTCTTATATCACTAAGTAAACATCTTAAGGAGTTTTTCTGATGACCATTACTAGGTGTGTTGCAGTCTTCCTCTTAGTTTTGTTCAAGTTGTACCCTCCTCTAACTAGTTTCAGAAAGCTCGGAATATATTACCACTGGCTGACTGTTAAATTTGGCTGAAGATGGTCAAAATCTCAACAACTGTATGGGAGGAGAACTAGTGAGCAGAGTGACAGTACAAGTTTCAGGAAACCTGAAGGCTGAAGAAGGAAAAAAAAACACCATTATGTATTCAATACATAAGATACTATACAGTATGAAAATACAGTTATTATGCACATGGTCTTTGTGATCTACGGTCTTGGAGTAGAGCTATATGTAGCTATATACACACATATCTCCATCTGGAAACATATATGCCGCAAGGACTCTACGAGTGTTCTCAGACATAAAAAGAGTTTGCATGAATGCCGACTGTAAGCATAAATATCCTAGGAAACAAGCACAAACTCAAAACAATTTTAAGAGGTTTATAATATCTGTTCTGCATCCAATTTAATATTTACTTTAAATTAGCCCCTCCTGTAATATGTATATAATATCGTATGATGAGGGTAATTTTGCAACGCCTTAAGTAGCATTAATTCATGCCACGAAAAGCATTTACAACGATTTTACCAACAGCAATTTGTATCAAACCATTTATAAAGAAGAAAAAAAACACCTTTAGTATGGCAATAACAACAGTAAATTTGAGCCTTCTGCAAATTTGCTGAAATAAATGTCTGTTTTATCATAAGACTTAGTGGGTAAATAATTCAAAACTATACAAAAGGTTCAATTACAGGTATGAAAGATAAAGATGTTATCACTATATTTGCAAAGTAATTTACCCTTAGCTATTGACTTAAAAAGAGATTTCATCCAGAAAAGGAAACTCAAATTTAAGAAACAGACACTTTTTTCCTTAAGTTAAAATTCAAAAAGAAGACTCTTCAATCAAAAAATTATTACTAATAAAATTTAAAAAAAATGCTTCACCAGATCCAAAATCTGACTAGATAAGAAGAATTATAAAATAAGACATGTTATAGCTAACACATTTCAGCTTTTGCATTTGTCCAGATTCAGCAGAGATGGCTTGCTCAGATTAAGACATCCACAACATCTTAGAAATAAATTATTTCATTTAATCCATATATGAAGCTGAAATAACCAAAGGAGGTAGTAAACAACATATCAAAGCTATGCTTGTACCAGAACTGTTAGCATTTTAGTAGTTCTAAATTAATCAGTCTGAAATAATTTTTTACGCACTGCAATTGTACTTGTGATAATGCATTTATCTTGCAACGCTGTTATGCTACCTAACTGCATTTCCAGAACTGCTACGTTATTATTCAGAATTATTGGAAATCTGCAATAAATTATTGATGGTATATTTTAGAGAACAAAACAGCAAAGAGAAAACTGAAAACTTGAGTGGAGTTTTACGAAATATCTGCAGCAATGAAACACTCTGAAGCTCAGATTGCTCTTATTGTGTATTGATCAACAATGGAAAAAGAAGGGAAAGTGGAGAATTCACATTTGCATTCTGTTTGCATCTGCAGTATGCCCAGAGTTGATGCAGGTGGTATCAGAAGCTCAGATTATTGAAACTGTCTCTCTGATGTTGTCAATGCTTATAAGCTGGACACCACATTAAGTAACATCATACAAAACTAGAATCAGCTTTTCCACTAAAAGCCAATAAGCACCACAGGTGTGAGCTCTGCGATAGATGTTCATGTTTTAACATACAAGGCAGGGGACAACTTGTCATAAAAATTGCATTCCTTCACAAAAGCATATTACACCATTGTTACACATCTTTAGACAGGGTAAAAACATTCTTTTAAGCTCAGTGACACACATTAGTTACTTTGTTATATGAAACAGAAGTTAGAAACCAGAAATTCAATAACATAAACACAGTCAATTAAATGTAACAGTAAAGTTTGATATTAAACCACAGAAAAATTACTAAGGCCTTTGTCCCTCACCTGACCACATTTACCAGTCCTTTCATTTAAAGGTTTTGTCTGCTGCTTTAGCAGAAGACACAGTTAAACTTTTGGAGTTATTTTAAAACAGCATTAGTGGATCACATTGTTGTTACTTCTTCCATTTACACTCCTACCTTGGCATCCTTGGGCTTAACCACTTTCATGAAGGCACCTCTAACCAAGGCTTCCTCTCTCTCTCTTCTGGTTACCTTCCGAGTATCCAGAAATTTCAGGTTTGTCAATTTGTGCAGCACAAAATATCTGACAGAGAGCAAAACACACACAGTTAAAATCCAGTAATAAGCAAAAACATACTCACATTCTAAATGATTAAAAAAGTAACAGCAATAAACAGCAGCAGCCTTTGTTTTCTCTCTCTGATCATCTTTTTTATGTGATATAGCTTATGTAAAAAGTTATTATACTTTACTTTCTCAAATGGAGCTTACTGTAAGCTGTCCATAACAATTTAGTACTGGGTGAATCAGATATGAAAATTATCACCACGGGCATGTACGCTCAGAATAAGTATCACTGAAGTTTAAGTTATACTCAAAATAGAAAATATTGGGAATTGTTTTGAATTGCCAGTTTGGAGAAAGGACTTTTGAGTGACTCCAAAGATTCCATCCTACATTACAGGGGAAAGCAAATCCGAGACATGGGGAAGTGCCCATTATCTTCTCTGAAAGAATTCTCAGTAAGCATTCATTTGCCAACACTTCTTCAAATTTTTCTTATATTTTCCTAAAACCACAATGAACAGCAAATCAAGGAGGAGTACAACTTGTCTTCTACAATACATCCAAAACACCATCCTTTGTCTTGAACTGCCAGTGTTCAAAACTCTGAACTTCAGAAAAAAGGCACAGTTATTGCCGATCTCTGCCTTCCAGAATGACATTCTGGTATAGGCATCATTTGGGAGAAAAATTCCCATTTTGCCCTCCCAGGAGGACAAGTTGTCCTTGTGGCTTATGGATCCCAGGTCAGGATTAAATGCAGAAGCACAAAGGGACAGACTGTTTTTATGAAAAATATTTTAAGAATTCAAAGTTCTTCTTAGGATCCATCAGCATCATGTTCAATTTATTTATTTTATTCAAAGTACAGCAGCTTTTTAGCCTCAAAAATTACCACTGGCTCCTTGCTTCCAAATGGAGAGAACATGGCAGATCAGAAACAAAATAAGGCATACAACCATGACAAATCAAAATATCCAGCCACCTCAAGTACATGTTGTTTATATTTAGTCAACCAAATGTGAAGCAGACATTGCAGAGCAAGGGAATTGCCAGACTTTTCCTGGCAGGGGGTTGAAAGGTGATTGATAATGTTCCCCATGCCTGGGTGCTTTGCATGGACCTCCAGTCAGTCAGAGACCCTCTCCTAATCATACCAGTCCCTTCTGGCACTGGAGGAAGAAATCAAAGTGGTAGAAAACTCTACATAACATTGTGAAAAAGAACACACAAAAAAACCATGTTTTAAAAAGTAAGAGTTACCTTACAACAATGCTCTCAAGACCAAATAAACACGTAAAAGACTATAAGATGCCCCCTTCTACAACTAAGCAAAATTTAATGCTGCAAATGAAACTTTTTGTCAGGTACACCTTTTCTCTGAGGTAGCAGCTTCAGAAATTGTTAACAAGTGAACTGAAAATGCTCAGTATTGAAATGCTCAGGCAATTGTTAATCTTCAATCTATGACTTCCAATGCTATTTCAGGAAGAAAAAGAGAGAGTCACTTTACAGAACAGAACTTGTCCTAAGACCGTTTATTAAACAACAGCTACAGCTCTACAAGACTGACATATTCTCATTCTTAGACTCCTCCCAGCTTTCCTGGCTGCCCTGCCAGTCCTCCCTGGCATTTTGCTGGCCCTTATCTTTCAGTGGAGGAGAAGCTATCCATCTTGCATTACTGGCAGAAAAGCTTTGATGACAACAGATTCTTTCAGATGAAGACATGTACAGAAGGAAACAATATGTCAAGAGTGAAGAAGAGCGAAGATAAAAACGACTAAAGACACCCACTAAATGTAGGGTGAGAAAAGATGAATATTCAGGTGAAGAAAACATCAGTATTAGAAAATCAGCAAATGTTTAATGATGGAATGAAATATGCCATTGAAAAGCAGGCTGCAACAAAAATGACAACAGACTAAGACAGCACTGTCATCTATGCTGACTTTGGATCACAGCCCTAATGTCAGTCTCTCAATCATTTCAAAAGAGCTTAAGATTATAATAGCATTCCTTGATACAAACGTATTTTTGTATTTTTAAGTCATTCTGACTGCACTTCAGAAATGAGCACCAGTACTTGCCAATTCCAAAAACAAAACCAGAAAGCCGTACCCATGTAAACTAAACATTAAACTAAACCACAAGTCACAGGTTTGGGGTTTTTTTTTTTGTTGTTGGTTGGGTGGGTTTTTTGGTGTTTTTTTTTTTTTTTATATATGCTTGAACTCCTTAAAAAGAACAAATAATAAAAATAAGTTAAAGGTTACACCATCAGTAGAATAAAAGTATAACAGTGATTAATTCTTTTAAAAGGTGATCTAATAATTGTTTTAAAAGGCACAATCCCATTTATTCATAATTCTTTTGCTAAATGTGGAATAGAAACAATTTACATTATGTGAAAATAATATAATACTTTTTTATTAAATGGCTGAAGAAAAGCGTGGGGCTTCCTGGATGTATTTATTTTTTAGCTAGAAATATGAAGATGCATTTTCAATCTAAATGTAACACAAGTTTGCCATAAAAAATACAGGAAAGGATTACCAAAGCCCTGGAACGAACACTTTACAATATCAATTCAACCCTTGTAAATTTAATCCAGGGTTATTTGTTGCACAAAATCTCTTTACTGTGATGTATGACTTAGTTACTAAGGTTATCACAGCAGTATCCTAAAGTTGCATAGTACATAAAACATTTCAGTTAACAATGCAGGGAGGTTAACTCCCACAGATAACCTACTATCAGAGGGTTAGCCCAGATGACATGCCTCTGTCAGCTTTCAGGAGCTATTGATGGTTCAATCAGTTTGTTTTGAAGGTAAAGTACAACAAAAGGGCACTAAACTTATTCAAACTGTCAACAGGGACTATCTGGAATGTTGCTTGCAGGTAAGTAATTTTGGGTGTTTTAAGACTATTATCAAACACCAATGGCTGCAGAAAAAGACAGCTACTAATAACACAGAATGCAGCCATCATAAAATACTTTATGGCAGGTACTAGGATCCATAAATTGCATGACACATTGAACCTGTTTTAGACTTGTAAAATCACTTGTTAAGAGAATGCTATTCAATGAAGAAAGATGCATCTAAGTTTTACTTTATAAATTTAGAAAGGTTTACTTTAATTTAGAGGTTGAGGGGCAGGGTCTTCTTGCACCCCACCCCCTTTTTTTAATTTAACCATTTGAAATTTAGCACTGCTCCATGTGCTCTAAGACTGCCATTACTGGGTTTTAACATCTTTGCAGTGGTGTGAAAAAAGGTTATTATCTTCAGTGATGAGGATTAAAGGTCGGGTCCAGAGAGAGAAAAAAAACAGAGACACCATGAAGGTGCTTAGAGATCCATTTATCACTCCCTGTAACCTGATCTTCTAATTCATGATGGATTAAGGAAATGAACTATGTAAGCAAAGTTGCATCTTCCTTTGTTCAGAATCATCTTTCCCCCTTGACTCCCAGTGCCAAGAGTCCCCTGAAAGTAAGCTAATAACAGATATCCGTCACACACAAACAGGAACACTCAGAGATGGAAAAAGACCAGAGAATATCAGATTACATGTTATTTCAGTCTTAGTTAAGGTGAAACGACAATAAAATTTAACAATTCTTTTACCAATTTTATAAGTGTTGCACATGATTAGTATTATTTTAACAGGTGTTACACAGATCTGTCAAGGTATTGGAAAAGAGGGAGAGGCTTGAGGGGGCACTGGCAAAGGCATGTGGTGAGTTTGGGATGCAGCTGCTATTGATATTGGCAACAGCTCAATGGGGCAAAGCCCTCCTTTGAAGAAACACATTGGAGTTCAGAAAGAGAGAGAACAAAGCCAGCTTTGAGATCAGGTATTGCTATTTATCAAACAATGCACAACTCTAGTTTTCATACACAGAAATACTGTCTCTGATACTGACTTACTCTACAGCTTTTGACGAAATCAGGCTTGTCATCTTAACTCTGCCTTGCAAACAAAGAAACTAAGACCTATCAGTTACGTTACAGAGATATTCCGTGTATGGTTCTAGCTCTCTACTGTGTAAACAGTGATTTTTGACACAAGACACAACCTTAGGAGAGAGTTTCACAGGTGAAGCAAAAGGGCTCAAAGACAACATGTAAGTGTTCCTTAAAGCATCTAAAAGAAGAAAGGAACAAGCATGTGCATGAAATTTGTCAGTCCTGATCCAAAATACAGAGGTCTGTGTAACTTTCATGTCAACTCCTTATTTTTGTTAAATAGCTACTGTGTAACTTCATTCTGATCTATTGTCTCAGTAGTCATTAGGTTCAGGCATGAAAATTCCTTCAGTTTTAATGAGTTTCAATACACTACTCCTTACTATTGTCAAACAGTTCCAGGAAATTTTTATTCTAGAGCTGTGAGCACACCAAAAAAAAAAAAAAAATAAAAAAAAAATCCCATCATAGCATAGCATCTAAGGGTCTCAACTCATTTATTACTTCCCTTGGAGAAGCAGATAACTTGTAGAACATAGTTGGCCTCCTGATACTGAATGATAACGGTATCACCCGTGAGCCATGCTATAAGAAAATCTTAAAAGCGGCAATAAATTACTTGGGGAAATAATATTTTGGGGTGGGTTTTTTTTTCCTCCTTCTACTACAAGAAAAATATAATAAATTTGTATACGTAGAGTTTCAGAGAAAATAAACTCTTCCACCAAACCTTTAGTGAAAGACTATGTTAAGAAGTAGATTCTGTGTAGACCTTTATTTTGTATTTTTATTTACAAATCTGGAATATAAAACCACACTATATGCATCAATATTTAAGCTTTAACAACAACATTAATCTGGTACTGAGAAATTGAGAAATATGAAGAAATCAGAAATGCCTAGCTCTGCCCGTATCATAACTGCAATGTGTTCTTTTTTTCAGAAAGTGTTTACTTTCATTTTTCTATTTTCTGTGTTATTGTATTTCCTTTATTTGACAATCATAGAACATAAAAATAATACACATATTTCAAACTTTGAAGGGCTGATTATGTTCTCACTTAGGTTTTTGTGAACAAGAAATAATAATAAATAACTGAAAGTCAGCTATCACATCAGCTCTCAAATGGAGAGAGATGAAAACAAAAATCAGAAGAATCGAGCAAACATGTTTATGACACTGAACTAGATTATCTCCTGTAATTATTTCTTCTGCACCACTAAAAAGTTTAATCCCCTACCCCCATCCTTATTTTCACCAAAAGCATGTAACTGGCTGCCAATCTTCCATCTGCAACAAAACTTCCTCAACAGAGAGTTAAGGAAGCCAGGTCATAAACTTAAACCAACATCTTCCAAAACAGGGGGCATGATGTTGGCGTGAGGTATGGTATAGGATCACAGAGCCTCTCTGCAACTTTGGCACTGCTGGTGATGACCATGGAATCCTGAGGGGCTCCCAAATCACTCAGAAATCCAGAGCTCCTCCTTATATCTCGCATAGTCTGCCCTACTTCAGCTCCATGAATTAGAAAAACATCTCTCCATACATCTAATAATAATTACAGTTATGTCTTGACTTTCTATGTTAGTATGGACAAATTGGGGTATAATGGACATCAATTTATTTGGCTGAACAAGACCATTATAATATCCCTTGCTCATAAATCCTTACAGTGGCAAATCTCAGATGGAAGTTGTATGGCTATTTGATGTCTATCAAATACAGGTGTTTTTTCTTCCAAGTACTGTAAAATGACAAGGCCTTATTCAAACAATGAAGTTGCACAGATTCATAGATTATACAGATTTAAAGGGAACACCCTAATCATCTCATTAAGTACATAAAAGAAACCATATACAGAAGTACCACAGACTTCAATCCATCCTGCTAAAAAAGAGCCTCAGCAGTAAATTCACTGATATTGACCAAATATATTCGCATTACTTTCATTACTGAGTGAGGACTTCTATTCTCTTATTGCTTCTCAAATACAGTATTTACACATTTATACTACCAAATTCAATAACAAGTCTGTTTGAAAAAGATGAGTAGGTTCTGTCTCAATTAAAAAAACAACACAACAACCACCAAACGAAACACTAAAACCAAACAAAACCACAATAAAACTAAACAAAACTGCAAGGAAACTGAAAATGCTGTAAGAGGAAGCAGCATTTCACAGAATCGAACCTGTGCGACAGGAATAGCTGATTTAGCTTGAAAAGTTAATCCATACAAAATGCATGTACTTCCTTTCTTACTGTTATATCTTAAGAGGACTTCATAAGGTTATCACCGTTTGCTCCCCCTGCCAAAGATAGCATATCTAGTATATGTACTTTTAAGCTAATTTAAAATAAACTCAGGCATTTGTTTCCACTTGCCCTTGTTTCCATGTCAACAGCACTTAATGAATGCATCATTCCAGGAAATGTCAATAAGGAGCAAAGAAGAATGAGCAAGCACTGAAAACTTCACACACGGCACACATCCTTCACAATCATATCGCTTTAATGAAAATAGGTGAGGTCACCTGCAGCATTCCCAAATGCTCTGTAATACATTCTGACCCAGATGATTTTTCACAGTTCAGTAACACCACGTTTGAAGTTTTCCCTGCAAACAATACACCCACAGGACTGACCAAGTGTCTGGGTACAAGAGAAGCAACCAGCAATTACTGTGTTGACTTCTGTTACTTTGATCTCCAGGTCATGACCTTTGCTTTCACGCAATCTTCAAAGTAGAGATTGTAGAATAGGTTATTTTAGAGGACACACTGTTTTGCAAACTATTTTTCTGTCTGTCTTTCTTCCTGTTTGAGCCAAACGTTTTTAAAACTTTCCGATCACAAATATATTTCAGATATTCTGCTTTCCCTTGCCTTCACCCCTAAGGTACCCCTTTACGAAAGCAAGATAAAAAGTAAGAACTCTGTGGGGGGTTGGCTTTTGTTTTGTTTCTTTTACAGAAAGTAAAGCCATTTTACAACTATGCAAAAAAAACCATGAGTCTTTAAAATTAAACAAACAAATTTGCTTCTAAAAATACCACAGAAAGGAATTTTCTATTTACTTGTTACTGACCAAGCAAAAATTCCAATATCAAACTTGGAAATATTTTCATCAATTTGTATTCCCACAACTTTGAAAGTTAAGGAGATGGGAAAAAATAAGGTTTTTTATTATTATTTTTCTAAAAAAAAAAAATATCCACTCAAATTTTACCGTGTTTCTTAAAAGAAAAATAACTCCTTCGAGAAAATCGTAACAATTTTTTTGTATAAGTCTTGTTTTAAATTAAAAATTGGAGAAAGTGTTAGCATTGAAATTGATAGAGATGGTATATACCAATGGATTATCTGAGGAATCTGAATGTAACTTCTTGACAAAATGTGCAGTTTTATATATTTTCCAAGTATTTAAGATAAAATCCAATCATTTTTAAAAGTTTTAATATTACTTTTTATGTCTGTGACTAGTATCACAGTAAATTACTGGACCTTGAGTTTCTTAAAATTTGATTGTTCGCATTCTGTTAAGGTTCACATTTTGGGGGTTTTACAGATCTTTTCAGTTTCTTGGAATGAGAAGATTAAGTAAAGCTTTGATTTCTAGCACCTTTCTCTTTCTGGTTGAGGAATTAAATAGCCTGAACTCTAATTGAACTCAGTGGGAATGAAATTAAAGCTCAAGATAAAATGAAGCCATGGCTCCTATGGTCACTGCAAAAATTTACAAAAAAAAAAAAGAAGTTCCTATTCAGAACAAAACAAAACCACTTAAAGTTCATCGTAAAGAAAAATATTTACATAATTCAGATTGACTGAAATGCAATGTTTTGGTGCATTTGTATACAAATTTTCTCAACAAAATAAAAATCTTATAAAAAAAGTTACTTCAAACCATTAAAAATTATTAAAGTGGCCATTTCAAATGTTTGCTTTTAAGATTTGAAGCAATGCATTTGATAAAATACAAATACTTTCTCACTCAGAAAAGCTTGCTTGGGTTAAATCTGTGAGATAAACCTGTATGTTTTGGGGGAAGGAAGAAAAATGTTGTGCCCAAGACGCTTCAGAACATCAATTCAGAACTCTATATTAGCTATTCAGAGTAAAATTAGCAGAGTACTTTTAATCAGTTCCACCATGTAGGTGAATACATTCCCTAATAGACAGATAGATAGATAGATGTTTTCTTGGTTTTTGAGTCTAAAGTTGTCTGGTAAACACATCTCATATAATGTAACAAATAATTATGGAAAAGGATCAGAAAGCTTTCTTTATAGAAGCAGAACCATAAATCATTCACCTAATTAGAAGCGTGTTCCTTCTTCTTAAAAGTGGTTTAATTAACCTGCTTTATATGGAAAAAAATTACCCAGTTTTTTTAAAACCTGAGAGGAAAGAAAATGGAAGCACCACTGCAGTTAACAGCAGATGCATAAATACAATCACTTCACACTTTGAAACGGTGGTTTGCCACAACGTGACCTAAAACTACCTTGACCTCTCTGAAATCAACATTTTTGCATTGAAATGAAACAACAGACACGCTTGTTTTGATGTATGGCTGTGTGACATATTATAAATATTACATCACATAACCACAGAGGATGTCAATCAATAAAGAATTTTTTCAGACAGCACTCAATGAACCATGGGTTCTTGCTTCTGAATGGCTCCTTTAACATACTACTTTTGCTTAAATGATTAATAGGAGACATATTGTCAGAAAACATACTTAAAGTGAAAAACAGTAAACTGTAGAAATATCATTCATTTTTAAGCAATTCTCCAGTGCAAATGTCCCATAAATTTACATAGAGACAGAACTATTAGACTCTCGTAAGCTGGATAGTAGGCATATCTTCCACTTTAGCGTGAAAGCAATAGGAAAATATTTTATTAAATCTAGGCTGCTCTACTTGGTGAAAACCAAGATGATACAGCTTGGCTGGATTTAAAAACTGAATCAAAATGTGAAAGCCTAAAGACTAATGTTAACCTAGAAATCTTACACAAAAATTTGGAACAAAGAAAAAGTATATGCGTACTCAGGACAGCTGTGCTGCTGTTTCAACCTACAGCATCGATGAGCAATTAACTAGTTCCTCCAATTCATGCCACTCCTCAATAAACCTGTTTTATGTCTCTGCCACTTTGTATTGTTTCATACTAACTCCTACAGCACAGATTATAGGAAGATAAAATCAGAGTTTTATTATATAGCTCTGAATACTACAGGTGATCTGCTAATAAAAAGTAAGTTCAGGTTCTGCAGTGTCGCCAGTGTGGAGAGACCAGTGCTAACTGACCCAAACTTACTCCAGCTAACCATTTTCAGCTCATGTGAAAAATGTCAGCACACAAAGACCAAAATCTGGTACCAGGTACAAGCAAGAAAAAAGAAATCTATGAAATGATATCACTTAAGCAGACATTTGGTAAGTTTTGGATCCATACTGAGGCATCATCAGTTACAAGTATGTTTATTTTTTAAGAAAATAACCCTTGTAATATATAGAGTTTTATCAGGCTTCCATATTAATTTCCAGATGACCTTTGGTACAACCTAGCTATTAAAATTACATTAGAGAGGTAGTTTGGGGTTTTTGTTCTTTTAATCTAAACAATATCTGCTCTGAGTAAACCAGCACAACATAGGAGTCCTTCTGTATTCTTTAGTAGCGCCTTTATAACTAAGAAACTGATTGCCATAATCAAATGTTAACAGAAGACAATACAACTGGCAATCTGAATGTAGGGATTTATTTTTTATTGACCATCACCCTTGGTATATGTAAATGCTGCCTTACCTTGGCCTTAGAGGAGGAAAGGCAATAACTAGACATATATGAGCACCTACAATCAGAAAATCCTGTCCACATCCGCTCAACACAAACATATGCTGTAGAGCACTGAAATAATTCTTGATCTAAGATCTCTCAGAGCAATCTCACTAAAATACAGTTAGCCAAATTCCCAGGTGTTTCCTGGCAGAATATGCCACAATGGTTTCAGAGTAAAGGAAATGCTTGTTTGAACCCCCGAGTTAGTTTTAGTTCAATATTTTTCTGGTAATAAAACAAAACTGGTTTACCTTATCAAACCATATCATTATGGTGCAAATACTAACCTGTATCTCTGGTAGTCATCTTCATCCTTTTCTTTGCAGACAAGCTCATTTGGGCAGGCCATGTTTCCAAGCAAACTGAGATACTGTAGTGAGGGCACAACTTCAGCCAAATGGTCCAAAAGGCTTTCTAATTCTGTTATGTGTCAAAGGTTGTGGGTTAAGGATTCAATGACATTAATGAAAAAAGCATTTAGAGTTGCATCATTGCTGATTTAAACAAACATTTCAATAACTGACAATCAAATTTAGTATGGCATTCGGGAAAATGTCACATTAATTGTTCCAAGGGCAAACAGGGATAAACTTCAGTCAGTTTTTTGGCACGGAATAAAAGAATTTGGCTGTTTTGTCATTCTTTTCTCCTCCGTTCTTTCCTAGGTGGTTCTCTACAAAACATTAAAACTTTGACAAAATGATGGATGCTGTGTGGTAAAATGGCTAGCAATTGCTGGAGCCATGAAACTTTTCCAGCATGGAAACAAACAGTTAGTTTCACAGCACATTCATCACTAATATATTCAGTCCACTGGAAAATGAGTTTTTTTTTTTCCTTTTTTTTTTTTTTTTAAAAAAAAAAAGATAAAAAAATCAAACCACAACAAACCACTTTCACTCCCAGCATATAAATGCTTGAGTGCCACAGCAACACATTCTTAATTATTCAATTAGTATATGTGAATTAATGCTTCACTAAGTGGAACTTAAAGACTTCAGTGTTACAAGTAGTTTATATTTGAAGCTTTAAAGTCTTGTAATGCATAATTTTTTTTCATTAAAATAGCCTTATATTTTGGTGTTCATGAGGCTTTTTAACTTAACTATGTTCCTCATGAGAAATAATTATGACACTCCTTCGATGTTGTAAACTAGATTATAACAAACAAGAATAGAAAGTTAAACGGTCTTTTAACCACTGCAATATTGGAAATCACAGCTTCAGTTTAAGTATAATAACAATATTCAACCATTTGCACCCTGTTGATTGACTAAATAAAGGAAATTATTTTGTCAAAGTCTGGTGTGACGATCTCTAAGACTTGAACTACATGTTCGGATTTACTTTGATTTACATGCAACAAAAAAGGAGTGATTCTCAAAAAAGATGCCGTGCATATGCATGTAAAAAATTTTCAATGTTAAAAAATTAGCTGACTTAGACAGTAGTAATAATTATTCAAAACCATTAAAGGGTATTTTATTGCTCTACTTTTATCCACTCTTGCTGTTAGAGACCGCAACTATTGTTTTAAATCCTCAATTCACTCGTGTTGCTATTATTTATACTTGATTTATGTGTTTCTGTTATCTTTGTTATTTTTAGCTGATGGAATTTACTTTATTTCTTCACCTCAATATCTTAAGGGCAACAGAAGCAATACAGAAGGGAAAGAGCAGCTTCATTGTTACAAATGTGGGCTTCCTTCTGTAAATCTGAAATTTTATTTCCAAAACCACATGAAGATCGTGCTTAAAATTACTAATTTTAACAGATTTAAATAAATATATCTACATTCATAGTTAATGTCCCACAAGGTTTGAGGAATCATACCCAAACATTTTGCATGCGCGAGAAACACAAGGGTTTGAAATTAGTTCTATGAATTAATTATAAAGGTAAAAATGCCAACTTTTAATTTGGTAAAGCCATGTTATGGAATGCTATATGCCAGTAAATAATCAACCAGACCCTAAGAAAAAAACACTTCTTTGATGAATTCTCAATCAATATTTGGTGCTAATTCTTGTCTTCTCATACCTGGGCCTCAAGCTCATACATAAACTTTTTCACAGCTCTTTCAGGAAGTATGTGACTGTGACGGGAAGGTCACAAACTGTTTTTCCACACATGCTCAAGTAAAAAGCTTTTTAAAAATTTCCTAAGACTGCTAGAAAAGTGCTTGAATCTGGCACCCTCCCTCAGCCAGGAGAAACACTTAATTTCTTGCAGGATTGCTTACGTTGCAAAAAGGCTCCCTGAGAGAAACAGTTTGTTATTACAAAAGACAGTTATTTCCATAACAGCAATCACACACAGGGGGTTAGCTATTGCAAGCCTTAGATTGTATCTGGCCTTTTCCTATTGAAAAGGGGAGGTGGGGGGAAGCCAGCCCCCAAACTTTTGGCTTCTTCTATGAAATAAACATGCAGAATTTTTGCTTGTCAATTCAATGGAGCTTTTTCTGGGGTAGAAGCCTTTCTCCCCAAAAATTAGCTGAATGTGGAGTATGACACATATTATAACTCTTATCAAATCTTACTTAGAATATATGATGATAAAGAGCTGTGTCAGCTTAGATCTGCAATGAGTTAAGACATAAAAGTTCAGTGGCAAGCACAAGGGAAAGACACCCTAAGAGTTTTGAGTAGATAACAGTAGCTGATAATCTGCATCACAAAAATCTAAATTTCCCCAAATGGGGAAATTAGCATCTAGATTCCGATATCTCATATCTAATCTATCTTAGCGATGATTTTAGATACAGAAATACTCCCCTTGAAATTTTCCCACACAAGGATGGTCATGAGTCACACACAGAACTACCTTGCAGTTCAGTGTGAGATTCCCCAGTTCTTTTCTTTGTTATCGTTTGCTCATCTCCCTCTAATGAAGATATTTAGCATCCTAGCGCTACTTCAGTTTCAGCTGCAATAGAAACGTGCACAGGACAAACCCTACGAATTGGACATAATCACCTCAAAAGTAGGTGGTCACTAATTCACAAAAAAAGTTGAAGCTTTGCAAGCTTAGACAGCCCAAAAATAACAAAACATCAGCAACATTTGAGAACTAGCAACCTGTGGTTTATGATAGTCAACTTTTTTTGTGTCAGAATTAGTAGTTATAGCATAAATAAAATAAAAAAAAAATAAAATTTCTGTTCCTTAGGACTCCAATTACATTTTCTTACCCCTCTTAGAAACACACCAAAAGGCAAGGTACAGATTATTTTTCCAAGAAGCTTCACTACTTGCCATGACAGTTATTCTTTACAAAGCACATAGGAAAAAATAAATGACATCCTGTTCAAATTCTCATGATTTAGTGTTTCACAGAGATGAGTCATAAGTCATGGTGCACTTCCAGTGTACTGTTTAGTTAATTAGCATGTCATCTACTTATTTTAATCACAATACTGGAACTATACTATGCCACCAAAACTGTAAAGTCCTTCTAAAACAATGCCAAGAAAACGCAGAGGGAGAAAATCAAAAGCAAGTCTACTGCCAGCTTCCTTTTCATGGTTTATTGTTGCATTCTAAGGAGTGCCATATTGGTGCAATCAGAGCCAAAGAGCTGCAAGATCCTGCAGTGCCATTTCTAAGACAAATTTCAGCTCCCTTACCTCCAAAAAAGAAAGCCACAATTAAATCCATGGACGGTGCCAAAAGACATTTATTTAAAGATCTGTGACAACAGACCTGAACTGATTTTTCTCAGTGTCACTGGTCACCAGGTGAATATGTAAAAGGGATGCAGTTGCTTACACTATAGTCTACTGTTTGAAAACTGGTTTAAAGCATCACTATTTTGACAATTAAAGTGCCTTAGTGTAGCGATCCATCTCCTAATTCAACAGTGTCATAATCTATTCATGCCTGTCTTTCTAACAGGTGTTGATTTAAAAAAAATAATTGTAACAATAACAATTTTAAACTCTTCAGCTCTTTAGCTCACAAGATAAAACATAAATTCTCCACCATTTTACAACAATGGTCCCATCCAAAAACATGATCTAGCTTCCATGAATAATGAACAGAAACATACCAGGCAAATTTCATCCTCATCAATAAACAATACACTCTTCTTGCACTACTTCTATTTTGAAACAGAATATTTACAAGAATTGGGTATCTCTCATCCTCAGATTAACTTTTTTAAGCCTTTTCATTATGTTACACATATGTATACACGCATACATACATGTGTACATATTTCATGTTAGAATCATAAGAGTTGGAAGGGACCTTAAAGATCATTGAGTTCCAACTCCCCTGTCCCATCTAGCCTGGTCTTGAACACTCCTAGAGATGGGGCTTCCCCAACTTCTTCTTGTATGCCTACACAGGCAAAAGCACACATAAACACGACACCACATCTTGCGTTCAGAAAAACAAACACTACCATCAACAAGGAGATATTAGCAATAGAATTGCTTGGAAAATATAGTACTGTGGTATCTTACACATAAGTATGTTCTGACTTGCCTATTTTCATGCATTACCTGCTACCCAATATCACAATTTTTGAAGTTCTCCAGAAAGCAAAAAAACAAGTGAAAGCCAAAAGCAAATGCTACATCTCCCTTCTCTGGCTAATAAAAAAGCCTGTAACACTTTTGTTTGCTTGTTTTGTAGAAAAGCACAGAATCATCATGGTTGAAAAGGACCTCTGAGATCATTGAGTCCAACCATACACACACAAGAAAAAAAACCTAAAATCTCAGACAGCAGCTTTCCAGCCACTCTTCCCCAAGCCTGTAGCATTGCTTGGGGTCGTTGTGACTGAAATGCAGGACCCAGCACTTGGCCTTACTGAACCTCATACAATTGGCTTTAGCCCATCGATCTAACCTGTCCAGGTCCCTCTGTACTGCCTTCCTACCCTTGAGCAGATCTACACTCCCACGTAGTTTCATGTCCTCTGCAACAACATCCTCTAGTCTTCATTAAAATTCTAGTGATAGTCAGGACTATGGTCCTTTACATATCCTCCAAGGATTGGTTCCACAGTATTCAAGACTATGCCCAAGGAAGGACTGGTGTGATTTAAAGTTAAATTGTCTCCAGGGAATACTCTATTTGTAAGCTCTGTGTGGACAGTATAATGCCACTTCGCTTAGTCCATTTAAGGACAATCACAATCTCACAAGCAGGGACAGCCATGCTGATGCTAAACTGTGTCTTCTGACAGCCAGCATGGTAAAAAGACCACCCCGTTATACTTCTGGGAGGTTCTGTAGATTCACACAGAAAACACTGGATGAAGTCTCATGTGTTCTGCTTCTCCAGATCTCTGCATTCTCAAGTCTCTTTAGCTGTGTGCTTTCACTAGGTTCCTCCAGCATAATTCCAGTGCATAGACACTGCATGAATCCGTTAGAGACAGTAATATAAGATTTCAGCTGCTTTAAGTACTGAAGGCTGCTGCTAAGTGCTCCTCAGACTCCATAATGTTTCCTCTCTTCCTGCTATTCTTGGTATATTCTTGGCTGCTCTTCAGGGATAACTGCTCGTCAAACCTATGGAGAAACCTTTGCTAACAATTTCTAAATGAAATTACTCTATATAACTCCATACAAACGGTATCTTAACATATAACTGTCCAAAAAAACCCTAACTTATACATACTTTCTATCTCACTACTCAAATACTCTATGCATATAGTCTGAAGTATTCAAAACAATTTGGGATTTCTTTCCGTAACCTTTTCCTCTGCCATTAGTCCTTTTTGCTCATCACACAATCAAACACATTGACTTTATAAGAAACCACTCTTGTTCTCTCTCTCAGTGCTTTCCAAGTTGCTCTACCATTTTCATTCAAAAAATTCTTAGTCTTTTGAAAATGTTAGCCATCTCACTTCCCCAAAAGAGTTGCAGGAGAACTTTTCATGTTAATGACCTTCTGTGCTTACAGTTTTTGGAAGATCTTGGAAGCAAAGAGACAAAGTGAAGAACAATCAGCTTTACATTTAAGATATATTTGAATAGGCACATAGAGAATATCAGAAATACCAGACAGAATTCCAGACAGCCACATAGAAAGACCTAATCCTGTCATTCAGAAGTCTTCTGCCAACTAACCATCTGTCCTGCAGGTGTTACAATCAACCCAACATTAAAACAGCTGGATAACACTTCTACAAGAGTCATAAATGAGCAAGGTACCTATATTTATTCCTATTTGAAACATTTGCTTCAATTAAATTTATCACAAACACAATGTAGCAATCACAAGCCATTCCACAGGCAAATAGCCTCCAAGCAGAAGTTACCAATTCTCCTCTGAATGCAGCGTGAAAAGATCTTTGCCACCTGAACGCTTTTCCATTAGACTGTGCTAGGTCTTCAAGGTTGGATAACCACAGAAATAGCTTGCAATATGCAAGTATATGTCTTTCCCTACTCGATGTGCAAAAGGATGTCACGCACAGTCATTTGTATGCCACGCTCTGGTCTGAACTCTATCTGGTAGGAAGATAGGGCCTTGAGATAAGGCCTTGTTCGTTGACTAAAACTAAAAAATTTTGGCCAAGAAAGGAAAGGTGCAGCAGGGGTGGTAATTAACTAAGTCCATACATCTCATGGAGAGCTTCCTGCATACTGAATACTTGGAAAAAAAACTCCATTCTGCCTGCTGACGCAGCATTAGTTTTCTCTATGTAGCTGGAGTTGCCAGTGCTTTTAAGAGTATTTTGGAAAGCCCATGGTTCCCAGGCTGCAGATTTGAAGAACAGGTTTCAATATTGCTAGGTATACAAACGTGAGAGAAAGGAGAAATGTTTCTACTCCTTCAATGGAATTATGTTTCTCATTCTCTAGAGAGGTCCATCCTGAAACCATATGTCCTCTCTTCCAATATTTCATTTTCATTTGGATTTTTTTTTAAACACCCCTCTGCCCAAATGTTGTTCAAGGTCCCAAGGAAACACAAACAAGAATAAAGCAACAGCTTGCCATATTTTTTTTAAAGTTCTGACAGGACAAGGAATCACCTGGACTGAAGACTACCTCCCCTCTTCCATAGATGTTTAACATAAGGCACTCACATTGCTGAAATTTTATTTCAGTTACAATTTTAGAAGAAAGGTTTTTGAGTTATGTACTGTAGTCCTCCAACAAGCCACAGTCAGATTTAGTCATATCTGCGATTGTGGCATGGAGGGCTGGGAAGTACATGCAGAAAGACCACTGTACCATTTCAGCTTAGATCTTTGTTTAGTGGTGATAGGGATCTCTGCATAATAGGAGACAATTTGTGTCTTTAATGTATTCATTCAATCTAGACATCAAGTCCTCAGCACTTAACATAATGAGATTCTGGTCAGACTAGGACTTCTAGGTCTTCAAGCATGTCAGAACAATGTAGAAACAAGCACAAAGGCAAAATAAATTACAATCTACAGTTCGGGGGTTATAGAAATCCTTAACTGTTAGGCATTATGATACGAACCCTGTGAATACAGATTATACCAGAGGAACTTATATATTTTTCAGTTGAGGTACTAGATCCATGCTGTTTTCAAAGACTCAATATTATTTAATCCTTAGACCTGTATCACACCAATAAAACCAAATCCCTTCAAAACCAACTTCCCACCTACCAACCATCCATCTCAGTCTTCTGCTTTCTCCCATCCTTTTGTGTCTGATAGGGAAACAAAGATGATGGTTTCCCACAGTAAATCAGACTTTTGTAAAAACAAACATAACATACACAAGGAAAAAACACGTAATGCGATAACACACAATGCTGATATCTATTCTTTATGTATTTCAGCTACATAGACTGCATTTTAAAATATTTTTAAAAGATCACATTACAGAAAACCTGACGTGTAACAGTAGGAAACTGTTTTTAAAATAGTACTGTTTAAATTTGCTTCTTCCACTTCTAGTTGAAAAACTGGTAGTGGCCTAGCTGTAACTGAAATAACACAACCACTATTTCAAGAAAAAAAATACTTGATGATTCTTCTAAGTATTTACCTGATTTAGAGATAAGCTTTTGCATTTGTACAGTGTATCCAGACATTATGTTAGGAGGGGCTAAATGTTATTTATACAAACAATGCCCCACAATAAGTGAACCAGGTAGAAGGAGTAGAAAGCTCTTATCAGGACTATCAAAACAGGATCTGGATCAAAATGGAGCCAAAATAAAAGAGAAATAGCAAAGAGTACATTAATATTAAGAGATACACATGAAAGTGCTAATAAGAGTTTTAAACTTCACATGTTATTCCAGCTTCCACAGGGGTCCATTTGGATTTCTGTTTGTGGTCATCTCTCTCTCCATGTGTATACTTGGTAATATTCCACCAATTGAACTTTTGTTTCAGATCAATATTCTTCGCTCACTTGTGTCCCTTCTGTAGTAGACACACACTAAACAATCTTTCCTATAATGTATTTATTTTTCTATTTTCTATTAAATGCACATTTTTATTTGAGCTTTCTTAAAAGAATTCTATAGAGAAAACGTTCATTAAAAGAAGCGATTCAAGTTCATAAGAGATCTTTTTCAAATGTGGTATCCACATCGAAGAGGGGAATCTGGAAGGTCTCTATGCTTCTGAAGACTGCTGTGTCTTCCCTACAAGAGATTACTTTTCCCTAGAGCTCAAAATGTTAATGATGAAGAGCTGCTGTTCTTTCTTCTCTGGGCAGTTTGTATACATTAGGTGTTTTGCAAGCATTTCTGCAACTGGTCTATTAAATTATTGGTAGCACACTAAAAAACATATACATTTTTTCTATAACCTGGGTAGTTCAATATTCTCAAAGCTCTAACTTCATAGTTTTAAGATTGAATTAAAAAAAATAAAATCCCAGGATAGAGCAAATCCTTCTTATCATGTTATCACTGACTTTGAGAGCTTACTCACTTGACAATAGTATTTTAAGTACGGCTGTGAGACCAGCAGAAACTCTTCAAAGAATACTACTGACAAGATCTTTTTTTTTTTCCACCCGGATTTTGTTCACTGAGTTCTTATTCAATACGTCTGCCCTCCCTTGAAATTCTCCCAAAGGACAAATATACTCACGTGCTTTTGGGTCTTATGGCCAAATTTACATTTCATGCTTTGTAGAAGGAGATATGCTGCACGAGACATACCACCGCCAGTCACAACATCAACAAAAATATTCCCATCCATTCTTCATCAAAGCATGCCCAGTTCAGATTTTTACAGTGGCAGTAAACAATAAAACCAGTTAGTCAAACACAACCCCCAGAATCCTGGCATTAACCAGAAATGTAGCTAAATGCCTAGAACAGTAATGATTGCTACTGCTCGGGAGACACTCTTGGCAAATTTCCAGGGCCCCAAGAACAAAAGTTCCTCTGCTGATTTTTATTTATTTATAGAGTCAAAAATAAGTGCAGAAATCGTAGAATCTGCAGTTATTTTTATTCTCCTCAGTAGGAGGATTTTGCTTTAGTAGGAGGTAAATTGCTCTCTGTTTACATTGTCTGTAATAAAAGGCTGCAGTTGAGCAGCCTTATCCTCACACTGCAATTACAAGGAGAGGGCTTTCATGGTCTCTGTTCTAAGACTCTGCGGGCCCTAGTTGCCCTTTTGGCCACAATTTGATCACCCTTAACTTCTGTAAAACCATATATTACACATCTTCAAATCTCCAGAAGGGTCAAAGTATGGGAAAATTATTTAATAATCTAGTCCATGCCCAGATCTTGCAGATGATTAGCTTTCACAGACTATTATCTATAAGCCTACAAACTAGGGGGCTCTGTTTCAGCAGAGTACTTAGGCAAATGCTGAAATATTTATTCTGAATAAACTTAAGCAGGCACTAACTTCAGGCATATAGAGAATTGACTGATTGGTCGTGAATAGACTTAACTATCCACCTAAATGCTTTATTGTATCAAGATCTTGATTTGTACAGCATTTTATATGACTTTATACAGAGTCAGAATACCAACAATACAGTGACATGCTTTTACAGCTGCAGTTGCACAGCAGATGCCAAATTGTGATATTACAACTTCATTAAAAGAGAGAAAGTTATTACATTTCTTGGGTGATTTTTTATTTTTTTGTTTGTTTGTTTGTTTTAAAACATTAAAAGCTATTTAAAGTATAAAAACTTAATAGCGTTTCACTGCACTCTCTATTCCACTAGAGGTCAGCCTGCAACAGAACCCCAAGCAAACACAGGAACTGCTGCTCACTGGTAGCACTGACATTATTTTCTTTCTCTATTTTATCTATTAGAAAGATTTCTTCAGAGCCATAACTTAGATCTCTCACTAAAATGGAGCAACAGGAAGATATAATGGTGCATTTCATTTATGAATGACCTATAATAAATTACTATGAAGTATTCCAGGTGCCAAACGAGAGAATGCTTTGTCTGCACATGAACTATATTTCACATACTTTAATTTGGCTGACACATAAAACTCATTTGACATTTTGCAGGTATTTCTTCGAAAGGATATTTGGTTCTTGTTGAGCGTTAAGGTATGGAGGTAGGGTAACCTGGGTAACAGAAGGTCATTTCCGAGTAGATTGTTGTCCAAGATCAGCTCTTCCAAGTAACTGAATGTTTTCAGTCCTTCTAGTGACCTGCAAACGACAAAGGCAACAGGAAAAATGATACTCCACTAAATCAGGGAGGTCATTATGAGCTGAAATAAATATTTTAACCTTCCCTTTCAGGAGTGGGAATAGTTTTGGTTTGGGCCTGTCAGAAGAGTGAATGACAAGCATTAGTGGCAAGGGGAGTGCTGGCACTGCAACACATCCTTCACATGCTGGCAGGATGAAGGATGGGGGTCACTTAGTGAGTAGCCAGGATCCAAAACAAAAGGCTTCAGATATGGGGCCTGCAGGATGAATTTGTCAATGTCTTGTGCCTTCAGGCACCCAGCCTCGCCTGACCCTAACCTCCATTCCCAAGATAAATAACTCTGTCACAGTTCACCTTCATTCCCTGGACACAAATTTAAGTTGTCATCCATCATTTCTGCCAAGAAATATCATACCCCACTAACAATAATAAATACAACTTCAAGTATCATTTCTTAGCAGTTACCTTACATGCAATAATAGGAAATGGAGAAGGGATTTTTTTTTTCCTTTTTATTAACCACTTAATTTGTTTCTTGAGTCCCTACAAACAAAATAAAATGTTCTCTACAAAATAAAATGCAGAATTACTCCAGACAGAAAAGGCATTTGCTTTCTTTTCAGAACTTACTGTCCTGCTGTCAAACCACAGGTCAGATTGCAGAGACCAGCTTTAAAAAGAAGCATTTCACAATGTCGAAGTGCACACCACGGCTTATAAATAAACAAGATTCTGGAGGTATTCGTTTCTCTGATAGCAAACTACAGGGGGAAAAAAAAAAACTAGAAAGAACACTTTGGTACTTTGTTAAGGCATCTATTCCAAAGCTGATTCTTAATGCTTGCACATTCCACCAGGAAAAAGAAACCCACACATTAATCAACTAAGACACATGGTATACGGAGCATACGCACAGACACGCATTCACAGCTCATTCACCTACCAGACACCTAAAGATATGCTGAGATTGCATGACTTGACAGCTGATCTACTATGCCTACCAGTGGGAAGATCATCACTGTATCTCCGGGATGTTTTATAAAATGTGATGAATAAGGGAGATGCAGTCTATACTATTTATTCAGTTTCCAATGACATTTATACTGAGGGGATTTCCTCACCCTCCCCCTAGTTTTTTGGCAAAGATCAAAATACAGCCAAGATCCATGTAAGTGAGTTCTACAGGCACTACTACTGGAGTTAGGGGGTTCAAACAGCCAAAAGAAATCAAGTCCGTGACCTTTACACTGGGTACTGTACACTAAACTATGAATATTCAAGTAACATTTGCACAACACTGAAATAGTGTATTTCAGTCCAAGGACTCCAAAGGGTTCACAGTCTGTTGACTCGGCATTCTGAAAGGGAGGTACAACTATTACTACTGCCATTTTGACGCCGGGCAGCCAGACCTGAAGAAAATTTGCCATGCCTGCACCCTGTGGCATTATCTATATTGGTACAATGCACCGAGACTACAATTTCTGAAGCTGAAAGAACAAAAGCCTCTATTATAAACAACCACTACAATAACAGTCGCACTTTTTGCACTTGCCTTTAAGAAGCTGTTTGGGGAAAAACTCAATTCAGCCTGCACAAACTGTATGCAGTTAAGAGCTGTGCTAGCACACTGCATTCAGCTATTTCAGCAGAGGGTCGCAACAGGCTTGGGTTTGCCACAGTCAAGATCAGAAGAGGGATCAACAAACATTCCAGACAGTGCTTTCCCCCAAGTACCTTTAAAAGGCAAAATAACCCAGAGGAAGTAGCAGTGAGTTTATCAAGCTGTTATGAGTTTTCATTTCAGTTTATTTGACAAACCTTGTTTAGCAAATTCCCCTTAAATACTCTTTATTATATAAATAGTGGATTATTTCCAAACCTCACATTTCAGTGTAAGACTTTGACTTGGCAAAGGAGTTCAGAGAAGGCCACCTCCTTGTCAACACCACAGAGCCTTATGGGATGTTAATAGGTCCTTTGTGAAAAAACATTGTTTGGGCTCTGGTCAGTGTCAGCATCAAAATACACATTGTTCCTGAGTTATGTTATGCAAATATAATACTCTTATCATAAGAATCAGCAAATGGTTGGCAACTGGCAAGGAGAAGAAAGCACACATCCAAAACTGCTGCAGGGGAGGCATAAAACAAAATGACAAGCCATGAAGTGGGACAAAAGGCCTCGAAACACTAGAGGGAGTTGCCTATTGAAACAGCCTTTCTTTCACAAGGCTGGGCTGAACACGGGGTACTAGTTTCATAGATAGGCAGAGAAAATTGTGCGCAAATCTCCTTACACCTGTCTGGTTTTGATAATTTTTGCCATGTAATGTTATTTGCTGCCCAGTTAAAAAGGAGCCGTGTTACACAGGGGGTTGCTTATTAATTGTTGTTTTCATGTCATCAGAGCTGTGTGCACTCGGTGATTTAATCACCTAAATTCAGAGTCCAGGGAGATGGGAGGGGCTGCCACAGTACAGAGAGGGTGTAGCCATTAACATAAATTTACATCCGTATGTTATTTTACTATTCACAGAATTCTTATTTTTTCATCTTAAACAGAAAAAAAAATGCAACAAAACAAAATTGATAAGACAAATGGTAAAGAAACAAAAAAGGAAAAAACGTGTTTGCTATCATGCAGTGAATACAGCTACTAAATTCAAGGCTACAATCTCCACCATCACAATATATAAGGAAACATTGCCCAGCAGTTGTACTCTACGATTTAAAAATTTTAAGTACAATCCACACAATGGGTTCTACGGCACAAATGTCAGCAAGTCGCATAACTTTTATGTGCCTCAATTTCTCATGTGCAGATTGGGGATAAGAAGGGATTGCAATTGCAAATTGGTATATAGAGAGCATTTTTGCAGACTTTAGGTAGAACTCAGAAATAAATATTGGCATGTTTATTTTTAATTAGGGTGAGACAGTACATTATATTAGTGTACTCCAAGTATTTCCTTATGAGCCCATTACAGAAGCGGAGTGCATAGCATAATGCACAAACACCCTAAGAGATGAGTATAAAAATAGGAAAATCCCTCATGAAAGAAAATCCATCTACTATTAAATCTGTGCTGTTTTCTCATAGTTCACAACAGAAAAAACGTCTCCCTGTATTAATATATTAAAGCAAGCACCGCTGCAAGATGCAGTGGCTGTAGCTGTTTTCCCTAGTTCCAAAAGGTTAATAAACATCGCAAAGGGGTATTGAAGGTTGCTTTTCCCTGTCTGATGACACGAAAGCTGCCCACTATCTCACCCACAGGTACCATCTCAGTTACCTCATCACAGGGCTCACAGTCTGCTCCCAGAGGAGAGCAAGTGCTGCCAAGAGATTTCCATTGCAATTTCCAAAGTCACATCAAACCGACAAAACATCACAACGTATTCAGCGCCGCCTCATTCAAACAGAAAAAACTTTAAGTTTCCACTGTAATTAACCCTATCCTCGTTAAGATAATTATGATCAAGCTCCCTGTCACAGCTAATATCACAGCATCATTGCCTATGGCTCACGCTTTGCCCTCATTAGCTTACAAAAACACTGCACTAAACAGGAAACTGACTCCCTCTGCAAAATGACTTAAGATGTTCTGTAAGCAGACAGTAAATAATCCTTTAGAATACAGAGGTCTCACAAATGTCATTTTATCCAAGTCCTTCAGCTAATCAGTATGATTTCTTCTAGCTTTCTTTTCTCTAATTCATTCATAGTTTGTAACAAAGTTTTAATCGTAGAGGAATGTCATGGCAGAGATTTTTTCCGCCCCTCTATGTGTATGCATGGCAATTGTCAACTACAGTATTTCATACGGTCCCTCTGGCCTGACAGAGATTTCGTTACAATGAACCTGAAGAGCAGTTCTTCATTTTGCTAACATTTGACAATGAAAACACAAGATATTACAAATGAAGAAAAAAAAAGAAAAAAAAAGGCAGAAATCTCTCAAGTAATGGATAAATACTGATAACTCTGCAGTTGTCCTTGTCTGGAAGAGAAAGCTGTTCAGAAGTATATGCTGAAAGTGTTCCTCACGTTTTACTCCACCCCTCCATTAATAGGACAGCTGTCTCATATCTAATGACTTTTTTCCTCCTGTTTAACAGGAAAAGCGAGAGCAGTTAACAATATGTAAATGAGAGAGTTTGGCTTTAGCCTTGAAATTGATTTGCACTCTGTTGACAAGAGATAGCCATTACCAGAAGTTAAAGACAGAGCTGTTACAAAACAAGTGCTTTTTAAAATACCTTTTTTCTTGCCTTTTATGTTTTAACAGATTAAAGGAGAGCGGAATCAACATGAGAACCCTAGCAGTAGATAATTTTGGTAGTTAAAGAACAGAAATGTAATTTCTATTTCTCCAGCACCTGCCAGACAAGGAGCACAAAGCAGTTGTGGGGGTTTTTTTAACATTAATGAATTACTCTTCAAAAACCTGCTGAGCTTAAAATTCCATTTTGTAGTAAAGCAGAGAGAGGTTAAGTGACTAACGAAAGGTGACCTCCAGCAATTTTCTAAGAGACAAGAAATAAAACCCAGAGCTCCTGACTTCTAGTCCTTTGACTTAACCTCACCAAAACAAAACAAAGAGCAATAAATAAATGCTATATATATATAAAAACATAAGACAGACACATGTAAGTTTAGATTTTTCATAGTTCCATGGGAATGCAAAACATCATTTCGCTTTTACTTCCTTTGATTCCTGTTCAATTTTAAATTCCATTTAACCTAAAATATAGCAGACGAATAAGGGGGAAAACCCAAGCCATTTTCAATTCTGTTCTGCTGGTGGAAAGGGTTATGCGAATCTTCTCTGCAAACTCCCTCAGGCTCAGACCTCTGTCAGAATTCTACTCTCAAACTTGCTTTGGGGGTTTCTGCTAAACACACCTCTCACTTCTAAGTACAGGAAAATATTAATATAAATATTTTACACTCTATAAATATACTATATAAATACAAACAAAAAATAAAAACCATTTTAAAGAAAACAGAGTAGATACAATTCAGTTCAAATTCCACAAAAAAACCCACTCTCACTTCTATAATCACAAAAACACTGCCAATCAAACGTTTATGTATTTCCTACACAAAGAGAGAGTAACGGGAGATAAACTACGGGCAAAGCATAAAAAAAAAATGACCTCTACACTATTCAAGCATAATAGTTTTTCTTTTGTGCAGTTTTACTCAGTGCTTATACCCACGTTTCTGCATGATGATACATCCAAAAAGAAAACAGAATGCAGTATGCAATGGACAACCTGACAAGACTTCTGGACCAAAGTAGAACACAGAAGAAAAAGGTGCCCCAGAGAAAGTGAAAAAAGCCTCTGAAACTTCTAGTGTGGGCCAGGCCCCCTATTAGACCAGGTAAGTCATAAAACAGGAATCACAGAATTCTGTTCAATGTTACCAGTGTTTCCAAAACATGAAATGTTTTATTTTGTCTAATATCAGAGGGAATGTTAGCACTCTGCAGACTACCTAGAGGTAGCATTCTGCATCACTTCCAGTCAATCTGTTCCTAGCTTTCTGCTGCTAGATAGAAAATACCTGGAAGCAGCTCTTTCAAGTAAAACTTAAGACAAGTCTGTGAATAGTCAGCCAAAGAGAAAATGTAGAGAAATGAATAAACAGAATCATTAAATGCCTCAGAAGAAAATATCTCCGTAAGAAAAGATTAAGCCTGTGTTATGAACTGGATCTACAATTAGTTCCTGAGTATTTTCATATAAAGGTCTTACTTAATTTTCAGACATACAATAACATGAATATCCATCCCTCGTTTTTCGCCTTTCTTTATACACTGAAAATATACAAGACTACTTGGGACAGCTTATTACCAAAACTGATATGAAAACGTCTTGCAGGACAATCATGAACTAGAGCTATGTCAGGACATTAAAATGGGGGTGATTGATGAAAACCCAGAATCTTAATCTGGTTTTTACAGTCTTGTTCTGAGTCTTATGCAGCAAATTCCATTGCTTAAAAAAACCCAAACCAATCTAAAACAAAACAAACCCCCCTAAAAACCACCCACAACCAACTCAATCCCTACAAGCCACCACCTACCCGCAAACCTCAAGGAAAACACAAACAAAAGTAAAGTCAATAAATAGATAGGCCTTACGAATTCTAAATTTTAAGCTCACAACATTTCAAACCCTTTCCTACCCATTATAAAAAAGACGTGCAGATTTTCATGAGAAAGAGAGATTTTGCTATTAAGCAGCAGCTCCTCAAACGATGGAATTATCTGAAAAGAAACAATGCAAATTTATGTCATCCATCTGTAGAAGCCCAGTTGCCCATAATTCCTCACAGCTGGCAACAAAATATGGGCACTTCCAGAAGGTGAATCAGACCTTCAGGTGAGAACATAGCTTATTTGTCCAAAGTCTTGCAATGACATTAGAAGAAATTACAACATTAAGGTAAAATGAATTGTTACAGCTGTGCCACATACAGGTGGATTATTTACCTGGTAAAATAAACTACAAATTCCCATTATAGTTTTCAGGACCTCACAAAAACATATTAGAGTCAACCATGTTGTCATTTAACCACCATTCAAGCCTATCAAGACCTTGGTCAAAATGAATAAATAAATAGATTTATTTGCCTGGCCCAACTCTACTATGAAGCAACCTGACCAAGTGGGGTTCAATATCTCTTCTAACAAACCTCTTAAAGTCTCAGATTTCACTATGTGTATTTAATACGGCTCTACTCAAGAGGATATACCATTAATAAAGCTCAAGCTTTATCCTTCATGTTAGGCTTCTTTTTGCTTAAGTTTTTATATTGCCTCTTTAGGATTAAACGTGTCAAGATTTTATATGATATTACTGTTACATTTTTGTGTAAATTTAAATAAAATGACAATCAGTGCAATAGTGTAGCCTGTGGCAAAGCAGTTTTCACATAAGCCATATAAAATTTTTTAAAATAATACAAAATGGATCAGAAAATGAACTCTTAGTCATCTAATGATCGAAGAAGTATCATATAACAAAATACAGTTTGCAAAATACAGCTAAAAATTACCAAGCAGAGAGCAAGTGACTGTATCCATTCACATTCTATCAAAGGTCATTCTGGAAAAACCACCGCAAGGGAAGTCCCTGCAGTTCAGTGGATGCATCACTTCCATAATACTCCTAAGTATGGACATGAGCATCCTTCTGCTAAAATTTCTTGACAATATTTCATGAAGAATAACAAGGCTAGAGGATTTAAGGTAAATACTTGGATCAGAGCGTCTCACTTGTCTTTTCCCCCGATCTTAACAACAAATATAAACATATTTAATAAATAAATAAAACATATCATTAAAAAAAAATAAAATAGCAAACTGCCATTTGCTGAACTTGAGAGAATTCAAGGAAGTATTAATGATTAGAAACAGCAAAAGAACAAGCCAGAATGTGCACCATATAAATCTACCTGTTAAAAAAAAAAAAAAAAAAAA
>VXBW01007377.1:608145-650128 GCA_013400375.1 Thinocorus orbignyianus | reverse complement strand
AAAAAAAAAAGAAAAAGAAAAAACCCTAAAACCCTATCATGTATTTATTCTTAAAAGCTCCTCTCAGCTCCATGTGCCAAGTTGAGAACCTATTTATAAACCTTCTAAGAAACAGTATTATAATGGAAATATGAGCAAATTCAAGTGCAAAGGCAGTGCCATAATGAAAGCTTTACTGTATCTTGGATCAATCTGTCACTCTGCAATTCAGATAGTAACCTGACCCCTCCCCTTTTTGCACAGAGAAGGGGGGGTAACAAGCCTGTGGAGTGAGTAGAGTGAAGCCCATTTCGACTACTGGAGTTCAGTGAGAAGGGGGAAAAGAAAAGTAATTTTTCTCCCATCTTCCACAACAACCAAGGCTGAGGATTGACAAGCAAATTGACGCACTGCTCAGAGGGCAAAAGATAAATGTTTGATGAATTGGCCATTGCTGGAGGAGTGATGGGCTTCATATGTGCATAATGGACTAGCTGCCGTTCAATTCAGATTGCCTGCCAAGATAAGAAACCATAATGAATGGACCAAGCACAGCCTGTGCCATAAGAAAGTATAATCTGACTAGTTTTAATAAACTTAATAAAAAAGATGAAGCAGAGAGAGGCAAGGGGACTGGCCTTTGTGACCAGCTATAAGAGGTGAGAACAACTAATAGACTGCTCAAGCACGATAGCAGAGAATTGTTAACGTACATAACACCAAATTCTTCAATGTCAAAAAATATCTAGAACAACTTAAAATCACAGGTATCTACATATGTGTGTACCACGGACACTGTAGTACTTGTTACCTAACAAATAAATGGCAGTTATATGCTATTTCCTTCTACTATCTACCCTGCTTTGTCTCCCTAACCTCCTTTATCCCTTGCTGCACGGTATCTTAATCTGTACCCGGACCTACACAACGCATTAATGGTTTTGCCAACAACTCCTCAGAATCAAAATAACCCTGTAATTGTAACCCAACAGAATTCAGGCTCAATTTCTAGCTGGAAGGTTTTGACTACACAACTGTATCACTAAATTTCACTCCCAGTGGAGAAACATCTTTTACTATCAGATGGGTTCACACTTGAGGTACTTTCATTTGCTTTTACAAGCTCTGTGTTCCACCAAATATGAGAAATTTGCTGGCACAGTTATAGCAAATCACACCAAAACTTCTCTAGCACAGACAAGGCTAAGTTGTCAGCAAGAGTCATTTTGGTCTGGGATTTGCTGTGTTGGATACTATTCCCCATGTGTACCCATAACCTCTAAGTTCCAACCTTTTGCAGCATCGAAATAAAAAGACATTAAAACCAAAACAAAACTCCTACAGTATTTTACTGTACATGGGTATATAACAGTGTAAATCTGGTAATCACCACCATTTTCAGCGTATAGACACAGTGCCATTTCTGCTTTTCCTTTCTCATTATTTAACCATGTGAATAACAGTGGCTCACTTTCTGAAGCTTACCAGACATTGAGACCTAAATCTATGACTGAAAATGCTAAAGGAGTCAACAAGAGAAAAACCAGCCCTGACGTTTCAAGCAACAGGATTAGACCAACAATCTATTTCTTTGTTAAAAATCAAAGGGCAGGAACACACCCTTGTATGTGCATATAACACACAGTACTTGGTCAGGCAGAAATGTTCTTTCCTTTGTGTAGAAAAAAAAAATAAATGAAAAAAGAAGAGGATTGCAGAAAGATCCTCTTGACTGAGGGCAGCTAGAAAACACATTATATAGAATAACATCATTGTCATGCATGTTTGTTTTCTTGTTCTTACTTTTTTCTTTTGATGATGAAAAATAAATCAGGAGATATAAAATAGTCTACTTGGGTAAGTATTCAGATTACCATCCCCTTGATGTCAGTTATGTAGCCTGTGTCATATTTTAAACAGAAATGATTATATGCAAGACGGATGTCTAGTTTTCAGTATAAATTTTATCCAACTGCAAATGGAAAGTAACTCATTATCAAGCAGCTCAGTAAGGCTCCCACTACTGAAGAAAATAAAGTTTTACGACAAGAGGGTCTTTCCTCTCTCTCTCTTTCTCCCTGTGAGTGAGAAAGTGAGTGCAAAAATAAGACAGAAAGGGAAGGCTCAGGAGTGCTGGGTGAATTATAGACTGCCTCTCAAGATTCACAGCTCTTCGTGGTAGGAGGTTAATATTCTCACATGTCATTAGGTCTGCTGGCTCTACTGATGGCTCATTGAATCAGGCAGCAAATTATTTCCTCATGCTGCAGAGGACACCACACTTCAAAGGGAAGGAGCCAGGGTCAAGACGGCTCTCCAGTTCGATTAATGAGTTGGGATCAGCAGAGGTTGCCTGTAGGTAAGAATGTGACTGAAGCTTTTGACAAAGCTGACTTTTTGAACAGGACTTGACCCAGGCCCCTTGCTCCCCTCCCCACCAAATTTTATTTCCAACATTTGCCTCTGACTGACCTGCTCAGGCCTGTTGGGATAGTTTTGACCTCCTCAGTCTTTGTTACCAGACACAGGAGCTGTCTGCCTATATTTGATGTGTCTCTCCCTAAAGGCCACATCAGCTTATCCAGGCTCATCAGAATATTTTAGAACTGCACAGCAAAATAAGATAGAGTAGATTAATTTTAAATTTTTAATTTTCTCGTGAAATTTGTTGAGAAGAGGGAAGAAGGAGAAGAGAACTAAAAGATATTTCAGCTTCCAATAATAATAAGAAAGATTTTGAAATGCTGTTAAATGTAGATAAGAACACAAAGATTATTAGAAGCCCATGACTTCCATATTAAAATGATGGAAAAGCAGAAAATACGTGTTTCTGCTTACATGGATTTGCTGACTAAGATATTCTTAGCAAATAGTGCATTGTATAGAATATTTCTCTAAAAAACTTTTATTTGTATGCCATAGAAGCAAGAGATTAGAGACAATTAAAACTTAACAGCCACTGCATTCATCTCTTTCTCAACACTCAATGGTATCCTCAGTTTGATGTCTCTGAAATATTTTAATGCATATTTAAATAGATTTAATAAAGTACTGAAGTTAGATTCATGGCATTAATGTTTTTTGATACGATCTACTTAAACTGCACGCTTTCTCAAATAAATATGAGTAACTGAATCAACATGTAAGCCACTGCTGGTAAACTTCCAAAAATCACACAGCTTCTGATTACTGGAATGAGAGTTTTGTCAGTTACACTAAAAAAATCATTCACACAAGCTCCTGAATTTGCTATATATTTAATTTTTGTTTCAATAGTATTTTACACCATTATGTTTCTTGCAAGGAGCAAGGATCTAGGTTGTGCTTCCTTCAATATTTATTTTAATCACAGTACAACTTTTAATACCTTCTTTCCAAACATTTTGCTCATCAATGTACTTAATGCTCAATCACTTGTTAAATACTCAGTTCATAGCATACTTCAAAAAAAAAAAAGAAAAAAATTTAAGGTAAAATATCAGTCCAGAGATGTCTAAGGATGGCAGAAAGTGATTATTCTAGTTTTGCAGATTTAAGCTTTATGTTAGAACAGGTGCCTGAACTAGAAAGCTACATGTCTGGCTTTGAAATTAGAATGCTTTTATTTTAAAATGCACTGAGCAAAAAGTTCTTATAGACTTCAAAACAAAAATCTGTGACATTTGTACCCTAAGAAGATCAGATCACTTAGGTACCTTAATAACAATTTAGGAAATTTAATTTTTGGTATGTACTTAAAAATCTTTTAACAGTCTCCAAGTGTAAGGCAAATTTTTATCTTTATTTTTCACTGTTTCTTTCTGCACTCAAGCCATTATTTGCAACAGACTTCCTTACTGTAACTAGCATTTAAACCCAAAAAGCTAACAAACAGATTATTATATCTATAAAACTTAAGATAAAAGCATACAAGATCTATGTACAAGTGAGCCAAATAAGAATAAGTAAAATCCTTTCAAGGAGATGACCCAACTGCTAAACAGCCCATCTTCCACATGGATATGCCTTACTCTAAAATGCAAGTATACACAAGCAAGAGACAACGTTTTCTTTTAAGTATGTCTGTGCAATCTCCAGTGAATTGTACAAGTAGAAGCTTGCAGAAAAGCCGTAAGAGGGGAAACACTTTTTTATGGCCTTGTTTAAACAAAGTAATTGTGTTACTGGGTCTGACATCAGTGTTAAAATGATGTCTTGTTTCATCTCTTTCTAGAAAGCAACCGGCATACCAGAGATCATTTGTGAAATGTGTATATGTGTCACGTATAATACTTATCAGGAACATATGAATCTCGTACAGAAGGACAAGTCCAGCTGGAGTGGGATGTAACTGGCCAGTTTGACATTACTAGGGAGAAAGAGGAAATAGTTGTGTTCAGGGCAAGGAGTACCCACTCGGAGGATATAAATCAGAGAATCACCAACAGTTTCTAAACATTGTCACCAAAGTTTCTGGTTTCTGGCAGCACTAAATCAGAGCTGATGGCAGGACTGAGAAGAAGTATTGCTGAAACACCTGAACCCAAAGCAGTACCTGCTGGAATCCATTCCAGGAATCTTAGAGAAGATGGATTCAATAAGTAGAAAGGGTTAAGTATATGCAAAGACCAAGTTTTGTATTTGTCCTTGTTTCCGTTCCTAAAACTAAAACTTTCAGTTCAGTCTTACTAAAGTCTTTCAGGTGTATCTGGAGTTTGAGGGGAAGGTAGTACCAATTACCACGGTACAGTGTTTCTAGAGAGGTAACAAATCTAAATAAAGACAAAAAGAACGAGGAGTCCTGTACCTAACTCAAGATGATTTAGAAGGCCCAGCTGCCATGAGTACTGGTTTATACCAACTTGGATATAGTCCATCTGGGGAACTGTCAGGGCAATTACAGAGTTTGGGAAGGGACTTGTAAACTCATAAATCACCCTTGCAAAGAGCAGAAATCAGGGAAATACCCCATGACATTGGGGAATTGTTACCACACACTGCACTCAGTCAAACACTGCTGCACGATAACTGCTCAGGACTAATTGTTTGTACACCTTTTTTTCCTGTCACTGGGCTGTATAGTAATGTGGCAAAGATTTATATAAGAGAGATTAAATTCAGAGATAAGCACATGCTCATATCTTTTTGAGTTTTGCTTTAATGTATAATCTGTTCATTAAATTTGTTTATTCAAATAGAGGGAGGCTTGCACTTCAATTAAACTCTTGCAACATGCATTAAAACTGTTTGCCTAATTAAGTGTTTACATAAGTAAACAATAAATGTATGGTCAAAACAAAGTTATTAGTTTAGTTTAATGTTAATTTTGGTTTTTATTTGGTTTATTTTTGCTGTTGCTCACATTATGCAAAATAACGAGTAATATTAAGACATAACCTCAACAATGGAAGCATGCGGTATTTAATAGGTCAAAATAAGACTCTAGGATTCAGCCCCTGAAATTACAAAGATTATTACACTCTGAAATGTAAGCAAATAAAATTTCCTAGAAATGTACATGGTAGACAACAAACACATTTCTTCCAATTCGTACATAATTTAGAAAAAATAAAAATAAAAAAAGGAAGATGCACATTACAAAAAATGCTAGATGGTCTCCTCCGTTACTCTCTTCCGTTTCTACAGAGCAAGTGTATTTAAAATTGAACCATACAAAACAGTAGCAGGGAAAGATGGCAGGTAACAATCTTACAGTCCAAGAGGATGGACTAGAAAATCTATGACAAGCTTTTTTTTTGTATTGGGTTTTTTCTTCTTCAATCCTTAAAATTGCTAAAATTGTCTAAAATCTGATTGGGAAAGTACAGTCCAGCATAAATCCCACCTCCCCACTGTGGATTTGATAGGTTAGGGAAGAAGAAGAAGATGATGATGATGAATGATCACCAAAACACAGAACGTATCAATACACTCTTAGTTGGTCACTCTCCTCATATATACTCAAATGCTTTTCACACCAGACAGCAATACAAGAAGTCCTAGGATCATGTTAGAGTAAAGAGACCCTATCTTCTCCTGGAGCACCAGATAACTCTGTAGCACCTTGGGTCCTTTATGAGCAGCTTCACAGGGACAGTGGCCCATGATGGAGCACTCTGACAGGAAAGAGCCACCATGAAAACCAAGTTAGTACTACTCCCCTACACTGCCCTGGAAAGAAGCTCATGTCTCAGTTCAGTTGTTTTTCCATGGCCAACAAAAAGATTCAAAACAAGTTTCTCCACAGCATGTTTCAAGACAGCTTCCACAGATTAGGAAAAAGAAAGCAACAGGAAGATAACACTGAACTTTGATATCTGAGGGGTTTTCATGTTTTACTGTCATTCCAAGGCATACAAAGCCTACTGAGGGACAAAAAGACTTTACTCAAAAAAAAAATAAAAAAAAAAAAAAAAATTATTTAAAAATCATCAGTTTTTTCTATCACATCAGAACACAATCAAACACCTTAAGAATCTGAAGTTGAAGGCTGAATTACAAGCACAATAGGCTAGTAGTAGACGATGTGCTGTTGTGTACACTGTCAAACAACTAAGTCATATACACATTTAATACACTTTGAATATAAAAATGCAATATAGAACTCAATATAGTATGTATTTTAAAGTTTATTTCAATCTTTAGTTGCTGAATAAGCAATTTGAAAGTCTAACCCAGAATAGAGGCCTATTATTTGTGTTGCCACTGCCTACAGATTTTGAGTCCAATTACCTGTAAAAATAAAACCACGACTGGCTGCAATTTACTATGCTTGAATCCTCAGAGCATAAATAATATAACCTTTTGTACAAGTCAAATTAATATAAAACTCAAACCCTGCCACTTCACTGAGTATAGATAACACTCAACTGTATGAGTTGAGCTGTAAATCCAATATCACTTCAAGGTGCATCTACCTCCCTCTCAACACAAGGGCTGGACCTGGTGGTGTGGAAGCGGTGGAGATTCCCGGACACAAATTTATCCATTTGAAGTCTACTTTGCAGCCATCAGCCTATCTGCAGCCTAAGCCATGTGCTCACCCTTTATGTTCGTAGAGGAATTTGATGACAATTAGATTTCTGAGGAGCACGTAATCTGCTCACGGCACAGAAATAAAGATGTGATTTACCTCACACGTGATCATGTGAACCCACTGGGAGCATTTTGAAAGGAAAAAGAGAGAAGTATCACAGCAAGCATGCCTATGAATTCCTTGATGACGCAATTAGACAGTTTGTTTTAAAGAAAACCCACACAACGGACCAAACAAATAAACAAATAAAAGGAAGAAGGTTCACTCATGGTGTTACTGGATTTCCAAGCGCCACCACAGTGGCCACCATTCGCCTGCTACCAGCCCCTCCTCATTCCCTGAGACCACATCAAAGCACCTTTGCTGCCTCACAGCCTTCTGTAGAGCAACTTCAGCCACTTAGGGAAAAAAACAGCTAAAGAAAGGCTTGGACTTAAAACATTAAAAGAAATAAATTGACAAGATTTTGTCTGGAAACCTTGTCTCATCCTCACTGAAGGCTAAAATAAACTTAATTTTTGTTAAAATTAAAGCAAAAATTAAATCATCTTATTATGTAATTGGAACTAGGCCTCAGGCGCTAGCAGTAAAGAAGGGATTAAGGCCTCCACCACCTGGGTTGTCATTCTCATGGGCCCCATTACCACCCCCTTATTCGTTTTTATAGCCAACAGATTAAAATGCGAGCGCCGCAATCTTTGATCTTTCACTTGCTGACACAAATCCTTTCAAGCCTCCAACGTTTTCTGCTGAGGTAATTAGTACTAATTAAAAGGTTTCCAACAGCCTTTGCTCTACTTTTTCCCTCCAAAGAAATTGCTTTTACAAGTGCCTTCCATCTTCGAAATGTATGCATCGTTCACTTTCTTCTTTATCTGACTTGCAGAGATCAAGTAGATTAGTGACTCCATTATTTCCCAAGACAAAGCCAAACAACAGGTTTTTACTATCTCCCTGACCTGTTGAGGTGCAGGGTTTATATTCAGAAACAAGCGCCTCTGCTTGTATTAAAAGACAGTCCAATTATGCACTAACAGACACAATGCGGGGTTTCTACATTTAAGAATGGACATCATTTAAAGATGCAGTGTTTTCTCAGAAGGGAGAGAGGCAACCGTTCACTAATCAAACTGACAAGCTGTAGGACTAATAATAGGTCTTGCTTTGTTTTCTTTACTTTTTGTGTGTTTGTGTATCAGGCAAGACACAACAATTTCTTTCTCTTCACCCCTTCTCCCGCCCTTTCCTCTCCTTTCCCCTTTCTTCACAAATTTTAATGATAGATTCACATTTGCTACTTTAAACAAAAATAAATTAGGAAGCACTGCCTTGAAAGATTTTGAAAGCACAGAAAGTCCTGTCTGAAAAAGTTTTTGTTACTATAATTAAATAATGCGTCCTGCTACAGGCAAACTGATGGCTGGAAAAATAATTACTGAGATGAAAACACTGTTTTATAGTATGTCTTAAGTACTAATGAAAGTCCAAGATTAAAAAAAATTAAAAGCTGCAGCAAAAAGGAACAGTACTTTGCACTGAGAAAGGCCTGTGTTTTGAATGTGTTTTCAAATGGTTGTTCAATTGACATGGGCACTATATGGATCATTTTTCTTTATGAAAACCTGGAAGCTTTATGCCTGCTGTGATAAAAATAAATTACACTTCATGCAGCAAAAGTGCTATTCAAAAAAGAGGACAGTTCTCAAGCTCTTAAAGTTCTCACTTCCTATTGAAAATGACAGCAGCTCTCCCTCATGCTGTAGTATCTCTGGCACAGTAGATCAGAAATCATACACAGAGCCACAAGAGACTATCTAACTTATCATTACGCACGCGGGGGTCTATTCTCCTCTCGCGATGCAAGCGCGGGGCTCCTGCTGACACTAATGGGAGCTGCACATGTATATCAAGGACAGAAACAAACCGACAGTGCATCAAATTTTCTAACCTGAACTAAGTTAGAAAAGTTTTTAAACAGTGGGAAAGTCAATAAATTGTCTCCTAATCATGCCAGCTCTTCTACTTTACTTTCACAACTATTCTACTATGGTAGTAATTTCTTTTTGTGTAACTTTCCTCAAGAGGATCTAAAAGGACTACAATCTCATCAATTCACCTCTATTAAGCTCCTGTGAAGTAAGTTTTATCTGACATATCTTGCCCAAGGTCATATGGAAATTACATGGCAGGGCCAGGAATTGCACTTTTTGGTATCCTAGTAGTTCCCTACTTTAACCAGCAGGCCATACTCCTCCTCTATGTGTGCACAATAGCCAACAGTCCTAGAACCAGAAGACTGGATTAACCTTTCAGCCACGAAGACTCCAAAAATAATGTTTTTCATGCACACAAGTCTTTCAAATAATTTGCTATAGATTCAAGATGCTAAATGAATAAAGCAAAATCAAAACTACAGTCAGTGAATCATCTCATCTTCTTACAACATGGTCGCTATTGCCTTCAAATGGCAGGCAATCCCTACAAAACCAGCGTGAGTTAAGGAATACCATAACACAGCTCTTAGCCCACACAAGCAAAACAGGTCATGTGAAACCCTGAGCCAACCCTGGGCAGCTGTGTAGGCCATGCAAACACTGCCTCTTCCACCATAGGAGCCTTTAGAAATAGTACAGCTATTTCTACACTCAATATAACATATCTTGGGTACTGGGTTTTGTGTTTACCAAATGTTAAATTCTTAGATTCTGATTTAATTCAGACTTACAAATTTTGAAATTTATAAGAAAACGCAATTTGGATCACAGCATGGAGGAAAATAAAACTTCATGAAAAAGAGGTGAATACATATGTGTGTGTGCATATGTATGTATCTTTCCATATCGCAGATCACCATTTTATATTATTGAAGAGAAGGTGATATTGATATAATCTGATAGAAGCAACCTGCCATATTCTTACCTATTACTAAAATAGCCTCTCACTATAAGGAAAAATCAACATTACCAACATACCCTTGTAGAAAGTCTTTGGGTCTTTCATCTTATGAAATCAGAACTCTATAAGGAAAGAAATTTTATTGAAAATCAAACAGACAAAAAGCCCAAACCTATTTCAGAGAAGAGGAAGCTGGAAAGAAGAGGCCCATAAGGAAAGGGGGTGTCTGAAATGTAAAATCTACAGGAAATATCTTTCACTTTAACATGGACGAATCTGAAGTATCACCTCAATGTACAAAGTAAATAGAATGGATTCAATATTTTAAACTCCCAAATTATTATGTCACTTTTTTCATTTGAGCTTTTCTTGTTTATTATTGGTTTTGCATGTACAAACTGCTTTCGTGTTCACCAGAAATACTGTCTTTTAAATTAATAGTCAAACTGTCTCACGAACAAAAAATTAGAGATGAAACTTTAGGGAAAAGAAAATCCATAATCATGAAGCTCACAATAAAATGACATGCTGGCAGCACAGTAGGCAAAGTTAACATACATATTACAGCAAAAGGAGGAAAATGAGTGTCGTGTTTAATGCTTCAGAGACTGTGCAAATGAAGCTATCTCAATATTTACTAAGGAGATCAAAAATAAAATTAAAACATCCGATAGGCATGGCGAGCAAAACTTGTTTGGCTACCTTAGAAGACTTTTAGATACCTTAGGATCTAAACCAATCCCTAGTTATCAGAACAGCAGAGAAAAGGGACAAAGAAAGTCCCTGTCCTCCCTAGGTATTCAGTTGTGGCTTTTTCCAGATTGTAAACAGTTGCTGCAGCCTTAGGGTTTCATTATTCATCTACTACAGGATGCAGGGCCCACAAGCAGCTGGACTTTTAACAAACAGGAGGAAGGGAGGAAAAGTCCTCCCACGAAAGGGATATCAGATCAAGTTTTGGAACTCATATAAAATTTTCAGTGTTTCTTGCGGTGGGGGCGTAAGGGGGAATATATTATATATACTATACCATAAGTCTTTTCCCTTCTTCTTCCCCAACCCCAAAGGGTAAAAAAAATACATTAATAACCTTCAAATCTGCTCTGCCATCTCAGTACACTGTGCATGTGATGAAAAACCAGTAAAGAAACATTTCAATTTGAAGTTTCCAAGAGGTAATTATAAACAAGAGGAAGAGAAAAATATTTTTGAAATTATGAAAAATACCTTGACAGTGACTCCCTTAGACTCACATTTAGCCCTTGAAAAATATTCTGCCAAAGGGTGCATTTTGACAGGGAAAAGATGAAGAGTGGAGAGAAGAGGCAGCAGTCTGTCATAATTGATGACACTGCAATGCAAGCTGAAGTCAAGACTGAATATTTACAAAACTCATTCACGGTGAGATTTTTAAAAGGAAAAAAAAACAGCCAACAAGCAGACACAGATGGACCCAATCTTTTGAAAACATAGTGGGACTACAACAGGCAAGATTAATGCAATGTGGTCAATATAACCACATCACACATACAAAATAATTCAAGGGTCTTTTTCATAATTTGGTGTGGTATGAGTTTCAATATAAATGAAAAAGCTGAAAGAAATAATTTTTTTCTGTAGGAATCTGTAGGCCTTTGTTTGGATATATGTTATTGTAACTCATTTGCGAATGACACAGCTGAGCTGGGTGCCATTGGACACAATAGGACTTCAATGCCAGACACTTTCACCCCAAATTATTATTTTAAAACAAGCTCAGAACACTCATTTGCAACATTACAGTGTCCTGATAATTAAGCCAATCTGAATCTAGACTGCCACATTTTTACATTCCTTTTCTTTGCTTCTACCAGTTTCACCACACCTTCTCTCTTCAGCTACACACCAAATCTTATGCAATCCCATGGTTAGGCAGTTCAGGGATACGATCTGGTTCAAGTTGAGCTGGAAAGAAAGACAGGAAGCAGGAGACCTGAAAAAAGTTAAACTACCCTAAATTGATACTGAAGACTATTTGATGGACAAAGCGTACATATTTTTTTGTAAGACTTGGTCCAGCCGCCAGTGAGAAGGTTCATTTTAAGCAAACTCATCTAGCAGTTCACCATCACATTCAAAGCAGCGAACAGGTTCAAAATCAACTTGGAGACTAAACTTGCCCAATTATTAGAAGTGATGTGTCCAAGGTCAGGGCAGTGGTAAACCAGTAAAGCAAAGCAATTCTCTTCCCTGTTCCACAGAGATCCAGGAGCTCATCTTCAAGAGCTGCCAGTCCAGCACTTTTTACCAGCGCTGAATTCACACTTCATTTAAAGAAATGTGACGAATCCTACTCCCAAAGCAAGCGTGCTGTATCTGCCTCGCTACCAACAATTTGGGCACAGACACATGTGAGGTCAGAAGCCCTCCCAATGTGAACTGATCTAGCACTTACAAAATGGATAAGAATTACAAAGGCTACAAGAGCGTGGATTAGTATTACACAGACAAAAAATTATGCCATAAAGTATATTTATTAGATAAAAAAGTCTTAAAAATTCACAGTTTGGGAATGCAAGCTAGTCTCCATATTGACTGTGTCTTCTGACTATGGGGGAAATTTGTAGTCCTATATATTTATATCCAACAAACAAAACCTATTTAAATAAATAAATAACAATGTGTTTAGCCTATTTCTCCTATCATTAACTATCACTATTCCTCCAAAACCCAATTTCCCATGTGACAAAACTATAAAACCTTTCTTTTCTGTAAATGTTAGGTCTAAATTGCCTGGGAAAAGAGCACTCTGCATGTTCCTCATGCTCATTATTTGCAAAAAGAAAAGGCGGGTACAAATATATAACAGCAAAGCATAGAAGTGAACACGAAATATGCCCTCTTTAGCCCTGGGAGCTGTACAGTTTTTTGGCAAGGCTGCTCTCTAGAAAGTCCAGTCACCTAGATTTTAACACGCTCTGTATTTCTGATTCTCCCATTAATCCAGTCTGCTTCAAAACACTTAAAGGTTTTAAGCAAACAGAGCCCTGGCAGAACATCCATCCAGGCCATCAGATTGCTTAGGTCCACTGTAGTGCACCTCCCAAAGCGTACAAGAAGCAGTTGTCCACATTATAGCTGACATTTCACTAAAAATAATCCTAAATAAATTCAAATATTGCTTCCTTACCTGACAAGAAAGGCATACTACCCTGCAAAGAGATACTGTACTTTTAGGCCTTCCAACCACTTGTAAATGAAGAAAGGAGAGGAAATTAGCCTTATGCTGCAAGGTTATATTCCAAGTTTGGCAGGAAGAACAATGTGAATAAATTTAAACTTTTTTGACCATTAAAAGGGATGAGAGCAGTGTGGATTGAAGCAGTGAAGAAGCTAAGGGAAGGGTAATTTCTGCTAGGCATTTCATTTCACTTTTGTTTGCAGATATCTAGGATATGACATGAACTCCCCCCATTTCAAAATGAAATTTTTTCAGTACTCTAGATTATTTGCACCATTATTTTAATGGTCAGACTGCCTAACAAACTGGATGGAGCTGTGTGAAACGTCTCATAATTTTCCTACCAATGTTTCTTTCTCAGTTGTTTTTTTTTTTTTGCTCAAAATGCAATTTCACATATATCTCAGAATGCATGTGTATTATTTAAAAGGAATAAAAACTAAGTGAAAATTCAATTACCGATGCATACTGGTGATCTTAAAAATGACAAACAAATGAGAGTGTTTTTACATTTCTGTTAGTGAAAGGCATTTTTAATTTAAAGAATAAGCACGAACAAAACCTGGCTAATAAGAATATACAGAAATAACAAATCCATAAAATAAATGACACAGTTAGTGCTAAGATACGTACAAATTCTATCTAAGAATCTTTACGTACTCTTTTCACCTAAACTCATTATTACAGACATCTAAAAAGAAGATATTGCAAAAGCAAGATATTAATACAAAAATGTTGCGGTACCTATATTTAGCTTGAAAAAGCAGCTATTAAGATTTTCAGTTCATTAATAGAATTGCATTCAGGATGAAACCAGTATGATTGCATTTAGGAGCATGCAATGCCATAGACCTGCTCTAGATTCTAAGTAATGGCCATTCTATAACACTTCGGTTATTTGAATTTTACTGTCAATTATTTTCAATTCTAAAAGGATTTTCTTTAATCTGTTATTCTTGATCAAGGCAATGATTTTTTCAGAATTCTAACACCTTAGTATTGCCCTGTATTTTCTGCCTTAGGGAAGAAAGACAATGTTGGGTGTTTTTCCAGACGCAGTTTATTTGTATTCCATAACTAAACCCAAGTAATATTCACAGTGCCAAACACATCTTAGAGCTGTGCTTACTAGTTGCAGGTAGAGTCTCCTTAGTGAATCACCAGCAGGAGCTTGCACCATCGAGTAGATCACAAAAAAAAGCCCACTCATAGATTATACTTTCATATTATCCTTGAAAAGATTAGAAGAATAGTAGTAAAGCATATTTATTCAGTGTTTTAAGACAGCTTCAAATGATCTGATGCAATAGACATTTTCTTCCAAAAAATAAAAAGGATGAGATAATGTGTTTCAAGGTCAATCGAAGCAAGGGTGCATCAGGGAAAAAAACAGTGTTTAAACCACAGCAGATTTAACAGCTTAACCAATAAAGCTACTCTAGCCTTCAGTCAATGGGAATCAAAACAATGATTTCAAACTATTTTATTCAATCTACAGGCAGGATTACTAGGTGATAAAGCTTTTTCCTTCTTTTCTTTAGTAAAAGAAGCAAGCGTTTCTCCTATTTTTAAGGATTTCTTTCAGTAAATTATGCATCCTTTTCAGGACTACAGCCACAAGGACACAGGCATTCTTTAAAGTTTGTAGGTTTATGTCCTTGTATTTATTACCTCAGGGCTCAAATATTTAGGGACATGCTCAACTGGAAATCTGAAAATGCATGGAATTTTAATATTATTACATTTATTAAGCTTATTTTCAAATCTCCATTAAGTCTCTACAAGTATCTAAACAGTGCTTTTTTTTTTCCTTCCTCAATGATGCCATTTGCTAACATAAGCAGAACAAAAGCTTGATGACCCAAAATACAATACATTGCTACATTCAGATTCTTTATGATCATTAAAGGTTTTCCTTGATAATGTGAAAAATACTTATGTGGAATTTAAATCATCCCATTTGTTAAAAATTTCTTTTCCTTCTCTGTCCCTGCCTTCTCACTCTCTCCAGATACACACTGACTGGTTGAAGTCTATTAATTCTTTAAAATAATATTTCAGGTTTTAATAGCAATTAACATATTAAATATCAGTGTACAAGGGGACTGTACAAAGCGATTCCATAGTAAATTAGTCTGAAAATTGCCCTAATTGTTATGCCAGAAGATGTCCTCTACGTTTTGTCTTGGGAGAAAAAGATCTTTCTGTCTAAATGCCATTATGTGTCATCCTAGCTGAGCCTCCTGCCTAGCGGGGACATTGAAGTTGTACAGCAGGAGCCGCTTCTCAGGCTTTAAGAACTACAGTAAATCTTCAAACAATTTATCCAAACAAAGGCCAGTGTGTGGAGAGAAAAATACACGGGAAGCAGATGAATAAGCAACATCAATTATGGGGGGGTTGACCTTTCTGCCCCACACCATGGCACAGATTTCACACCAAATCGCAGCAGATTGAAGTTGACATGCCTGGAGTGAAAACACTGGTCCTCACAATGTTGCCACTCTACATTCACAGAGCTGTAGTAAGGAGAGGAGGGAGAAAATGAAGAGCAGGGGAGGGGTGTGTGAATGAAAAATCACGCATAATGGACCTGGGTTTATTTTACAGAGGACAAAATGGCTCAATTTGAGCACTTAGACTGTCGAAATTGGCTAGTGTGAGATACAAGAGGTTCATCCAAGGGGACACTTGAGTCAGGTGCCTAGGAGAAAGGATTGGGAGAATAAAGGAAGTTCTTAAAAACTTGTTAATGTTGTTAAAGATCATGCCATTTCACACCTTTTTTTTTTTATATCTGTATATACAGACACAGAATTTTTTTGTACAGATTCACAACAGCTGAGATTTACCTTCAGTCAAAACGAAAGTGGCCAGGCCAAAAGTACTTTTCCAGTAGCAACAAATACTGTCTCATGCAGTATTATTTTGCCACATCAAAAATCCAAATCTGTCTGCCGTTGTCATATCTACCTTTTGAAAGATTCACACCCCACCCTAGGAAAATATTGCCTTTACATGCAAGGAAAAGCCAGGCTAACTAACGTATACTTTTAACCACCTCAATTAAAATTCAGGTTTTGGCCTTTAGAACAGTCTATTTAAAGATTTCTTTTTCTAGATTGGCCGTAGACAGATGATTATTAAATATTTATAAGTCTTTGAAAAGGATTGAGTGCTTTTGCTTTGTTTATTGTGTGGAGCTCCCCCTGCCCCTTTTTTTCCCCCCACTCCTTCTTTGAGGGATCTATGAGTGATCATTTTATTTGAATACTTCATCAGTTGGTTAGTGCAAAGACAGATCAGTCAACCCTACGCAGGCTGTTTCACATCAATAGAATCTGTTAACACTGCTGCAATAATAGCTTAAGGTTTAATATGCAATCAGATCAACAGCTTTTGTCTCATTCCAGAGGACATTAATCTACAAACTGCTACTATTTCATATTGATGGTAACTAGACACTAGTTCCAGTTCAGACTGAAAAAGATTAAAAATAGATAAGCTTACAATAACATTTAGTCATCTTAACCTTAGTTCCTATTATTAAAAAAATTCTCAACCAAATATCAATCTACTAACAAATCTCACTGCTCAACTGTGAAGTCCAGGTTTAAGGATTAACATTTCTGATGCCACACCTCAGAAATGTAAACATTTACTTATTGATGCTGAGAGCATGCTGAATTAGATTTTTCATCTTGTGCACAAGTTTCACCACTGTCAAGAAAGCTACCACCTTTTTCCCAGGTATCACATCTGTAACACTCTTTCCCAAAATACTCAGACCTTAGACTTCCTTCCACCTGGATGAAAAAGAACTGTGAAGAAGTCACAGCATATGTAAATTTAACACTGTGCTTTCCCAAATGTCTATGAATAATTTCAGAATCAGCAAATGAAATCTCATAATAAAACAGGTTTTAGATTCTGTGCTGCTGCTAGGAAAAACCCATCTTTTCCTTTTAAAAGTAAGATATCTGCAAATATCTTTTCTGAAAATACCCTCCTATTTTAAATATATCACAAAAGGAATAATTGAGACCATGTTAGCACACCTGGTAACTTTCCACTCAAGAACAATGCTACTAGAGAGTTAAAAGACGTTTTCATAAACTGCAGTAGACTATCGAGCTGGCAGTACACATTTCATAATTTCTACATACAGTTATATTGTAAATTACTTGATTAGATCCAAAGTTTACTATCCCCTAGAACATCTCAAGAACCATTGTTCAATCATGCGAGCATGGGAAGAAAGAAACCCTTTCCACTGAGATTGAACAAAGGGGCTCCCCTCAGTAGATGTCAGAGGTGATCTAGAAAGCACCATAACTAGACTTTGCAATGGTGGTACCTAACAGGTGGACAAGTTTCAAAATCTGACTGCGTAAAGTTCAGTTCAGTGTCCTTTTGTCTAATTCCTTGGTTTCCTTCAGAACAACACAACCCTTGCACCTTATCCAGGCTTGTGTTTTCTAGGTTTGGATGTAGTGGTATTTTGGAAGGTAAGAATTAATTGAGGGAGGGGGTTTCATCTTGTTTATGTCTGTTGCTAAAGCGACAATTTCTCTTTGCCTTTGAGCATAGTTAGGTAAGAATCAAACTACTCCTCTTGCTATAAATCTTTGAAAGAGGGACTTCAGGTAATTCTGGTTTTCGCTCTCATAATTCACAATAGGTCTGCATCACTTCTGCGCCTTCCCTATCAATTCTACGTATTGTGCCAGCAGCTCTGCCACCTGAGTTCTCTGAACTTTACCAGGGTGATGAGCATCTCAAAACACATTGTAGCTCTCCAGTCCTTCCTAGGACTGTTGAACCAAGGAATTTCAGGCTCAAATTGTAACTTACAGGTTACAGCCACCAGGTTAGCTTTTCACAATTATAATGTGAACAGGACAAGACTAATCATCAAGAAAGACAAATTAAGGCAGACACCCTGTCCAAGATCAATCCCTATTAGTCAGCCATCGAACGAGAGGCACATTTGACAGCAGCTTTGAGGAATCCTCAGCTCTGGAAAAAAAATCACTGAAGAGTGCTCATTGCCAAAAACAGAACTTGGGGAACAACTGAGTGTTTATTCAAATCCTTAGAGCTGGTTATTTCTCTTGTAGAGCCTATTACCTAAGCTACCTCCCAGAGAAGCATAATATTTTAAGTTTAAAACTACTACAATTCTTACATGTGTCATACCACTAAAAAATGGCAAGTAAAACTCATGTGCCCATTAGGCAGAACTCAGAGCTGGTTCGCAAGGATCAAGCAAAAACTTTGAAAGCATGAAAATTTCCACAATTGAAGGATGCTGTTTAAACCCTTGGCCTCTGATATTGTTCTGTGTTACTTGGTCAGATTAAAAATTGAGAGCTGGGGGGGGAGGGTGGTGAGAAGAGACTATTTTTGTTTCATGCAGAGCTTATGCCCTTTAATTTCCACATTACACCAGCACCTTAGAAAGGACTGTGCTAAGAAAAATTAAAGGGTTCTGCATAATCTGTCTGCCCTAATCCTTTTTACATCAGTTCTGTAAACAAAATAGTCCCAAATAAATTATTTTAGATAGACAGCATACCAGTATATTTGCATAGGTATCAATACATACACAGCAATATGCATACACAAGTACCTGTTCATGTGTGCATGCATATATCAATATTTGCCTTATTCAGATAAGAGACATAGGTTTGGCAAACTAGACTTTCAGCTACATCTAAAGTCCATTCTTTTATAAGTTACTAGTTATTTGACAGAACTAATACTTATGCAAGGCATAGTAGTAGAAACTGTCTTCATTTCTAAGATTTCACACATTCCCTAATTAATTCAAGGGGACTTACAGTTTTAGATAACATTCTTCCTTTTATCACTTGCCATCTAGCAGTTGGTATAATGTCAACACTTACATCTTTTTTTCCAACTGAAATCATTTTTAAAACATTTTTATCCTAAAATGTTCACCTCGATTTTTCAAAAATTATCTTAAAGATAAGAGATTTCTTTCCATTTCAGTCTCACAACAACGAGAATGTCAGCACAGCTTTTTTGACAGACAAATTATTGAATCAAAGAAAGAATATGCCATTAAGCCCACAGGTTAGGAAGTGTCAGGAATGGTTTAAAGAGATATCCCATTTATCTTCAAAACATGCACGGAATGTCACTAATGTGTGTTTATCATGTATAATCAGACAAAGAAAATATCGAAATAAAGTACTCCTGCATACAATAGAAGTCTCCTTCCATCTCTCAAGATATCAGTGCTATTCAAATAGAATAATAATGATGAAACCTCCTTTCTTGAAAATGGAAATCAAGTGAAATGTAGATAGAAATGATTTTTTTGTAGTTGATGTACATTTCTAAAGTGCATTAACAGGAAATCCAGAACTTTTTAGGTCAATTATATTGTCAGTATTGTCAACGCCACTGAAATGAATACCTAAGCAGTGCATATTCTTGCTGGAACAGGGTTAGAGAAGAAATCCTGTATTCAATTACTTGGAGAAGAGGAACTGCAGGCACACACTTAAAGCTTGCTTTGTTCCAATCTTATTTTTATTTTTAATCATTCAAAAGGCATCCAAGAAACATATAATTATAAATGGTTTTAAATCCACAATATCCAAATGTTTTCCTATTTAATTTTAGTTTTCTGTTTCCTAAAGCCTGTTTGGTAGCCAAGTGCATCACAAAACATTAAGTCACAGCTTTCATAATCAATTTTCTAAGACATGATGTGACAGGTTCATAGAGTTAACTAATATATATAGACTTAGCATGAGAACAGTAGGCAGAGGATTTTTAAAGATCTGAAACGTATTGGAAATCAAAACGGTGATGACATATTGATGGGATAGGAGGTTTTGCCAGGTGAGCTGAATAAATGCATCAGTTGGACCCTTTGGAACATGCTATTATTCTTCTGAGTGAAAATTTTAAACAAAAGCATTTCTGTAGATTTGTCAACTACAGTCTCAGCAGAAGACAAAATGCATACCTGCTCTTTCCTTCATTCTCAATATTGTCTTTGTGAAAAAAATCATTTTATTCTGGACACTTGAGTCAGGTGGTCATATAGAAAGCAAAGTGATTTATGAGAGAGTCAAATTTCGGAGGAATAGATTATGTAAAACATCAAAACCTGAAAAAACACTTGGCATCTTCCAGATACACAAGAGAAGAATTGCATAAGAAATCCAAAAAGCAAGAGGCCTCTAACAAAACTCATGATACCTCTTTGTGCCACCGTCCTACCTATACCCTATGGATTTCAACAATCAGTTACGGCTCCTCTCTTGTTCCATTTATCTCAGAAGTCATACACAGCTCACTGACTTCACCAGCTGGATCTGCCACAACAGGGCTCTCTCCCAAGTCAGGATCTGTAGTCAATGCAATATATTTCTACTCCCCCTTGACAAATACCCCAATATCCAGCTTATCAACTGTCATGCAATTACAGGTACGTGCATGTTACAGTCACCTACATAACCCCTAGTTCCAGCATCTTCTCCATCATGTACAAATCTTACTCAAATAATAGAAAATGCTGAAGCAGAAAGGATATTCCGTGGAAGACAGAGAGAGAGAGGAGCAGGTGTAGAGGGTGAGAAAGCCTGTCCAAAAGAGTAACAAAGAAAGAGCAATCAAAACTTATGAGAACGGCAGTAAAAACTCAGCAAGTGAGAGGCAGCAAGAGATAAAAGACAAAGCAAAGGTGGACAAGGAAGGGGAGCACAACAAAGATCTATTAAGCTGTTTCATACTGTCCTCTAGGGCTTACACCTTGAAGAAGACACCAGCCACAGGTGTATTTTCATGCCTTGAGAAGCTTTAACACTGCACTTCAGAAAGATTTTGATGAGAAACCCCCAGATGCCTTTACCTTACAACAAACACTGTGTGTTTAACTGGGTATTCAGGCACATTTTGAAAGAGCATTCAATTCCTGTTACTTGTACTACTAGTTAAAGGGTTTGTTGAGTTTAGGGTTTTTTTTCAGTTAACCACTTTTTAAGTGTATGCTGTCTCTTTTCCAGCTCAGCTCAAGAATTAAAAGGAAAAAAATAGCACAAGAGAAAAAAAAGAGTGATCATGTAAAAGTTTAAGTGTGTTTGGAGGGATCTTGGCAGTAATATAGAGGCTGTTTTGTTTCTCAGCAGTGATTCTTAAACAGTTCTTAATTTCACCACAGTTTATTCAGAAATGCCACTGACAATTCTTTTGGTCAAAACAGGTCAAATTGGTTTTCTAAAGAGCTCAAAAACTTTCCTGTGTTCCCAGGACTTAAAGGATTAAATTCTTTTCCGCTCTGAACCATATGAAAAGGACTCACACTAAAAAAAAACAAAAACAAAAACAAAAAAAATCCACTTCATGTATTTTGGGGCATTTTTAGGACAAAATTATACTCTGCACATACACACACACACACACTAGTAATACGTGAGAATTTTGACTCTCCAAAATCTGTAATTAGTTCTTAATAGCCAGAGAGTAACAGGGTGAGTTTTTTTCAATAACAAAAATCATAGAATCATAGAATGCTTAGAGTTGGAAGGGACCTTAAAGATCATCGAGTTCCAACCCCCTGCCATGGGTAGAAACATCTCCCACTAGACCAAGTTGCTCAGAGCCCCATCCAGCCTGGCCTTGGACACCTCCAGGGATGGGGCAGCCACAGCTTGTCTGGGCGACCTGTTCCAGTGTATTAAGAATTTCAGTCAGATATAGTAGAAGATCTTCGGTGATGCGTATTGATATGCAACAATGTAGGCTAGAACACTTACCTAAAGAATAACTCACACCAGAAAATTAAAACATTTGTGCCCCAAAATCTACAATATTATCATTATTTCTAATGTACATGCCTCATCACTTACTCCCCATTGTTTCAACAGAAACATCCTGTTAAAAGAAAAAATGTTTCTTTTGGCACCGAGGAATCTGAGCTGTTAAAAACCTCAAGTAAGTTAGTCTCTGTATCTGAAAGCTGAAGGATTTGCCCAACTTTATGCATTTGATTCACAAGTCAGTTCCTAGAAGATTAAACTATATAAAGTTCACAAACAAGACTTCGCTCAAACATCTCATTATGAGTTTCAAAATTTCTATTTGCCTCAAAATTTCAAGATTTAAGTTTGGAATTGAAAGCAACTCTTCCCAAAGGCCACCAATTCATTCCACATTTTCCTGTGAAGAAATTGTTCAATAACTAAGAAAGTCTGTTGTCCCCTACAATATACTAAAGGAGGTGATGCTTCCAATATTATATGATAAACTCCTGCTATAAAAAGTTCTGCTATAAATACTCACTGCCTCCAGTAATCTGAAAACAGACATGTAGATGAACATCCAACCTCCTGGAAATTTGCAGGTTAAAAATAAAATACGTATATATAGATATATGTTTTTAAAAAATGGAATACAGTGGAAAAGTAAATAAAAAATAAATCAAAAGAGCGGTATAAGACAGCATTCAACTCTTTGCCTCTTGAAAATTTAAATGAATACTCCTTGAGAGCAAACTACAAAATGCTAACCTTGAAGTGTTGAGTGGCAGAAAGAATTATGGGTTATTGTACTGTCAAAATGCCAGACAGCTGTATGTTGAGTTACTGTGTTATTTAGACAATCAGAAACTTGGAAGCTAATGTGACATATTTTTTTCAGTGTGAAAGCTCCTGACATGCGTCATGATAATTTCTAAAGGGACAAAATGTTATATAAAAAACATAGTGCCTTTATGAAACTGCCGAACAGGTACAACACCACTGCAAGTAGAATTCATGTTAAATACTATAGATAAATAGGACTGATTCATGACATGACTAAAATTGCTATTACATCATTTGTTTGTTCATTTGTTCTGTAAATTTTATTGTTATATTTGGAGGCATTCTCATCTATAGAGCCAAGAATTATCTAGCCACTAGTTTTATGTATTGTTACTTAAACACTTTTCTAATTTTAGTTCCAAAAAGGAGTCCCTAAACAACCTTATTTGAACTATTCCTGAAAAGAAAATAGGGCTGTGTTACCTGCTTTGAGACTGGCAAAACCCACTTCCTTTTGAATTGACATGGCTCAGAAAGCTCCAAAAGCTTGCATGATTAATTTCTCACATTTCACAACACCCAATATTTCCCTTACCTAAAATTAGCTCAGTCTTAAATATAAAAATACTAAATGCTGATATTCCATTATTTAGGTTAGATTGGCCTAATATTGATGGGTCGAAACTGCACTAGAATCCTCACTCAGTTCATACAGTTCTCCACACTGTCAAGAAACATTAAGGAAATGCTTCAGAATAGACTAAGCAGAATTTAAGATTTCATGTTAATTTGAGTTAGGTTCAGAGTCTGAAACAAGTTTCTTCACTATTTCCAAACACCCTTACTCCTATAATCTTACCAACACTCTAAGGTTTTTTATTTTCTCCTATTTCTTCATATCAATGGTACTCCATACCAAACTGCGTCATCTAATCACCCTTCAAATGAAACCATTAATTCATTTACCAGTTGCAAGTGTGTTTGTTTAAGTGAACTCTCTTTTTGGTTTGTTTGGTTTTGGGTTGTTTTTTTTTGTTGTTGTTGTTGTTATTGTTGTTTTTTTTTTAACTGCTGCTATAAAGACAGAGCTGTGTGTCTCTTTTCAAGACAAATGAATAGTTTTCAACTTACTTTCTTATTTTTGCCCATTCTAACATAAAACTATCATAATTTTTTGCTCCATTCATGAGGTTTTTCCATGTCTCATACCATTCCTCATCACTGTTGCGTGAAGTCTTGCCTGGTCCGTAATATCTCTTTTTGAGAAGCAAACTATTTATTTTATAGTACTGTTGAATGTAAACTCCTTCTTGTAGAAGGACAGGGCATGACCAAACATATTGCTGTGTGGAGACTTGCCCAATCTCTTAGAAGACCCGAGGGCCGTGATGGGTAATCAGCTGTTCCTCAGTTACACAAAACAACACTGAAGGGATAATAAGATGATCAGGTGCATATTTATAAGAATACTGGAGAGTAAGGAAACTATCTTTAATAACTGGCACAAGGGCAAATAGGATGTGAATATCATTTTCAACCAGAATACCCCCAGTTAAAGAAGGCTGATAAACTGAAAGGGTTTAGAGAAGAATCACAAGAAAAGTTTAGGATGGTAGGTAGCATGTCTTATGCCAAAAACCCAAGGAAATCCATCTGTTTCAACACTAGTTTGAGAAAATAAAGTAGTGACTTTGAAAGAGTTTCCAAGTGTGCACAAAGAATATGAAGTTTCCTTAATGAGTTCTTCAATGCAACGGCATAACAAGATTGAAGGTACTCAACTCAAAACTGGTACTCAACTCAAAACTGGACCGACGCTGTCGGTCGGAGGGAAGAAATACCCACTGGAGGTGACGGCGCACGTCGAGGAACCCGCCCCCGATGAGATCTTCATAGGTGCTTGTGTGATAGTTGACTACAGCAAGCTTCCATTTTTACCAGGACAGTTTGGACCTCTCTTCAGTGGTGGGGATTTTTGTTTGGTCGTTTAAATCAAGACAAAAATACATACTGGATCTTACATGGGAATTAATTTTGGAATTAGTTTTACAGGTTTACAGGTAAAGCCACTCCACTGTAAAGTTTTAATATTCTTTTTTTATTCCATTCCTTGTGCACATTTATATTTTTAACATGAAACAAAACTTGGGTCGATCTCCGTAATTGGACAGTTATTTTTGAATTGTCAGATGGGCGAACAGCACAATTTCTTTCAAACTAAGGTGAATTATTTTCATCAACAATTAATTTCGTGTGCTGTCATCTTGCTCAAACACCTATTCTAATTATACCTGGAAAAGGGTCATAACTAACCTAAAAAATATCATCAGCAACAAATGTCACTATCTTGTCGCTTATCCTCACTGGTGCAGAGCGACAGAATAGTGAGTTATTCTACCTCCAATCTTTCAGAACAGTGGAAATTAGCCATTTATTTCAACCTTTTGCTTTATGGGATTTTGCCAATTTTTGATCACGTCAAATTATGCCTATTACACAGTTAATACTTGGGAGAGGGGAATTAGAAACCTCTTATTAAAGACCTCTGCCAATATAAAACATTCACATAGGAAACATAAACAACAAGACAAAAGCCAAGTTTGAGAGCAGTCAAAAAGTGAACAAAATAATTATGTAATGGAAAGGCCTGAAACAGGTGCTTTTAAGATAGCTTATTCAGCTGTTAAGTGAATTTTATCAGAATATGCAGTACATTGCAGCCCATTGTTCTCTTTCTATATATACACATTGAGAGAACATTTATGACAGTAATGCATTAGACATTTCCATTAGAAATGTTTTTGGTCTTTTGTCATCACACTTGAAAAGAACAAAATCTTAAGCATTTATAGCACAAGGTTAAATAACTTATTTAGCATTGATATTCATGTTTTATAGGTCTTTCTGAACTACCAGCACGCTCTCACCGGATTGTTTCTCAATGCAATTTGATATTGTCCCTACAAGGCTTGGTAAAATTAAAAGCTTGACTGATTAAAAACATTTCCTTGCATTGAATTCTTATTAAGACAAGTCAGATGAAAGAAATAAATACATTTTTAGTATTTCAAATGAATTAAAAGAGACAGAATTTGCACAATTTCTTTCCTTAAATGGGCTTAATTGTAGGATAAGGCATTAAAGATGGCACTTCCCGTATCACATTCAACTAAAGCCAAGTGAATGAGAACATAACAACAGTATATTCTATTGCTCTGATACTTTCAGAGAATAAATACCTTGATAACAGGGAAGGAGGTGGGGCAGGGGGAAGAAAAAAAGTGAAAGCAAGCTATACTCCATCTAGTCCTAGACATATATTTAACCAGATAATAATCTATCACAGTTGCTTTAACAGTTATTAAACTGTAAACCAAAACCAGTGTTCAACTATTCTGCAAATTTGTGTGGTTTTTTAAAAGTGTTGCAGGCAGGTGCCCTAAATCTACAATGTCCCTAAGCCTCTGTAACAGAAATGGCAGCAGAGGTTTCAAAACTGGTGACTGCATGGAATTTTAAACCTCACTAACCTCTCTGAGCACAGAGGCGAGATATCTCAAGGTTGAAAGCTTGCCTGGATCTTCTCTAATTCCAAACATACGCTTCTTGTCAATGAGATACAAGGAAGAAGGCTAGACTTTATCAACATTTATACCTGGTAGTTTTGTACCCCAGGAATTATTGGACTACCATAAAAATGGTATTGAGAGCTAAGCCTTATCTGAATTAAAGCTAACATTTCTGCTAAAAGACATTTCAATTATGCCAGATCAGTTAAGGATTTTAAATGAGGAATGTCTCCTCTTCTTTCTTTTTTCCAGCTTATTAATTTTTATTTTTATTTGACAGTTAACCTAATGCTAAGATAATACTGTGTAACTTTAATGCTTAAAATTGATATATAGCCATAGGGCACGCTTTGTGATGGATGGGCTCGGCTTTTATATGAAGAGCCATGGAATTTGATTACTATTGTTCATACTTACCACTGATAATGAATATTTTCAGGATTAACATTTCATTGATTAAAATACTACTAAAAGGAAAGTTGTAAAAACACAGAAATACCATTACCTTTAAAGCACTTCTTTTGCATGTTCCACACAGCATGAAAATTTCAGCCAATGAAAAAAGCTGTGATGCTATTTACATTACACAGAATTGCTCCCTTTTTTGCATCTTCTCTTGATTTATAAACTCTACAACATTCATCCACTCTGCTTCACACAGCCATTTCCGTCCTCTCCCAGTTTAACAACTATTATATATACCACAATTGCTCACTGCCTTATTTTTTTGTACAGAGGTCACGTAAATAGGATGTCTTTCAAATGCACTGATGCCTCTCTCTCACCTAGTCCCAGTAGATAACTGGAAACATATAGGAAGTATCATTATAGGTTTCCCTGGTTTTGTACTCTTCTCTCCCACAACTCACTACCTACAAGAGACAGAGTATTGGGCTGTACAGACCTTTGGTTTGAACGCATCATTGTCATTATGTTCTACACCATAATTTAGAAAGAAAAAGATGCTACAAACAAAAATCAAAGCCCAAGCCTTCATGCACTTTCCTCAAGAGAAAGCAAAAAGATGTTTTTTCACACAGTGCAAGAGAATATACATTCCTCCTGCACTACATCAGGGTAAGCAAGAACAAAATAAAGCACTTAAGATCAATATCTTATTGCACAAAAGCTGCATTACCATGGGCTAGATTCAGCTCCTGGATGTTCAGATCTGATACAGAAGGTGTACACTTGCTACCTGCCCTGCTCTAGGACTGCTGGATGGAGAACAGTATCAGCTTTCTACAGAAAACCAGGGTCCATGACAATGTACCCAATATATGGCTCATTGAATCAGGTTATTTATTCTTTATCATCTACACAAACATTCTTAATCATTTCCCTTCATACATAAAGTGCTTATTTGTTATTTATGGTTACAAATACAAAGCTGGTAAGACCATATATTACAGACAATTGTTCTTATAGCAAAAGACACTTAACTTTAAGGATCAGCCTTCCTGTTCCTATGCTCATTTCATTATAAAGGGGTTTACCATAAATATTGGAATTTGAATTCCACCCAAGTAATGCATTAATAGATACTAAACCATTAATAATTCCTGTACTTTTTCATAAATGGGCAAAGTCCAATAAATAAATGGGAGCTCTTACATGTCAGAGCAGGGTTAACAAGCACCAAGGAGATTTCAAAGACAAACTGCGGGCAGGGGCTGCCAGAAGGTAAGATTCATAATGATGCCACGAATTCTGGGGACCCATTTTTTACTGTCCACTATGGCAAGTATCTAAAATTAAATGCTAAGCAGAAATTTGTCCTGAGCTCTGACATATAGTAGTTTAGGTAAACAATCTCTAAAATTAAAAGAAGATTCTTGATAATAAATTCCAGCATGTATATCTTGATAACAGACAACCTTCCCTTATAAATCAAAAGCTGTTCTTTCCTCACAGAAACCTTTCCAAATTAGATCGGATGACTTACCTGAAATATTTCATCTATCTCCCCTTTTCCGTGAATACCAGCAATTAATGCCCAGTCGGTAGGGTGACAAAGGGGACATTTAAATATTAAACGAGAGCTGAAAACAAGTATAGTACTAAAAAAAGGAAGGCTCACCCAAGGGATGCTGTCCTGGATTTTCTACAATCTTAATGAAAGCCTACTAGAACAATTAATAGGTTTTCGTTAATTAATCAGGTCCAGTGCTATTATTCAATATGAAAATAAGCCCAGAAAGCATCAGTCACCCAGTTCCTCTTCCTTCAGGAAAAAAAGTATTGTTTTTTCCTTCCATTATTAAATAGTTACCAGCTGGCTAGATTTTTTGGCTTTTACTTGGGTCAACTGATGTGATACACCTGCAAAGTCTTCCAAATAAGCTACACCTACCACCAAGAGGATGTTAGACATCCAGGACTTTTTTTTTTTTTAAATAAGCTTCTGTGTTTGTTACTCATACCTAATACATTATATGAGACAGATCAAATCTCTGACCTAAAGAGATATAACATATTCAAAAGCACTAATATATTTCAGTCCTCAGCTCTTAGAAAGCCCCATTGCTATCCCAATGAGTCAGAGTTAGGTTTTCTGAAGGGAAGAAGTTGTGGTCTCCTCACTAGTAACATAACGTGCTCCCTGTCTGTCCCCTGGAACAACAGCACAGTCCCTCTGCTGGGCTGTCTGCTTCTGCCTGACTCAGGAGGGTCGTGTTTGGCCATGGTGCTAAGTCACAAAATTAAAGTCATCCCAAAGATGCTCCTAACTTGATTCAATCAGAACAGAAAAACTGTCAGGATCAGCCTTTGCTAGGCATGGGGATGTATCCAGATACAGGTCAGAACCACGACAGTAGTACCAGTGCTGTTCAAGAAACTTTAACCTGAAATCTATGGATGTACTACTTCTATCTTTTTCCTCAGAAGTCCATTTTGTATTCCGCCTCTCATCACCCCAGTCATACAATGTTACTGCTCATCCTTGGTTGAGGAAAACTTTCTGAGACAAGTGAAGAAACAACTTCTATTGCTAAATCTGTAATTTTTTTTTGAAACTTTTTTCTTTTGTGTACATGCATTACTGTAAATGCTGCGTGGCAATCTCAACAGTGATAGAGAAATAAAACAATGATGTGAATCACAGCAACCAGTTTGGTTTCAATAGCTAAAAGATCTACACGTCAGGAGGTGCAAGGGAGGAACAAGACTAAATATCTTACTGACCTACTCACAATACTCATTTGTTACATCCTTGTTTAGATAAAGTACAAAATTCAAATGAATGGTGCTCTGAACCTCCTGTCAGGTACAGCACCAGCATAGTTTCATAATACCAGCTGGTGGATTTCCTAGTAACACTATGGTTTCTGAAATACATGGCTAGCACATGAAAATTTAAAACAGAGGGCTGAAAAGGAAAAAAGGAAATAACGAGCAGTGTTATTGGTTTAAAAATCACAGCTCACAAATAAAGCTGGCCAAAAATGCACTTTTTAGACCTAGTGTGGCAAAATATAATGATAGCTGGAAGAATTTAGACCAGTCAACCTCTGCTTTAAGAAAAAAAAAAAAAAAGAAAAAGAAAAAGAAAAAAAAAAAGTAGTTAGAGAGCTGGAACTATATTTTATCTGAAAATTATATTCACAGGTAATGACAAATACAGCTGAACATGAAGAATAATCTTTTCTCCTGCTTCTTAACAGATAATGACTTCAAGGTCATTCCATTAGTGATCACTGCAGCTTTTAAATGAAACACATATAACCCTAATCCAATTAATGAAAGTATCCTACATTTCTTATACATGCTAATATTGAATGAATGTTTAAACCTTGGTCATTCAGCAGTGCATGCTCTGTAAGTCAAAATCAGAGAAGCACAATAATATTACTGACAAGGTACAGGGATAATGGGAAGCAGGAGAAGTAGCAGCAAGGCGCCTTAGTGTCTTAAACACAAGTAAATATAAATGAAGTTAATCTTTATAATATGCAATATAGATACCACTGGAGGGTGGTTCTTAATGATTTTTTATATATACTTGGCCTATATTAGCTTTACAGAAATCAGTGGTTTAATCTCACCTTTCAAGTTACCTCTCTTTCTTTCTTTTCTCCATTTTCTTTTATTTTTTCCCCACAAGAATCACTTCATATTTTACGCATTCTTTCATTCTGTCTTCCTTTTATTACTAACCTTTTTTTTTTTCTCTCCTGTTCTCAGCTTTTTCCAGTCTATGAGTACCCCTTCTGTATAAATAAAGTGCCAAAACAAAATAAAAGTTTTCCAAAGATATCTATGTGTGGAGCCTTACAAATCACAGTTTCTGGACAAGAAGCGTGGACTGTCACAACCTCACCGGCAATAGGGCTGTACAGATACAGCCCCATCATCTGACATGTAATTTGTGTATTATATTAGACTAGTCTTGTTGAAAAGTCTCCAGTACCAAAAGTTTTTTGTGGTCTACTGACAGGGGTTGTCCAGGAAGGTATTAGTGCCCCTCTCTCCTCTGTTTAATATGTTTTATTTTAAAACCTAACTTTAAATTCAGTGTCTCATATGTAGTGCTACCAGTGAATAACAGCAAGTCCAGGCTCCCTGATCCCATTAGGCTATTTTGACTCAGATCTCCTTACTCCCGTCAGCATCCCTGAAACCTAACACCTTGTGTCATGGAATACACTTCATTCACATGAACACTTTGTTTCATTTAGTGTACTCAAAACATTTTTTCCCCATTGTTTTTTTAAATAAAACAAAAACGTATGGATATACAAGGACCTACCATCATAGTAATGAAGATCACGATGTAGTAACCTTTGTAAAGCAACCACAAGCCACACACACGAGAGAGAGGAAAGAGCCTTCCTCAGTAGTAGCAACTTCCACAGGTGGTTCTACTTCTACAGCTTCTGCCTTTCACACAGGATCAAACCTAGTATTAACTACAAAGAGTATTTTCCTGAAGTTTCAGCAGTATTATTATTTTCCTCTATAAACACATATTGCAGTGAAAACAGAGGTTAATAAAAGACACTTCATAAAATGCATCCAAAGTCCCTTTCTTGGATCTCTCACTTCAGTGATGGCTGCTGAATTAACAGAAATATTTTTTTTTCAGTGGCAAAACCAAGATTTATGCTTCCCAATGCGCTAAACCCAACAATGCTCTTCCTGCATGAAAGACGCTAATGCCTTCTTTCTCTTTGTGTTCCTCATGCAGAAATGTGTATGTCAAGACAGTGACAAATGACAGTACTTGTTAAAGCAGCAGGACCATCAGTTTCTCACCACCTCACTGCAAGTGGGATAGGCCTTGTGCAGTACGTACTGACAGCATCTACATCTCTCTCTTTCCTTCACTCCACGAATGAAGCCTTTGCTGCCAAGGTGGTTCCGCGTCACACAGTTCTCTTGCACTTCTAGCTGTGTCACAACCTGTTGGTTTGGATCCAGAAGTTATCTAACATTTACATGTTTGCCTACAGAACTGGATATAATGGTTTCAGAATAACATAGGTGATGTGTGCAGCTTTACATCAAGCATGAAAATCAGCTAATCAACCATCGAGAGCCTCTAAAAAATAATAGCAATATAGGAATGGTAAGTGTTCATGCCCTCATCGCCTGACACAGCATGTGCTTGAAGAAGACTGAGCCCTTGACAGCAGTTCACCACTAATCAACGGAGGAAATACATATGATCAAGACAAAACCATTTTCTCTACCATATTTAAGGATTTTTCTTTTGTTATTGGCCCTTTAGCAGTATATATGCAATCTCCAAACTGTTGCTTCTCATTCAAAGCACTAAAGAGATTGTATTATACAAGTGAAAGCAAAGATGTAAGATGTAAAATAGAAACAGAATACACATCACAAACCAAAATAAAATAAGGTATTGATAAAGCTGGCACATTTCTCAAAAACATTATTGATTACTGTTAGCAGGTAAGCAAACTATTTAAAGCCTAAAATACTGACAAAATTGAGAATTAGGAGTTAAAGAACTTTATACAACTACTTTATTTGTATAGGCACATGAATAATACTGCAATTATATCAGATTCAAGAATTTTCTGACGTTCATTACTATAAAGATGTAAATTTAAGTGTTCACAGACTGAAGCACATGGGCATAAAACACCTAAAAAATAGTATTTTCTGAAAATTCTGTCTCCCAAACAAATTCTTACTAAAAAGACTGGTCAGTCTAACTCTTCTCACCTACAGGTACCTCCCTAGTTTTAAAATTAATAATAATAATGGAAGGTTTTATTTTTGTGGTAAGGAGATTATTCCCCTTCCTCCCACCCACCACCCCATTTTAAGATTAATCACAGATATTTTGGAAATGACACCAAAGGGAAAAGTATTACATTAGAGGTCACAAGTTTATTTGGAGGGTAGAAGAAAAACTTTATTTTTCAACTACACTATGGTTTTGGTACAGACACTTCATACACATCTATGAAGAATTTTCAAATTTAAGATGTATAGGGAAGTATTAATCTTAATTCCACTAAAACCTGGAGAAAAATATGAACTTTTCAGTTCAAAAGCAAGAGTCTGATAGTTTTCTAAGGAGGCAGAATCCGTGTTCAGACAGCTTAAGTCCTTAAGGGTTGCATTTCCTTTTGGCAAGTTTCCTCTGAACAACCGGAGACAGCCAAACAGAAACACTGTAAATAGGCTCCTAGGTAGAATTGAGGCTGCCCATGAATTTTATTAAGTGAAATCATTAAAGAATTTAAGTCAACAAAGCCATTATAAAGCCATGTGTGTTCTAAACTTCTACTTATTAGAGTAATTCTCAATTGTTTTAAAGAGATTAGTCACATACATCCAGTTAAACATGTGCATGACTGCAGGATAGAAGCAGAAGAGAATGCTAAACTGCATCTAATTGTTATTTTAGAAAAGTGTTGGTAGTTGTAAATAGACTTTCAGCCTGAGCCAAACACCTTAAGTGTTATATACAGAAAACGGTTTTAGAAGTATGCGTTTTACATAGTAAGATTGAATTTATTTCTAAAATATATATATTAATTTTGAGTTAAGAAGCACCTTCTGATCATCTTAGAAATACAGCTTACACTAGTTGTTGCATTAAACAGCTGGCAAATACAAGCAAAATTTTATCTCCCTATTAGATTTCTGTTATACCAATGGCATGCTGTGTCTGTGGAAATCAAAGGAAAATCCTCCCTCCTATCTTTGATTTTTTATTCATGTATTTATCGCTTTGGAAATGCAGTAGATACCAAAACGCACATTGCTACTGTTCTGTGCAATACATGAACAATGCTGTATCATTTTATCTTTTCAACAGAAAAAGTGATTTAATAACATGGAAGCAAATGAACCCACATTAGTATAAACTGCAGCACAACATAAAAGACATTCCCCTTTGAATATTAATGATGCAAGTCTAAAGAAATATATACTAAATAAATTGATTCAGTGGTCATTCCTTTGTAACAAATACAGTTTCAGATATAGTTCTGAAGTGTCATATCAATCAAAATTCATACAGTCTGCTTTTCAAGAAAATAGTATTGAAAAATCTTGAATATTCTCATTTCCTTGTTATGAAATGATTGGAATATGATTGCACATATCATTTCAATAAACACTCTATTTCAGGAACAACTTTCCAGTCAGATTTGAAGCTAGCAGACCAACACAGCTTTTTTTCAGTTATTTTCCAGCTCATGCTTTTGGGCAGTCAGTAACACTTGAGATAATCCATGCACATCCATGGGGCAGACAGCCCCAGATGGTATGATGGTGTCTGAACAGAGAAGGGTGGGCTGGGCAACTGGGACACTGACAGTCAGTCAACAGGCTTCTTATTGCTCTATTTAAATGATTAGTAAAGGATCTTTGGCAAGGTGTTTTTCTTCTCATGCACTCTCCTCATCTTCCAGGGCACAAAATGTTGGTTTCCAGGTAAACACAGGCCTGGGTCTTGACTCAGACTTCCAGTTATTAGTAGTATTAATAAATAAACGCATGTTGTGAGACACACACTTTTCAGTCCCTTGTTTTAAGCAGATCACAATAGCTATCTATGGTTTCAAGTCCTTTTACTTCTCTAAAGACTGGATTTCATGAGTATTATAACATAAACGCCTTACTGAAATCAGGCATTCATTTGAAGTACTACACATAAACTTTTCAAACCACGTGTGTTGGCACATATTTTCTCCCTCTTCAGCAGCAACATTAAGCTGTAGTGGTGGAGTTTACTGTTCTTACATAATTTCTGCAGCAGCATAACAAGTGGTGATGTGCTGTGCTTTCTACTGTCTTCCATCTAAAGATTATAAAGCACATTACAAACATTTACAAAAATAACCCTAGTTCTATTTCTCTAGTAAGTAGTGATAATGCATGAATGACTTAGTCTTGGGCTCTAACACAATTTTTGAAAAAAACCCAAACCATACACACACAGAAAATATCATTCTGGAGCTCCATGGGACTCTTTGTGGACACCCTCTTAGTTGCCAGAGAAGAAAAAATTTTTCTTCTCCATGTGCAGGAGCCAGACTCAGAGAAACTGAGGTCCCAATTTTGTCCTGATTATTAAAAAAGATTTACATTACCACTTTGCCTCGGTTTTCATGAGAAAAAAAAAATGGAACACTTTTCCATTTTCTACCATAAACTCACCATAGTTGAAAAGGTTTAATATTTATACCTGAATTGACCGCTTCCGACTGGTTGCTAAGTAACACTCCTCCCTCCCCCGTATCACATAGGGGAAAAGACAGAGGGAAGCAAAAATGAGAAATGTTGGGGAAAACAGATTCATCCAGTATAAGTGAAATTCAATGGGTCATAGGTGCTATTTGTTAGAAAAGTAAGAGGGCACATAATTCCTGCAGGACGCACTAAGACATCAGTTTATGACATCACGCTAGCAATGCACCATGTTTCTAGTAGGAAAGACAGAAGAAATCATCTGATATTCATCTTCTCTGGATCCTAACAGTGACACCACTCAAACCTCACTTTAAATTTGCTTGAGAAACTACACTGTAACTTTTCTAACACAAAACTCGTAAAATCACAACCTTTTCTTTTTTTCTTCTCTTTTTTTTTTTTGTGCATAGGCACTGCTTTTCCTTACAGCTTGAAAAGAAGTTTAGAAGGATATGTACAAACAATCATCTGCTTTCCAGAATATTTCATTTATCCTACTCCATTACAATCTTAAGGTATGCAGTGTAATACTTCTGCAGAAATGAGGAACTCTGTGGAAGAGTTAATATGAATAAATGAATCTGAAGAATATAGACCAGTGGATTAGGCATGAAGAATCACTGCTTGGTGTGTTATTCTTCACTGTTTTTAATTTCAGCCCAAAGTTACCACACATCATCAGAGAACTTGTGAAGCAAAAAGTACTACCAGTAAAAATGCCAACATACTCAGATTCCCAAAGCGTCCTGTGTAATCTGGACGAATACCAAAATGATTCAGAATTGAGAAGTGCCACTTCTCAATGGATGTTGCACCATGCTTCATTTATGATCATCTGTTCAAAACAGTTATCCACAATGTCTTCACAGACCCACAGATACATGTTTTTCAAGAGTAGTGATTGCCAATGATTGCCAAGTCAGGCAATTCAAACAACTCATTCCTTCAGCCTGTCCTTTTGCCCCACTTACACTGACAGCATTTAATCATGGGACTACCTGCAATTATTTCCAGGTACATGTCATGCAAGCTACTGAAGATGATTGACGTTCCTTTTTAATTTATTATTGGCCTCATTTCTTTATGTCCTTACGCAAACATGCTGACAAGCCACCTTGCATACATCTTTTGAACCACAGTTTTGAGGCATATTTACCAGCTTCAACAAACTTTGAAATCACATTACATTCCTAGAAATACCACAATGAGAGTGAAACACACCGAATCTACCACTAACAGGAAGAAACAGGTCTAACAGGTCATCACACGTTACACTGGCAGCAGCTGAACAGTCAGCAAGGAGGTAGCTCCAGATTGGAAGAGAATACAACGTGACTTGCTCAAGAGACAGCCCGAAAAAGTTAGACAGACTCCTGGAAGAAAGCTGAAAGGACCACATTGGACACTGAGATGGTAGCCGAGTTCTGCTGCATCATCAACTCTAGGACATAAATCCATAGGAAACCAGACTTTGTTACCTCCAGGTCTCACAAAACAACCTACCATCTTACCTGTAAAATACCCCTGCTATGAACTGGGTTACTGGGTTCAAGAAAGAATTCTCCTTGTGGGTTTTTCAAAATTAGAGTAGGACACTGAAAATGAACCTCACTGGATTCCAGTGCTTCCAAAACTACAAAACCTTCACTAATCTGAAGGAAGAAATGCTTAATATTACTATCATCATCAATTTTCAAAGTTTTTTGACAACAACCCATTCTAGAAATAAATGTTAAAATAAGAAAATCTGATATTATCATAATGCAGATTTCTTTCCCTTTGTTTAGACCAGCAAATTACTGGTATATCTTATTTTTTTGCTTCATCTTATTTTCAATCTTCACAGATTCTTTTGGATAAAGTCGGCTAAAATCAGTCAGTGGCCACTAGAGAGTTAACTAATATTTTCCAGAGTTGGCAAATGTTCAGTCAAAAACCTGGCCAACTGCCTGTTGTTTACTGAAGCTAGGGAAGAAGCATCTGCAACATTACGAAAAGCATATTGTAAAAGGCAACACATGCAAATTAAACCTCTTGAGCTATGAGTAAATTGCTAGGAAAATTTATAACTCATTTAATAAAACTTGAAATAAATACATCACCTTGGCTCTCAGGGAAAAGAAAATATTTCCCATGATCCTATGTTCAAAAAATGATCATCAAACCAGATTTCTACAATTTGAATATAAAATCAAATAGCGATATAAAACAAATCTCCTTCCCCCCAACCCTTCTGTTCATGTCTTTAAACAACTGTGAGTAATTTCTGTGCCAAAGAACTTTCAATGATTCACGTGTCTTAGATTCACCTTTTGTATTCACTCAATATTCTTTTTCTTTTTCAACAGCATATGTGTCATCTGTACTGTTAACATTTCTTGAATTTGACTACTTTATTATGAAGTAAAATGCCACCTTGCAGTTTCCCAAGAAATAGGGGAGCTGTTTATAAAAACAACACGGTCTTTTGAAGAGGGCATTTTTTTTCATTTCTGCCAGTGGTCCCAAGAAAACAAGTTGAAAAACTGAAAACACCAAGATTTTCCTGGAGCCACACATCTTTTAGCCTGCAATACACAAAATTCAGTCCCCAGTGTTGTAGTCCAGCCCAACCCAGATGGGACACACATGTGCTACTAAAAGTAGAATACACTTTTATGTTGTCTTACAGATAAACTTATTATCTAACCTCACGAGTTTCACAAACGTCTCATTTTTCAGCCAGAATAGGGACTGGAACCAGAGAAATCTCCAAGAAAGATCAAGCTACGAAGAGATAAAATAACTGCTACAACCCATTCCTGTTACAGCAGATGTAGGGAATCTATGCCCCATGTTGAAGCCGTGCACAACATTCATTTCAAACTAACACAGAGGACAAGTTTTCCAAGTTATTTCTGGGTAACACTACAGCATGTTTTTAAATTTGTGGCCAGAGACATTTTTAAGATCTATTGCAAATGGAAAAGATGAATCTCTACTCCTTCACTTAGCAGCATCCTTCAAAAAATTTACTGGAATCGGCTGGCTTTTCCCCAGTATCTTCACTTCTCATCCCTAAAGGAGTAGGTAAATATCTCTGAGCCCTCTGAAAATCCTAGACCGTAACCGTTACCAGTTATCATCTAGAAGGTGCCTCCCTTCACAGCACCAGTCTCCACAGGACCCACATTTAATAATTACTGCACACTGGTGGGTAACATGACAGCTCTCCTGATACATGACCCAGATATAAAAGGCTTTGCCAGTGTAGCTGCCAGAATATCAGCCCTAGAATCAACTTCCTTCTGGACACGCAGCTTGTATCAACAAGAGATCTTTTGCGGGTACAACTTTTATCAGTTCCCTGCTCAGAATAAGTTATATACTGAGCAAGACTTCTTTTTTACGCTAGGACCGTATTCACGATAAACAATTTGCCTACATAGCCGTGCCATTTGCCTTTAAAAAATAAACAACTAAACTCTCATATAACTAATCATCTTACATAGCAAAAATAGCCCTTTTGCCTCATATAGCTGTCAAAAACCATAAAAGATAGATATTGCATATAGATGCCTGTAAACAAACAAGACTATAGCCATCAGTATAGACAATATGAAACAGCAGAATGCAAGTGATGTTTAGTCAACCTTCAACATTGCTGTTAAACAGGTATGAAAACCAGCTACTAGAATATGCCGATTTTCAAAGATCAATAGGTGATTACGTCGTATGAATGGGAAAAATCCAATGGCTATCAATAGCACTCAAACTCATAGAGTTTGGTGGGTTTTTTCCTAAAAATAATTTGTAATAAATTTCACGCACAGGGCTGACTGGAGAGGGAAAAAAAACAAACCTGCCTTCAGTGTTTTCTATCCCATTCTGTATTTTGCTGACATGAAAGCCGAATACTCATTTCTCCTTCACCAAATATGTATTTTATTTACTTACAATATAATTGATGTGTCTTACTTTCCAAGAACACATAAAGCTCTTTCAAGGAAAATATGACTCAGATTCTTCTTCCTATTGCTCTCAGCTCCTTGCTTGTCATATAAGCCCTGGGGTTTGATGGGAAATTAGTCATTTAAAAGGAAATTTGAAAAACAGTAAAACACTGGCAAAATATCATAAATACTGAACTGAGACTAAATGTGCCGACAACCTTCAGTACTTAGGTTTATGATAAATAACTCTAGATATATCTACCCCATTCTATATAATGCAAAAAATAAATGTAAGAGCAACAGGTAAACAGGTGCTTTTCTAACTTCATAATGTACTTACAAAAACGAAAGCATAAAATGATTGTTTTAGACATAATGTTCAATGCCCTTCTTACAATTCTCATATTTTGCCATCAATCACGATCATCAAGATACTGTGACTGCTGTCTGCTGACTGACAACAGAAAGAGAAATTTAGAGGTGTGAGTGAAATGACAGAGCTGTCATGGCTGCCTCAAAAATTACTCTTCTGAAAGAAGGAGAGATAAAACTTTTGAAGAGAAAATGCAGACAGCACTGATGTCCCTGTCAGTTTATGAGGTAGGGGTTACTAAAAGCTTAAGGGGAGAGAAAAAGTTGTCCAAAACTTTGCCTTCTACTCTTGACAAAACCTGATAATATTTTTATGAAGGTTTTCTTTTTTTCCCCTCCTCTTGAAACTACTATAATAACTAAGGCTGCACTAATAAATATATGACCTGATCCTGAAAAAAATTACAACTTTTATTGGCATCATGAATGCTGACCACCTCACTGAATTAGGAGTTACTTATACTAACTAGTACATCCAATCTTCTGGTCAGCATTGGAACTGAAACACAGAAAGCAGAAACTTAATTAAATTCCACATTCTGTATTCAAAACATATTTTATGCAATTTAAAAAAAATAAAACCAAACACCATTTCCCATATTTTTTAAAAGAACAAAACACAAAAAGAAATTAAAAAAAAAAATAAAATATCTATATACACAAAAAAAAAACAACCCAGAAGACAATTGGTCTTTAAGTGCCACATACTCTTATTCTACAGTATAAAAGTCATGGCTAAATCCTGAGTCAGTCTTATACACACGACTATTTTCCCTGTAGAAATAATAGTCAGCAGCCATTATCTTCCAAAGTTTGCCTTTCTGCATAATCATAATGTCTTAAAACATCAAGCCAAACTTTTTGATTTAATGAAATCAAAAAAGGTGCAATATAAATGCACGTGTCATGACATTGTTCTTCTCCACTACACTTTCAAAATTTTAACCAACAAATCAATTTAAGAATATTTTTAGAATGGCTTTATTAACATTGCTCCTGGTCTACCAGGTAGATCAGATTTGCTCTGATGTCTTAGCTAAACTTCAGTTTCTTGGGCCATTACTGAAATGTAGCTGCCACTTCTCAGTGCCCACTTCTCACTTCAAGAAGGAAGTGATTATCAAACTTTGAATTTTGCTAATAATCAGAATTAACATGACTGCTTTTTCACAGAATTAGCATCAGAATTAACACTTATTACAAAATACTAAATGGGACATATATCCAGTCAAGTCTGCAATGTAATACAGTATTGACATGACGGCGATGCTCCTTACCTGCATGTTCTACTAAACAGATCAGCATCTATTACATGTCAGTGCCCCACTCTTCCCATTGTTCCAATGTCCAAATAATAATCAGGAAGGTCACAAAACTGTCTCAAGGCTACACAGCTCATAGAATGGTTCCTTATCCACCAAATGGTCCAACCATTAAATCCATGTCTCTCCCATTTAGAGAGTTTTCTTCTATTTGTGAAGAAATTACTACCATATGTAATTGATTCTTTTTTTTTTTTTTCTGTTTTTTAAAAGGGAGATAATATTGTCTAACATTACTCCAAACACAGGACAGCGGGTTGTAATTGTAGCCTGTCACATTAAAGCAATTAACCTCTTAGTACCTTGTTTTCCTCATTTTTAAATGGGCACAGACTTCCTTGCCAAGTGCACTGAGATTTGCTGACAACACAAATGTGCTGTACAGCAAGCATGTATTCCTTTTTGCTGGGGTTGGCAATTGCACTCATCGCTGATTTGTTTACTCTGGCATCTTAATGCCACACAAGGAATAAGGACTTTGGACACTGCCCACTTGTCAAACACATCCTGCATATCATCTCTTCAATTGCAGAACAGGCATTGAGAACCAGCTGTGAAAACTTGGCTGATATCAAGTTATAAAAGTTGAGAATTGTAAATTGAAGGCAAGTTCCAGTTTAAGTAGTTTCCATAGGGTCTGGGATAGACATAAATGCCAGACTAGGAAACCACTTCACAGCATGTGAAACGCTCTTTTTGTTCGAACCACAAACTTCTACTAGATTGCTGATTGATGTAACGCTTGGGTTAGAAACACACAGCATGAAATTCCATTTCCAGTGAGGAAAGGGAAGTTCTTGATGACACTGGTGAAAGAGTGATAAAAGCCTCACTCAAAGCCTCCATTTTAGTATCAGATTGTGGGAAACTTGCATTTAAACAGCCCAACAAAGCCCATTAGCCATCAATCTACAAACACCAAATAAACTCTTAACACCTCTAGGAGATTACAACATAATCATCTAACGAATGTGATTAGAATCCACTGACACAGACACTGATGAAGATCAGAGGAAATCTGTAGATAGGAGAAATTTCCTCTCAAGTGGCTTAAAGCAGCTCTACAATGAAACTGCACCCTGACCCTCTTCCAGCCTTACCTTCACACTTACCTGCCAATGGCATACATAGGAAAAGAAAAAAAAAAAATCTTACCTCACTAAAGAGAAAAATAAGACCAAAAAGGAGGGAGGGAAAGTAAATGTTTTTGTCTGGCCTTCAATGACTAGGACAAAGCTTTTAGAGCATTCATGTGTCATCACCAGGTTTTCACAACTAGGACATCTTTCTAGATTCTTAAAAACGACTGAGACATTTCAGCAGAACAACATCAGATTATAATCAATAGTAGGATCTCATTCCAGCGTGAAGGTAACTGTTTTCCACTCCCTGATGTGGACAAACAACATATTTGAGGGGGGAAAGAAAAAAAAAAAAAAA
>VXBW01007377.1:517731-602731 GCA_013400375.1 Thinocorus orbignyianus | reverse complement strand
AGTTATTACTTAATCGCTATTTTTTCCACCATTTATTTCTGCTCTTCCAAGTCCCAGCCACATTACCAATCAGGGAGAGAGACATTAGAATTCAATTCAACAATGCAGAATTGCAGAAAAATAAAAATGCAACACTAATTATCTCCAGCACTGTCGTAAAACTAACATTAATAAAATGGGGTAAATATCAGGGCTAATCATTACACAGACCTACATTACTGGGAAATTACATGCAATATACCAAAGACTTAAATGATGAAAGCAAACCAGTAGCTATTAAATTCATTAGCATATTTGCTGTGCAAACAAATTTAATTAAAAAGGATACAGTCACAACAGTTGGATTTAATTTGAATTTAGTTGCTGAATGTTCAAATTGTGTGTCTGTTCACACAGAATTAGAGCCCTGCTCATGCAAAATATTTTGGAGATAATAAAGTCACAAAAATTACTAGCCTGCCTCTCTAAATCTTCTTTTGAAAGAATGGTGAACAAGAATTGCTTCATGGCAGAGGAGAAAAACAAGACGTGCATCACAGATCTACTCACAGAAATGGTAAGCTCTACTTATTAAGAACTTAATTTCTCTCTAAGCTTAGACATGAGCTTGTGTCTGTTCAAAACAGCAACTGCTATGGCAAGAATGCAGTAGACAGTTATTAAGAAACTCCTATATTCTCCTCAATGACAGCGAGATTATGAAGCAAATGCACCTTTGCACATGCTTCAGCCGGTCAAGAAAAGCAGAGGGGAAACACACTCTGGGCATTACTTTCTGCTCTCCCCAACCCTTCCCACGCAAACATAAACACACAGCAGCACTTGTTGCAAGTGGCACTAAAAAAGATGCTTTGCGCTCCATCCCCCGCAGAAAGAAATGCAGAAAGTAATTTCCCCAAGCTTCCTATAGGTTTACTGGTAATAGACCATTACAGGAGGGAGAATCAAGGGACGAAGGTCAGGCTTCTGCTTTGAACTCAAGGAGCCAGTTGGTGCCTACCGACCATAAAGGGAATCCCAAAAAATTGGACTTCCAACAATTCCAAGGGTGTCTCAACTAACGATAGGAGAAGATCTACACAACACTTCTACCACATCACCTCCACAGATGCATGGCATTCTTAGATTTCCCCAGCTAATTAAGTAATACTATTCTTCTTCGCTACTATGGTATGCAATGTTACTACTGCTACAGAGTTAATCATACTTATGTAATTATCACTATTCCTTCAAAAAACAGTTGCTAGGAAGGAAAGACATTTTAAAAAGCAGAAAGAAGCACAATAGACTAGGAGAACATTAAAACAGAGGACATATTTATTTCAGTATGGCAATTGTAAGTGATTAGAAAAAAATATTGATTATTACTTAGCCACAAAACGTTAAACTGGTTGTTTTGTACCATCCACAAAGAAAAAGGAAACCATTTGCAGACAAGAAATTCCCAAGAAAACTTTGGATTTATGGAATTCAGGAGAAAACAGGTTTTAACATCCACTGAAACCCAGCCTACTGCCATGAAGTATAATTGGCACCATTTGTAACTACCACTAAGCATTTTTATGTGATTATGTATGTATAATATACACACACTCATGCAAAAGAGCACACATTTTTAAGGGTAACAGTTTCTGTCATGTATCTTGAAAATTAATTTTATCAATTCTTTTCTATTAATTAGCACATTTAAACATTAAACTGAAGCTAAATTCAAAATGTAACTCCCTGCCTTGAATAAACACAGCCTTTCAAAAAGATTTTTATACTGTATCGAATGATACTATGGATCCATCACTGAGCATGTAGTATATGTCTGTACTTCACACCCCCTTCACAGCAGGCATCATAGTGGCTACATGGAAACCACTACAACACATGCTGCCAAATTCATATTAGCACTGGGTGACATATGATTGTTTGAGTTTTACTACAACAAAAAAATTGAGGTCTAAAATATTTTCAGCCATAGGTTTCATAAAAAAAAAAAACATGTTAAAAAGAGGTTACATCAGCTACACACGCCAACAGATGCAGACTTTGCATTTGCGATCCTTTTATATCATTACTCCAGGACTATGTGATCCACTCTATGAAACAGAGGAGAAAAATCCTGGTCTTGAACTGGGGCTGGGCTGGGTAAGGCATTTCAATGGAAAAGCAGGGGAAATTAGTTTTAATGTTTGCAGTGCAAGACCTTGAATTTCTTATACTCAGAGGATTCACCCAGGCTCTTCCACCCTATGTTTCTACTGACACACCATTTCTAGCTTAATCAACAGAAAGATAGGAATTCAGATTACTTTTGAAGGTTTTGACAACACTAAAACATCTAGCACCGCATTTTAGTTTCTGAGCATACTTCTTGAAGCTATAATGAACTATTTTTTTTCCAGAATGAAGTTCTCCACAACAAGCAAAAGAAATCTTTGGCTCATTCCTCTCTGTTTTGATAAAATTTTCCAAAAGTAGAGACAAGTTCTGTCTAGAAGCAAGAACTCTTACTGGTCTCCACTGAAATGTTTACATTAGGGAACACAATTCTTTTGTTTAGTTTTCCCTGGATGAGACAGAAAAAAAGAATCTGGAAAAAAATAGAAGTTAAGGCAAAAAATACTTTAATCTACAAATCCAGAGCAAGAATGATCAGACTTTGAAAAATTTTTATGCAGAAAATAATTTCAAAATATGCTTCCTATTCTAAAATGCCATTGCACAGGAAGTAATGGAATATTTTATCACTTGTTCACTTTATACAACTTTGACACCATTTTCCCTTGTCGTATAGGCAAACCCCGTAAGCCTCTCAAGCTCTGTATGTTGGTCACTCTTTCCCCCTCCCCTGTTGCCCCTTCCCCCTGACCGTAACAGACAGTTCTCTCCTGGATATCCCAAAAGACAAAGATGTGCCTGGTAAGTGGGAGAGGTCAAACATGAGCACAGCTATTTATTATATATACTGCAACCAGATGGAAGTAACTCATCCATCAAGGAACTCGTCATCCTCATCACATTAGCTTCTTCTAAAAAGCCTCCCGCTCCTTCTCCCATCCACACAGTTCAGCTTCCTCTTTTCCGTGCACTTTTAGAAAATGAACCCTCTCTAACCCCATCGTCACTTTCTCCTTAAATCATTGCTACCTATCACTCCATGGTTATTTTTAAACTTTACTTTTATCAATACTCATCCTGTAGCTCTGGGAGATATTAAAAGTGCACCAGGGCAAGGAAGGGCGTTTCTGACACTTGCTCCCTCATTCATCAGCCCCTCATAGGCCCGTTGGTGACAATGAAAAGATTTCACAATACCATGCGGCAGAAACTCATTCTCCCACTCATCCATCATGCTCAACCTAGCAGCAGTTCTACTGACCTAATCTGTAATGCCTCGATGCTCGCTGGAGATTTCTTAAAGGCACCCTTCATTGTTGTTAGTTACAAAGAATAAGCCTGTGCTATTAGATAAGGAGACTAAATGGTGCAAGAATTAACGCAATACTGTTTCGTCACCAAGTGCCAGGTTTAGAGACTGCAAAGTCAGAGTGGGGAATGTCTTTTTATTTGAATTTTGTTGAAGATCATATCAAAAAGGACATGAAGGAAGTTTTAAACTCCCTTCTGGGTGTAGATAGGCATTAAAGGACCGAGTGTGAGTCACTATTGCTAATTCATCACTTTTTGACAGTTACGGGCTAATAGGTGCTAGATATTCCACAATAAACCAAAAGCCACATTAGAGTCTGTTCTTCAGAAAATGACAATCACAAGTAAGGAGGCCATAGTTGAATACTTTGATGGAACATACTTTTTTTACTACAGGGAATTACCAGCACCTGTGTGAGCAGTTGGTATAAAAGTATAGGACACAATGAAAAAGGTAGCACAGATTTTGTAAGAAGGGATGCAAGAGAGACAGCTAGATGTATGGTTTTATCAGATTGATGTAGCCATAAAAGAATGACAACACAAACAGTAAATGATAAAGCTAAATAAGTAAATAGCAATCAATGATGAGTGAAACACTGATTTGGTAAGAGTTCAAAATTTATCGTGTCATTTCACTTAATTCAGTTAACTAGTACTTTTTGATGGCGCAGGGTATCAGTCATTCAAAAATACCCTAACCCTAAAAATAACCTAACAGCAAGGTCTTCTGCACACCAGAGTGCGATACGTCTAAGGCATTGTTATACAAATAAATGTACAAAACTTTTAATTTTTTATTTAACCATATACACGTAGATATAAACATGTAGACCAATACTAATTTATTTCTCTGTCAGCTCTTTCAGCTCTTTACCTGCTGTGAAGACTACCTAGGTGCTCAAAGACAAAAACCTCTTGCGTGACAATTTGAGACACAGGTTACAGTTGTTCCAAAAACCCAAACATGGACTGTAAGAACAATCCCTTGACCTACAGGAATATCAGCACAGTATAAAAAAATGACAACAAATCAAAGTTTTAGCTGTGTTTTATGCATGGGAAACTAAGGCATAAGAAATTAAGATCTTTCAAAGATCACGTGAAAACCTGACAGAGTGGTAGAAACTGACACCAGGATTAATTTTACGCCAGTTTTCTTACATAAGAGTGCATCTTTCTATCTTCATCTTTACACACTAAGTAGGAAATTACAGGCCTGGATAAAAGGACTGGTTAGTCACAATCCTCCAATGTGAAGTTCTAATTTAAAGTCATACTTTATGCTTGTAAAATGCTTACAATGGATTGTATGCAGTATATAGAGGACAAAGACATGTTGCTTTTCTCTGCTTGTTCTCTAAATGTTAATGAGAACACAAGAGCAGAATTTATACCGGAATTTTTTATTATTTTTTTTTAATAGAATACACTGTTCTGAGCAAAGTAAGACTTCTTCTGGTCACTAGAACAAGAAATCATGCCCAGAACTGCATTTTCAGTAGATTGAAAGGCCATGCTGCTCAGGTTACCATACAATATTTATCTTCCCTGCTTAGAATTGGTGTATGCTCCAAACTGAGTGGCAATTCAACTCAAGACTGTAAAGCCATGGAAGGAGAAAAAAAAGCCAACAAAGAAGGAAAATGGGAGTAAGCTACAAAAGCCAAATGGGTATAGTTTCATCTCTAACATTTTTAGAGTTCAAGCGCTATTGAGGTGACTTTCTCCGCCTCCCAGAATCAGACCTTGCAAAGCACTGAGCACCTGCAACATGCAAGATCACTAATGAGAAAACATTCTACATTTTTTACGAGTCTAAAATTCTTGCAGGCACATTGCATCCAGCCATATGCAGGAAGGGAAAACCTCAGAAGAATATCATTAGTGCAGTTACAGTACTAAATACATGTGTTGCACTACACAATTGGCTTTTGGAAGCTTATTGAAAATTCCAAGTCTAGAGAGAAACATCCATTTCTTCCACAAGACCTCCGACAGCATTCACAGCCACAGCACTTGCCATACCATTCACATTTCCTTTTGCCAATGAACTCTATTCTAATGCCCAGCCATCACTTTGGGTTATCTTCTAATAGTAAGTCACTACAACTTTTCTGGATGCATGTACATTTTGGTACTTATCAAAATCCTCTCATCCTATTACATAAATGTTTCATGCTATTTTTTCTTTGAAGCACTGAAAATTCAGAAACTACCTAGCCCAAAACATTTACAGAAATAAGGACTGCTACATATTTTTTTGGCAACAGTAAAGAAAATACACCTTTAGAGAGACAGAGCTCCTTTCATAAATAACAGATTTATGGCGTGTTCTATCAAAAGCACTTCCCAGGAGAATGTTAGTCAGCATACTCTGCTATGTAATATCTTTAGCTGTATTAGCTTTTCCATAAGTAATTTGGTATGCCTACCCACTTGGAGAGAAAGAAAAAAAAATTAAAAAGAAATTGCAAGCTTTTGTACCAATAGCTATTCAACAGTTAAAATAAGAAAGCAGTGAAGAATTTGAGGTAACCAAGCTCCCCGCAGAATATGACCCTGAAAAAATATTACTTGTAGGTGGTGTATGTTAATCACTGATCCCTGGAAAACTCATCTGAAACATGTCTAATCAGTAATAACCAAACTGTCATACTTTGAGATGACTACATTTCCCAGAATAGCTAAGACTGTTCCAAGGATCAAGATTCATTGTCCCTGTCCTGAACAATTAAGGTCAGGATTCTCCAACATTCAGGTTAGAGCTGCTTCTCTCTCATATGTCAGGACTCTGGCACAAAGCTTCTCTGCATCCTGTAAGCAGAATGAGCAATTCTGAAGACACCCGACCCCCCTCTTAATACTCGGAGCTCAGTAGGAGACCAATCCATGGACAATTTTCCTGTCCTGACTTGATGAGCTTAAAAATTTATTAGAAGAAAGTAATATTACAGCTCAAATGAACTGATAGATGAGAGAAAGCCACTGCAACAAAGGCATACACACCGACCTATAATTTGGACATCACAAATCATAATTAAAACGTAAAATCTCCAATATAATGAACACATGGCTAATTTAACATGCTTATAAAACATGCAAGCTTTTTCTTAAATGATCTTTGATAAATTAAGGTATATTGACAATTGTATTTATAATACTGTAGGGTTTTTTAAATGTACGGAGTGGGGGCAGGAGGGACATGGACTGTCACAGTGAGGGTGGTATGGCTTTCTACACTGGGGAAGGCAAAAGGAGACTTTTTATAACCTCAAAAGGCAAAACCATGTTTCAGAAAATGTTATTTAACACACTGATGCGATAAGGTTGAAATTCTCTGACCTAAGACAAGCTATTATTGCTAACTATTCCCTAAACCCCACTACTGTGCTTTGGGCTTGTTTATTTATTTATTTATTTATCAGTCTTCCACTTACCTAAATCCAGCTGCAGACCATCTGATCTCTGCTTTCCTCTTAATGGCTCTTCATGTTGAAGAATGACTACTTAGAGAAATGGGTTTCGTTTTTGAGCGGTCTATTTTATTAAAAATGAGTTGCAGCTGTAAATACTATAAGTACATTTTAAATACGAGTAATTTCACAAACTAGTTTACAGATTTAATAGAAAAAGGGAAAGCTTTTTATTAAAAGGAAATAAGCTGTAATAATTAATTGTGTATATTTATTTATGCAGTGCATTCCATCCCACAATACTAACAAAAAGTACAAATCTGCAAAATATTACAGACATGCAAAACTCCACACATTAGGACTACTTGATTTTTTTGCCAGGTAAATAAAATCTCATTAGGTAGAACTGAAAAGGCACAGGCTTAGCAGAGGAAAAAAAAAATAAAAAAATAAAATCTAGAAGTACTTTTTGTACTTAGATTGGCAAAACGAGTCCAAAACATTTTTAAGACTTTTAATGCAGAATTCTGATCACAGAGAAAAGCAGGGAACATCCACATGCTTTCCATTTAAGAACACACGATTATATGGAGCACAAACTCATCAACAGATCACAACATCATTTAATATCTGCAGAAAGTCTTGAAAATATCACTGTCTTACACTATACAAACTTGGATCTTAAGATGTTGCCCCTTATATTTCCTAATCAGTACCTACACATTTCGTAACACCTTATTTTGTAAAGTCAAGACTCTTAAATAACATGGACCAAATGCCAAAGCGCAAGAGAAAGTTATGAATCCTTTTTGTTACATTTTAAAAAATGAAATACTTTTCTCTAATACATTCTCAACAAAATCCATCATTTTGGGAATTTGCAGCACTAAAAGCTAAGAACACGCCGTTGCCAGAGTCCTAATGTAAGAAATATCACAGATTATAATAGTGGTGAATTAAGGAACTCACTTTTCAATTCCCCCAGTTGGCTTGACAAAACCAACAGAAAAGAACATCTGACATCACCTGGAGTACCACCAGCCCCAAGAAAAGGAAAGCAACAGGAAGAATTGCAGAAATGCAGTTTCTGGTCAGTAGGAACACTTCCGCCTGAATTGCATTATAAATTGGTTGGATTTGTGAGGCCAACCAGAATTGTGCAACTAGCTGCCTGAGGCACCCTAGAAAAATCTCACCTACAGTTCAAATTACCACTACATTAACAAGAAAAAACAATACACTGCAGAGAAGTTTGTACTCTTTTACTTGAATCGCAGCACACCTTAAGCTGTATCAGTACCCACAATTAAGTGTGCAGATTCAAATAATCTGTAAGGAAACTTTTGCATAGTTTCACATTGACAAAATGCAACATTTATCCTAATACAGAGATAAGGTCCATAAAGCACTAATAGTGTTGTCTTCTACAGTATAGCTTACATCTAAAACCTAAGATCAAAGTACCCAAAACGTTAAAATAAATAAACTGCTGAAATAAATACACTTGCTGCAGAAATAATGCCAAACTTCAACCCAGATTGTTCCAAGTACAAAGCATGTAAGGGTGCTGTTGGAAAACAAGTAAGCAATATTGTGTCCAGTTACTCTACTGAATGTCTTTGCCAGCCAGGTATTCACTGGGTATTCTTTTTTAATCTGACCTTAAAGAAAAAAAAAAAGTATTTGGAGAAAGCCATTTCAGAATTTTTCTTCAACACTTATCTCAAAAATGGCCCATTTGATTCGTGAACATCTCTAATGTATATCATCAGTGACTGAAGGAGTTTTTTTATATGATTTTTGACAATTTAACAAGTCCTCCTGACAAATTAAATGGTTGTGTTGACAACTTAACTGTACTGCCAATCAATATTTTCAATTACTTTCATTGTCATTCAGAAAAAATACAACACGAGGTCATAAAGTGGTAAAACCAAGTAAAGAAAATAAAATGATGCAGAGTTGGGGGGGAGGAGGTAAGGGGAGGGGACTGAAACTTTGAGGCACAACATGCAATTTAAACATTCTTTGTTTTTCAGGGGAAAGGTTAGGTGTTTCAGAATAACTTCTCTAATTTTAGATCTTGGTGACATCTCACTGAGAATACGACACAGTTTCCTTTCTTCCCATAAGCTATTTAAAAAGTCATTAAACTTGAGCTGCTGCCACCTGGCACTTTCAGTGAAATCATCCTCTTTATTCCATCACTTCACATCATAACCTACAATGTTCTTAACTACTAAACCAGCCCTATACAAGGTAGACAAATGCAATTCAAAAGAGCTACAAGTCAATTACAGAATTTTTAAGTCAGACTTTAAGGTCAGAGGCCTGACCAACACAGCTTTTTGGCAGGGAAGGAGCTGTATTTTCAAACATTTGAATCATGTTGAAGAAACACGTCCTGCACGTTGGGTTACAATGACCAACTCCTTATCGTAGCTCTGTTGGGAAATTAATGTATAGTGGCTATCAGATCATACAAAACCTGTATTAATTCAGGTGATCCTGCCATGTGGAACCACATGGGTTGACTTCCAAGACTTCCTACACCAGAAGCTCTCAGAGTGGCAAGCAGTGCTTCCTTTGAGGGCAAATGAAACTCATTAATTATGTCCAGTGCTAGTAGACCCACCCTTTAGTAATGAGCTGGACCTTCCCTAGAGCTGTGACTGCTTACTCCATGCCTTGAGGAACAGCCAAGACTTCTATCCCAAATCTTTTTCCTCACAAGATACAAACATACGATATAGGCAGGAAAGCTAAGTACCAGCAGCTGCCATAATCTTAATATTTTCTGCTGACCAATTTAAGGTACACAGAAGAAAATTTACTCACACACATAAGGGGAACCTGAGCTTTCAGTGAACTTGCACACCACAGGTTGCTGCAGGATAGAACAGAGGAAGGTGACAGCCAGAGGACAAGACACAGACATGCCCACAGCCCAAAATGAGTAGAGAAGAAGAATGGGGATTTGATAATATGTAGAGGGAAAGCAAATTTTGGAGGCAAAATGAAAAAAGCATCTGAGGATACACGTTGGAAACTTAAGATAAGTGATGAAGGTAGTATGCAGGTGAATGTTGGGAGGCTAGATTATAAAGAAACATAAATGGAAGAAAGATTCTAGTTTTCAGTTAATCTGTGCATAAACTTTTTGAAGGGTTACATCTCAAAATCAATAGTCATTTTAAAAGCAAAGTTCTGCATATATTATATGTATTGTGTGAGAGACCAAGTAATCCTCTCTGCATGAGCCTTATATTGTCCTATTTTTGACAGAATTCCTCTATTGGAAAAAGAGCTCCAACAGAGATATTTACTAATATCCATCTAACTCATCCTTGTTTAAGCTACTCTAGAAGTCTAGGACTAGTAAAAAGCATTACTAATAAGACAAGAAAGGTCACTCCATTTACAGATTTTATTCTCCTGCTATTAAAAACTAATTTATTTTTCACTGTCATGTGGGGAAGGAAGACTGGGAGAAGCTTTTCATGCAATTCTGTATCTCACAGTCCAGATCCAAGAAATAAGTGTCACAAGGAATCTGGATAAAGGCATTTTAATATAGTGATTAAATATTGTAAACAATTATAGTATTCTTGGGAAAAATCCAGTGAAACCTGTGTCCACAAAAAGCTGAAAATTAAGAAAGATATCACAAAATGTTGCCACTGACCATAATTTATGGTAACTCCTCTAAATTCAGATCTAGCATTTTAAGTGGATTTTAAAATCTCTTCTGTATTAACTCAACATTTACCACTTTATCTTAAGTTTTTCCTATTCCATCCTAATTCTGAGACCTGATTTAATATTTTCAGTATTTATATTTAACAACGTATATGCACAGGAGGTGCTTTCAGTTAGCAAAGGCAAACAATCACTGACCCCTTCTCTTGACAACTGTCAAAAAAGAATTAATAAAAAAAAAAAAAAGGAGAGAGAGAGAGATCATAAGTGCTGTGATTAAAACAAAATAATGCTATATCATCAAATCTTCATCATTTTAAGACGTGCTGTTTCTATTTGGCTCAATAAACTTTCAATGCTACTGATACACAGATGTGTCTTGGTACAACAAAAAATAAAACTTGTCTTATGAAGAAGCAGCCTACAGAAGTTTATGTGAAAAGACTGACTTCTTGAGGCAGATTCCATTGCTTGTGTTGCTGCAAAACCAATGGATTCTGCACAGTTCTGTTAACCATCAGCAATTATCTTCCTGTCAAAGCTAAAGGTAACAAATTTCCCCATATCCAGCAGGGCTATATCATCAACCGGACACCAGCATCATTTGACGGAAACTAAATCACGACACCAGCCAAGAGCTCTGACAGACAAATGTGCTGCCTCTGAAAATCTAGGCCTATCACTCAGAGGAGGAAAAAGGTTCTCTCAGCTGGTCTTTCTGAAAAGAGATTAAATGTTGTATTCTGTAAGTACAGTACCAAGCAAATCCTAAATATGAGAATTATTAATGGACTTTACTACTGGTCTTTTTAATCTTTTGCCAACATACACTCATCTATTTTACCTTGGCCTGTCTTGTTTCCTGATGGACATAAAAGGCAGGAACCGTGCATTATCCTAGTCTTAATCAGAGACAGCAGCACAAGAACAATGTACCTCTACCTATCATACGGATAACATTTTAGCACTAGCTGTTCTTTTATAATGAAGACTATGTAATAAAAGATACCTCTAATACATCCTGTCCTTATGCTTAACAATAACATTCATTTCATGATATGCTACATAATGGGGATATCAGTTCTTAACCTGCTCAGTAACAAAGTACTGCATTATCACAATGCAATTGCAGTTTGGCTGGAATTTCCTGATAATCTGTGGCTGGAACTCGCATTTTTTTTCCCCAAAGGGACATACAGTACAGTAGATCAGCCTGTAACTGCAAAACTACAATTTGAGTATGGCTATCTTTAACCCATGTAATACCCAAGGTATAAAAAATATGATGCTTTGTAAAGTGGTGCTATATATTGTTAAATACAAATCAAAGAACTTTCATTGACAAGTCAGTGAGATATTTTTCTTCCAAGATCTGGTGTCACATTAAATGAAATCACAGACACAATTTATCTGGTGGAAGTTCCAGTGGAAAGCCTACGAAGGGGACTTGATGTCTGAGCGGATTGATAGCGCTGGAAAATGCCTTTCACCCCTAGGTCACTGGTTCAAATGTGGGCCAAGCTAGTTGTGACCTGAAACTGCTACTATTTGACAGCCGTTCGATGACCTACATGAAACGAGTGGATTCAGACCAGTACCTATCCAGGAGATGTCCACTCCATACGGAACATACAGCTGTAGCAGACATCAATTATCATCCTTGTTGGAAACATCTAAGGAGCTTCCAGCAGCTTGAGGAACTGTACGGACATAGTTCCTCGAGGTGTAACCACCCTAAGTTGGGGTTGCTATCCATAAACAGTTTGTTTTGGGAAATACATACACACTCACACCCTACATTTCATAAGGCTGGAAGTTTTAGCCCTGTGAAACTGTTTTCCACTAAAGCAAATGTTTCCCTAAAATAACCTAAATGACAAACAAAACACCACAGAATACACTGTGAACTCTGCTAACTACATTTGAAACTCCAGATTGTATTTACGAGTGTTTATAATTCACACACAGAAAAGAAAATTAACATTAAATTAATCACACATTAAAACAGAAATGTTAGTTTAAAAGAGTACTTTCCATTTCCTACCTTTAATTTATTTGTTTTAAATTCTCAAGTATCCCGCCAACTGGCAGATTTTATATAAAACAGAAGAAACAAGCAACCAAGGCCAAAACCTGGAGTTAAGTGTGAAACAGTGCAACAAAAAGAGATGCAAAAGAGCATTTCAACTGTTTCATGCTGATATCTTCTATTCTAAATATAAGACAACAAGGTTGGGGATTTATCCACTCTTTGGAAGACAGGGACTCAATGGGAGTCCTACAGTGAGCTTAAATGTAATCCAAACATTTCTATACTGAAACCATAGTCCTGCATGGTATAGTCTGAAAAAAAGACATCCACTACTTTTTCCTTTCGTTTTTGATCTCTCTCACATAAAGAGGAAGAAGTAGGAAGTAGAAGAGTATACCAAATATATGGTATATATATGGACATAGTAGTATGAAAGCTTCCAAAACTCCAGAATTTGCTTTTCTGCAAGTTTAGAACTCGTGGGATAAAGAATGTATTAAACACCTTCTAAAGCCTAGGATCCAGAAAAGGTTCTAATTTAAGCCTCATACGGGTTTCAGATTAATTAGAACAGGAAGCAAACATGAGATCAGGTACCAGGCATTTATTGCAATTTCTTAGTGACTTACACTGATTAGTATAAGAAAGATCTAATGCTTGTATGAACCCATACTGCTGCACAATTTTAGAAACAGAAAAGCTGGAAGCTATTCATCTGGAGAAATTAGGTATTTAACAGTCAGCTAATTCATTATTACAGTATTCAAACCAACAAAAATGCTAACCGGGATAAGTGATGAAAATTCTTAGCTTGACTCTACTTTTAACCTCTGCGTGATACCTAAATTACCTAAAGAAACAGGCTACTCTTAATCATTCTGCGTCAAAATGATGCTTGTAAAACAGTACCTTTTAATTAGTATGCTTTACAGTATTGAACAAAAAGTATTTAAATGAAACACATAATTAAAGCACATGTCATGCTGAATCATCTTCCTTTATATCACAATACACCAGTGCCACGAAACTGTTGCTACAGCCTCTGAGCACCACAGAGGGAGGACATATTTACCTATCATCAGGAAATCTCATCCAAGAGGGCTTCAAACCCGAGCTGTCCACGTTTGTCTAAACTAATCCTATTAAGATATTTCCAATGTGCTTGTTCTCAAAGGGCCCATACATGTAGTCTAAGTCTAGGCCAGTACTCGCCCTCTTCTATGCACTTTTTAGTGGGGGTGGGGGCAAGAGGAGAAATTAAATAAAATGGAACTACCGAATTTTTCAGCCTGTCACAGCATAGTAACTGAAATATGCTTTTTTCCTTTACAAGTTAATATTTCTGTTACAAACCATTGAAGGAAGTTTATAATGCCAGTAACACCTAAGAAATCAGTCACTACTGTAGTTAATGACTGGTTTGGTAGATTGTTAACTGCCCTTAACTTCCCATGAGTGGTTAACTAACAAACCAGTCATTACCTACTTCATGGGGATTAGAGGTTAAACATAAACTTGATTACAAGCTATAAATGTGAGTAATTTAAAATGTTATTGGTTATTACAAAAATATATGGTAATAATTTCCTCTTTAATGAAAGGGAGCATGTTTTTAGTGGTCCCTAGTTTCTTGTTGAGGCTCAGGAAAAGAGATAAGTGTATAATTAACAGCTACACTCTTATGATGGGCATGTGGAGCTAGATAGCAAAAATGAGTATTCACTACTTATCTGTGTCATAAAAATACAAAAATATCATTCTATCTGTACAATAAATGTGGGGTTTGTAGGCTGTGTTCTTAATTTAGTTGAAAAGCCTTGTGGCTGATAGATACAGATTTCGCACTCACACAGATATGGGGAGAAGTGTTAATCCTTTGCTTGCATTGTGGAGAAATCACAAATCTGAAGGATTCTAATCAATACAACTACTAGTCCAGAAGAATCTTTTCAGTGGGGTCATATAATTACTTACAGGAAACTGGAATAAACTTCTACTTTCAAGAGAAATCTCACATGGTAAACACAGAAGAGTAATAAACACCTTCAATGCAGATGTTTCTATTTCAAATAATGAAGTGATTTGTCTAAAGATTGTTAGAAACTTGTGAATTTTCCAAAACTTTTCATCTTTAGAACAATTATTTTCCAGCAATGTTGTTCTTCATATCTTACTGTACTGCTTAGACCCTGGGATGCATATTGGATTCTCATCCTCCTATCTCTCAGCTCTTTCTCTCAAAATTTGAAGATGCTCCCTACATATAAATAGTAGAAGACATGCAAAAAAAATATTGTTTTGTTGTTGGACAATGTGAAAATTGTCTTCAAAAGGAGGATCAAACATTTAATGGAGTACATTAACAGTTTCACTCAATTTTACTAAATAGCCTTGTCCATCTCAGACTCTACAGTCATCTCTGGATAGAGCATAGGGACCAAGCCATAAAGTGACTGTCTTTTCCTGAAACAGGTGACAGAGTCCAAAGACACAAATCAAAGATGAAGATACTTACGAGTCTGCCACAGAGACACCCCCACCTTTTATTCCAGCAGGGTAACTGTCTACATGATGGGAGGCATGCAAGGCTGCTCCTTCTCTCTGTGCTCCCTTAGAAAGTTTGGTCTCGAAAGCAACAGGATGGAAAACTTAAGTCGTGGCTTACCTGCAAAGAGGGGAAAAAGCATTTGTTTTCCAAACACTGCATAGAGTTCCAAGGGGAATATTGGAGTCTGCACAAAGGAAGAACTTTTGTGGCTGATTTATGTTTCTTTGCATTACTCAGACTTCTGGACTTCTAGAAAGAGTGGGGTTATTCAGTAGCCAGAGTCAAGACAGGGCAGATGTTTAAAGACTCCCAGAGCACTGTAAGGCATCAAGGAAACTACTTATGAATTAATTAGTCTATATATATTAAATTAAATGGTAAGAAAAGAATGCTGTAAAATGGGCAGAAGTAGTCACCAAGATTAATCAAAATATCCATCCATTTCTGTCCCAGAACTGATGCCTGTCCAAATGATTAACAAGTTAATTAAAACAGGCGAATCTAGGACTCAGATCACAGAACGAGGTCCAGAAACAGCAGAAAGCTGCAAGAAGAAACAAAGTCTAGCCATCTAAACATCTGGGTGTAACCACCAAGAATATGGCAGCTACTCACAATGTCCCGTGGTGGCAGCACAAGCTGAAGAAATGATATTAAACAGTGCCACACTGAGAGTCATCTGGATTTCCAGAGATGATCAGAATGCCTTAAATCATTTGCAAGTGCTTAGAAGAACTTAATCAGAGGTGGGGCAGGAAAAATAATATTCTACATTTACCCTAGTAAGGTCAATATGGGAAATAACCAGCTACATTATGGGCTAATTAAAGAGTTTGAACAGCATCTTGCACTGAATCTCACATACATTATTTCTCGTAGTCAGACAGTGGAGTGGGACAACGGCCAGAGCAAGTAAACTTGGAAAGCTCTAAACAAAAGGAAAGATTCACAAACCTCAGTTTAATGGAAGATCATAAAACACACATCCCATCATGAAAATAATCTAAATGTGGTTTGAGAAAAAAAGTTACAAAACACTGAACGACTGTTTGTCATCACAATTCTCCTTCAGAATTAAATACAAAATTGAAATTGAGGGAACTGCTGCTGGCATGGTGGGTTCAGAGGACCATAGATTTTTTTATGTCTAAACATAAGCAATTAAAAGTATATTATAGTGTGGGAGGGAGAAATCAAAGGTATACAATTTATTCAAAGTCTAGCACTCACTAAGATAAAGCATTGTTTCTTAAAGAGAAGAGGTTGACCTCTGCAAAACTTCCCCTAGCCTGCAGCTTTTATGTTATAGCCCACTGTCAGTCAGCTTCTATCCTGGTAGTCAATCACCTGTAGTCCAATTTGACATATAGTAACCCACAGATTATCTAAAAGTCATTAGCATTTTCTTTTAGGAAAATTATATTACTCAAGTATGGTAGACAAATGCAGTCGAACAGTAAAAAAAAGAAGAAAACAAGAAAATTCTATTTGAAATTTTGTCGATACACTTACTTTTGTGGTTTCTTTCCTCATTAAGACTCTCTTGTAACATTGGAAAATTATCTCATACTGAAAACTGACAATTGCTGTAGCCACCTTCTTTTCTCAAGGCCTGAGTTTGTTTAATATTGTATAAAAATATATTTAATGGCAATATAAGCAGTGCAGAATTCCTTCCAACAGATGTCTAAGCCCCAGGAAAAAGCATGGTTTCAATAATGCTCTGTGTAGTCCTACTGAAAATAGACCGGTGTTTTCTGCACTCACAATTAAAATATTTTCAACACCAAGAGGGTGCAGCTCTATGTGTACCACACCAATATACACTAAATAGTATTAAGTATCACATACACAGGCCACCAGCTTCACAGCTCCATTCCAGCAATATTGCTCAGCATTTTTATGTTATGATTATTATACAATAAAGACATGAATTTCTCATTATGCTATTGGTGCATATATGATAGCATTTATACAGATTCTTAAACCTATCAACCAACTACTTTAAATCACTGGAACTGCCGCTGGCTTGTGATCTGTTGAAAAAGAATTGTGCAATGGAACAGCGGGTGCTGGATCTCATCTTCTGCAGGAAAATGCTTCAAGACACAAAGCCTTCAACAACATCTTCTAAACCTGCATGGAAACTTCAGGCAGGCTCATGTGCAAAAATTTACAGGGCCTTCCAAAACCAGATACCAGGTGCTAGGAATTACCCATATCCAGCCTACTCACTCCAAGTGAGGTCCACCCAATACTCTCATATTTCTGTAGCACAGATGTATACCAAGCTACCCAGCTCCCCTTTGGCAGTTGCCAACCCCAAGCAGTGACAGTTCACTATCTGCAAAAAAAGAAAAAACTCACATCTAAATTGTGAACCCTTCCCTGATGTCCCTTCATCTCCTTTCAGCCAGCGCAACACAAGGAACAGGGCACAAGGGATTCCCTACCACCCTCTGAACTGATTCATTTGAGAATCTGTCAGCCTAGCAATATAACAAACACAACACAATAAGAACTCAAAAGCAAGTGTAAGAGAAATAAAAGAGGTAACGTAGGTACTGTAGGCAAAATTGGTAGGAATAGAGAAAAAGTCCACTCCTCTGGAAAAAAGGCACAGGCCTTCACTGAAGAGAGCTCCTACCAGAAAGTCCATTGCAGGGTATTGCCCAAAAGATAGGCTTAGGTAGTAGCTAACCTCAAGGTCAACGGCTACCATCAAGCAACAAAGCAGCAGCAATTATATATGTTAATGCACTACTCATGTAACTTACTAGACCCTTCATTTTCACACGGTGTAGCAGAGATTGTCCATAAATTTTCTACAAAGCTCGTACTGGCCTTGAAGTCATCAATAACCACAGATACCATAGAAGAGATAAGCATGTCCCAGTGGACAGAGAACAGGACTAGAAGATGCCACAAGAAGGATCTCTCCCTCTGTCTGCTATTGATCTCTGACTCCCCCTTTCTCTGCCCCCAACATGCAGATGTCCGCAGCTCATCAGGACAGGGGCTTGTCGTGATGCTATATCCCCAGTTTGAATTCACAGACTCCTGTTGGCACCTTCTGTCTTGCACCCTAAAAGAAGTCTTTCCTTCATCCAGCATTTTAACAGCCTCTCCATATGGACAGATAACCTCAAATAAAATAAGACAGAAAGTAAGCATGAAAGCAGAGACATCTAACTATATATGAAAGTCAAAAATCAATTTTTCAGTACACAGTAATTTTGTAAATTACTTTATAATGACTGAGAGTGTTCTCTAGAAGAAATCTGAATTTAGAGTCAAAAGTACACTCAAGTTTCAGATGCAGAATATTCTTATTAAAATAAGCCTTTAAAACTGTCTCAATGTGTGTATTTTCAGTAGCTAGTGTAAATTAAAAACAGAAAAATACTAGTTAAAAAGATTTTCAGCAAATATTTTCGAGTGCTGCGAAATCTGTCCTTTTCTTCTGGGGGGAGGGCTGGAGGGGAGGAGGGATGGGGGATAACGAGGGAGAAGAGGATATATGGGAGAGAAAGGATTAAGTGCATACAATGTACTTGAAACATATCCAGAGTATTTTAAAAGCTGAAAATAAAGGCTTTTGAGAGATACATTTTGGGGGCTGAAAGGAGAATTGATACAGAAAGCTAACCTGGCATGATTTTAGGGGATATATCTAAAAAGCCTAATCATTGATAATTCACAATTTGTGAGCCTGGTGGGATTTCATGCAGAGCACTAGCCTCACTAAGGTAATTGGTGCTATTGAAACAACACTAGCTCAGCAGCGCGCTGCTTTCTTCCTCGCCTCTGGGCACAGGAAGGATCAATATTTGTTAGGATTGCTTCTTGTTCCAACAATGTAAGATTTACAATACTTGCTAGGATTCTCACTTTGTCTTCACACAACTCATCAGTGGAACCCAATTACTAACCTCAGACAAACAACATTAACATGAGCCTCTATGCTTCTTTATTGCCCTTCATCCAAGTCTCATTTCAGGGTCTTCAGGCAGTGCCACTATAACAGATACTACACTTTAAAGTGTGCTCCAAGGAATAAATTTTCAGTCTTTCATTACTCGTACCTTGATTTACTTCATATCATCTTGCTGCTATAGACAAAGATAACACACTGTAAATTACAGCCATCCTGTCTTGTAGTTTCAGAGGTAGGGGGAAGGCAGGGAGTGATGCTTTTGCGCTACAATTAGCACTGGGCACCAGAGCTTCATTGCTATCATCGCTAGTGCCTGAAACTTGTGTTATCAAAGATGCAAAACCATTATTTCATATAAACTCATTTCCTAAATTGCTTTATATTTATTTTGCACTCTGATAAATGAGAAACTCTACAGTAAGAGAAAAATACATATTTTTATATTGTATATTGCATTAACTTAGGATAGGTAATCTCATTTAACTTTACTCATGGGGCTATTTCTGCAAATTTTTCAGTCTCAATGTCTTAATAAAATAGTAGCCTCCGATAGTTTGCTGTTCATTATGTTCTACTTCAAGCTCAATACACAGAAGCAAAACTGACCCAGATAATTCTGTTTCAAAGGTTTTAACTAGTAGCGCATAGTTGGCAATAGGAGGCTTGGAAAACAGTCATTGGAAAAATTCCTTCGAGTTAGCTGTTGCAGTACCCCCTTATTTGTCCTACAATTTCCTCCATCCTCCATCCTATTCCAGTGGCTGATAACTAAGAACATTAGTTTTATGCGACTTGTCAAGCTCAAATGAAAAGAGAGCTAACTTTAATGACACTGCAATTAATCGCCCCAATAGACAGACAGCTAAAAGACAAGATATTGACTTCATTAAGGATAATGTATTATGTCATTAAGTTGGTAGGGTCACCTTGTGTATCATATACGCTTGCTAATATATTGGCATTTTCCTCAAATAAGATAAATTCAGATATGAGTGATAAAGCTGATTAGAAAATGTTTAATCTAAAGAGGCTAGTTTCCTTATATTCCACTTTGCAGCCTTAGGTATAAGCGGGCTAGTAAAAACCGATTATAGATCCAGGTTTACCTCAAATAACAGGTCCTGGCAATTTATAACATTTCTGGGATGGCTTTTTTAATTTTGGTGTGTCTGTTTTCTCCCCCTCAGCCTCAGGTATTATTTGCCCAGACTGTATTTCAGATTTGTTTTTAAATATATAATTTTCTTCAGTACATGCAAGGTTAAAATGACCAGTGCCTGCTTAATAAGTACTTGTGTGTGAGGGCTTAACTCTTTACAAGTCAGGAGTTTGAAATTAGTTTAATTTGAAAGAGTTACTATAATAATGAGCTATTATGAAGCTGATCATTCCTTCTAATTAAGAATTTTCTCTTTTTAGCCCCATCTAAAGACAGTTTTGTTGGGTGGAGTTGTTGTGTTGTGGTTTGTTTTGTTTTGTTTTTTAAATCAGTATCTTGGAATATTTTCAAAATAAGATACATCTGAAAGCAATTCATGCCACTCAATACTGCACAAATAAAACAGGTTTTGATATTCACTGCCTTCCTACACATTTCCATAAGATATGCTGGGTAGGCATGTTTCTCTCACCAATGCTATTTTCTCAGGTTTCCAAGTAAACAGAGAGCTGCTCACTTCATTACACTAGTGACTATCTGCATATTGCAATTTTGTAAGTTACTTAATAATGTAATATAAACTCAATGCACTAGAAGAAAGCTGTTTTATGCACAGGGTCTGCCCATTCCACTAACTGCTTCAATAAGCTGAAAAATGAAAATAAACAGGGCACTGTTTACTTTAAAATCTCTTCACTTCAAGATTATGCTACTGTGTTTAGATTTACATTTAAAGAGCTCTCAGATACCAGACTTCTTTATTTAGATCTATCCAACGATCTAAATCTTTTATAATCTTATTCATTATCATACTTCAATTATTTTCTTAAATAAGTTATACAGTTGGCATAAGATCAGGGTAAAAAAAGTCTAAAGATCTGCTTTATTCAGTGAGCAACAAAGTGATATTTTAAAACGAACATGATTGTTTGCCTGTTGCTATTAATTTATTTCAGCAGCTCCTCAAGAAAAAAAATGATACTCTGGAGGATAACAGTCTGTTAATGGTCAGTTCGCCTCAACGCTACTGTAGGCAACACACACGACCTCCTCAAAAAGAACAAACTCTAATTAGCATCACCTACAATTCCTCTCTCCAAACCATACCTTTTAACCTGTACCCCATCTTTTCCAATATTTCCATTAAGGTTGTCAAAAGCAGAAGTTTGGGAACCTTTCCTTGTGACCTTGGCATTTCTTCTCAGGCTTAACGTATTGGCATTTTTTCCTCTGACTGCATCGCTTCTCATTTGTCATGATTATTGTTGAATTTTTCAACTGTCATTCCCGAACGTAAATCAATGGTTGTCGACTTCCCCTTTGTCATATCTGCACTGCCAACAGCCTTTCCCTTCTAAATGAGGCTTCCTCCCTTTCCATCCATTAAAAAAGGCCTGTCTTTTGGAGAAGTCAATCCTTTGTTAGGTCACTCCATTTATCATTCTTCCAATCAGTACCTGACACACTTATTCAGCCAGGTCTTCAACCACACAATCATTGTTCATTTTGGGAGGGGGGAGAAGGAGAGAGAGAAGGGGGTACTTTATTTATGCATGGTGGATTTTGCCATCCATCTTGACCAGTTTTATATTTTTCAATGTCCTTGTATCTTTAGGGTCCTTAGTTGCTCAAAGGAAACACCAAATTCAGAAGAAAAAAAAACACTCCACACCCACAGGGGAAAAGGGGCAGAGAATGCCAAGAAAACATTGTGCTGCACTAAGAATTAAGAGAAACTAGATGCGACAGAAGGATCTAACAAAAAATTCAGTTCTGCTACAAAAGGACTCTAAAAAAAATAAAAATAAAACAAATCACTTCTATCTAAAAAAAAAAAAANAAAAAAAAAAAAAAAAACCACCCAAAACCCCAAAAACCTAACTGGAACAAAAATAGTAATGGATTGCATGACCTTTTTGAGAAGGTTTAAGTCATATAAAGTTATATTACAATAAAACCAGTTTCTAAGCAGAATATTGGTTCATAGTGACTTACAGAAGCCTTCAGGACATGACTTGTTCAATAAAGAAAAGGAAGTTAGTATCTGTTATTTATGCGGCTACAGTCACAACTGGTTGAACAAATTCACAGAGCTTCGACCCCCTCGACTAATATTTCAAACAGGCCTGCAAACAATGTTATTAAGGTGCTTTTGTCATTGCTGGATATTAGGTAAAAATGCCTGAAGTTTATTAGAGCTACAGCAAAAGCAACTAGCAGCAACTAGCTTCTCCACAATAATAGCTTCTTGTTACTCTTTACTGTCAGGGACTGGACATGAGTCAATACCTAACACCTGGCTATCGGGCATGCCCACCTTGTGACTTTTAGGGGCATGATGAGAGAGGAAATCTCTACAGCAAATATTTTAAGAGATACCCTTCACTAGAGTAAACTGGACCAGAAGTTCTGATCCAAGACAGCTTCAGTTATAAAAGCACTGCAGGTCTAACCCTTTCCCATTAAATAACACAAATGGGAAAAGAGTGCATTGCACATCATGAAAGGGGGATTTCTCCCAGAAAGTAAAACCGAATGATGCAAACTCCTACTACTGTTGGCTCTCAACATGACAGAATGCTTTACACTAGTTCACACACCTAAGCTTGGCTAAAACCCCAAGCAGGAATAATTAGCAAGAGGAGCACTTACAAGCTGGAGAAACCTAGACTGCAAGTAAAACTTAAACAGGTTCAAGCATCATGCAGACCTCCTTTTATTAACATTCAATACACCTGCTAACCTGACTCTTTACCCCAGCTAGAAATATCCAGTTTAGTGCTATCTTCTCCTATCCTTTATTTCTAACATGAAGATCTTAATTCAGGCAAGCTAAACAGCAACTATTCACTTCCAAGATCTTACTAAGCAGAAGTCTGATGAAAAATCTTCAAAATCCTTCTGCCTTCTAGATCACCATAAGCGGGGCTTTTCTTTACACTGCCTGGCTCCCTACCAAAGCCATAAAAGACAAACAAATCAAGTCAACACACCTTCTAATGCAGTATCACATACTACTTCTGCATGTTTTCTCTACAAAGACTGATATATTTGACAAATCCCCACAATATCGGGACACACATATATATGGATATACAAACTTGGGCGTGGTAAATTTGGTGCAGCAAAAGAAAGTAAAATACATAGAAACTTTGGAAGTGAGAGAAAAGAGGTGTGGTCTTCGAGATGTGCGATTTAGATCTCTTGTGTCACAGATTTTAATTTGACTTGGAGTCATTCAAACAGGAAGGCTGATCTTCTACTTCTTATTTGTAAGTAATTATGTACCTCATACGGTACTACAGAAATAAATTTTCCAGAGTTATTTTGATGAAAGTTACATGAGAATCTTGGGTGGGCATATCAGCAGTAAAGCATAATGAAATAGTAGGCCAGGGCATTTTCAACACCAGAAAACTAAACTAGGAGTTACCTGTGCCAAGGTGCCAGTTTTACTGTCAATGGAATTTATGTGGACGAAATTGCCCAGAAATAAACAATATTCTCACAGAGGATAGCAACAAATATGCAACAGTTCTATCAAAACTACTTACATCACAGTTTCTCAGAGTCCAGTTTAACCACCAATTTCTGCATTCAAGTCTTTTAGGTAAGCACATAGGAGTAGCTGAATACCTTAGGATATGCTGGTTAATAATACGTAAGTTCTATATATAATCATGTTATGAAACAAACCCAATCCCTGATGGATTTGAGGTACATTACAAAAGATAATTCAGTATTAGCTACCCTTTCTTTAAGGGCCAACACATTTTTATGTGTAACCTTGCTGCAATGAAAAGTGGTTTCAACAGGTCCTGATGTACTTTAAAGCTTTGCAATACGGTATCATCACGCAGTTTTGGAAGCCAATACCCAGGTTACCAAAATACAGCCATCTAAATACCAGCATTCATATTTCTCATTAAATCCATTTTACTAAGCAGACAACTACTAGCACTATATGTGGTGCTCCAAGCTTGAGATGTCAACTAATTTGATTTATTCTACTCTTCATCACCCCTATATCTTGCTTAATAAGACATTTTATTCAGATACTCTAGAGGTAACAAAGGCAAAAGCTTTGCTGCTGTGTATCGTAGAAGCTTTATTTATTTATTTAAACAGTATAAGGTAAGGGGTCATTTCCTTGTGAAAAGAATAAAATGCAGCTGATACTGTTTTAAATCATATCATGTAATCCCATTCTTGTCCAAGCAATAGATTTACAGATAACAGCAGCAATCTTCCTAAAGTGTAAAAAAACAGTGACCCTTCTGGAACCACAAAGTGACACAAAAAGGTGTTATTTGCAAACCAAAAGAGCTATTAATACACAAAACACTATATTGCAAGCAACAGTACAGATTTTTTGAATGCATAAGGAGTAAGGGAAAAACAAGCAGAGGTTGCAGTTCTAGCTCCAACATCGCCCTTTTGTGTCTAGCAAACACAGCACATTTTATTGCATTCGTTCATTTCTAGTTAGGACTTTTACTGACTAAAGAAGGGGAGAGAAAGTATCTTATTTGGCAGGCAAATATTTCTATTCCAACTCAGAAGGAATGTTCTTTTCTTTTTTTTTTCATTTTGTCCAAGCTTTATCATTGATGCATTTTCTTATACTACATATATATTGTAATATATTCATACATACCACCAACAGACACTATAGGAAAATTGCCTGGATAAAAAAAATACAATCTGTAAGATCATCTCCCATTTAGAAGCTCACAAAATATCTAGACGCAAAAGGCATGGATTACTGTAATTCCCTCATTTATTTGGTTGCAACTTTACATTAGGTGCCAATGTGAGAAGGGAGAAGCGAAGATCCTTATTTGAGTTTTTCATTATGTAATTTGAAATTGCACCCATAAAAAAAAAAAATACCTTTTAGGTCCAGCATTAGGAATCTTTAAGAGCTGGGGCCATCACGCAACCCCAAAGCATACACATTCAATGTTAATACATTTCTAAAACAAAGTGATAAACGTGTTGATTTTGAAATGCAAACAGTGCTGTCTTTCAATACACGTTTTTTAAAAAATATGTTTAAAGTGCCTAGCAACACTAGATTTTTCCTTCATGCTAATATAGTCTAGATTTTCTGCTGTTGTTTCAACAAAGGACCGGTAACATTATGCTTACAACATTTTAACTAGGGCCCTTCTACTTCAAGATGTAATAGGTTTTTGGACACATCATATTCAGACCAACAGAAAGAGCAAGTATGCTATGAAAGCAACCGCTTCTATGGATTTTTAGTCTCTCTATTGTAATTATGACATAATTGTTTTCTATTAATTAGATAGTGCGCATTTGTAGATGGAAAACAAATTCACCCATTGAACACACTGCAACAGAAATAAAACCTGAAGGTGTGTATGGACTGAAGCATTAACAAGTCCTTATTTGAATTAGCTTGTCATTATAACTGAGACACAAGCCAAAATCTGGAACTGCTTCTGATCAAAACCTGTGACCTTTGCTTCCTTTTCTATTCCACATGAGAACTGCTAACTTGCATTTTATTTCAAACACAGCCTTAGTAACCTTCAGAACAAGTTCTTTGAAGCAACACCCAGAAACTTAACTGTATTTAATAACTTATCTCACAGTTATAAACTGAGTCAAACCCTGAAAAACGTTGAAACCTACCTAACAATATTTCCTTGCAGCTTTCATTTCACTCAGTATTTTTCAAGATGTAGTGTTCCAGAACTTCTTTAACATACAGTGTACATTTTCTGAATGTCAGTGCATGAGCTGCACCTTGTTTTTTATTTGCATTTTTCTATTGGAGGCTACTTCTTCAGAAAAGTTAAGGCAACACACTAAAAAATTGTAGTATGGACTGTGCTTCTAATGCCTTTGTTACATAGCAGCTGTGGAGCACAGCGCATTTTAATGTGTTATCCTATACCAAATATATGTATAGTATATACATACGGTTGTTTCTGGTTTTTTATATTTTCCTTTTTTCCATTTCTCCTTGGAGTATATTTGTAACAGATGATTACAGGGAACTGTATCTGAAAAATAATTCTTTTATTCTAAAAACTTGTATTGATGGTTAGTAAGGGTTTTTTTTTTCTACAATCTTTAGGATATAAATAAGTTTCCTAGCATTTGTCGAAAACCTTTAAAATTGACAGGTGCTGCTATTTGTGTGGCATTGCACTAGCACCACTATAAATTGTGATGATGATAGCTGAATTAAACTCAACAGTTAAAAAAATTTAAGGAAAAATTGTTTGTTTAGATTGATGATCAGCTATTGTAAGCTAGTACCTTGTGAATGGCTAAAAAGAGACTTCTGAGACAATTCATTTTGGTTCAAACACCAAGTTCTTCCAATGCTTACAGGGACAAAGCTGCTTCCATAACAAAACCATTTTCGCCTCATAGCAGTGATGAGCCAGTACAGTTACACAAGATGGAAGTAAAGGGAAGGTCACAGGGCTATGTGGTACATTTTAAAATGCCAGAAATAGATGCTGATCATCTTGTATTTCTTTTTCAGAAAAGCCTCTAATCAGTTCTAAAATTCTTAGACAGTTTGCTTTCTTGCTGCACCTAGAAATGTGTCATTTGTCTATTTAAAAACATAACAGCTCACCACCCCTCCTCACTGGCATTCGTTGGCCTCTCTTTTTTTCCCCGTTTAATGTCTCTAACTTTATGCCATGTTCTTTTCCTCTTTCAGCACGGCTGAGCAAGGCTGACAGGCGGATTCCTTTGCTTTTCAGGGTATTAAAGCCACTTTCCCGCTCTGACAGCCTGTTCTACTCTGCCACCTTATAGCTCTGGCTTCACACTTCTCTGGGCAGCCACTGCTTCTTGACAGACCACTGTCACTTCCCATCATCCTCTCTGTATATCCTGTTCTCTCCCCCTCAGCACGCATCCCGACTTTCCAACCAATGCAATTATTTTTTTTGACAAGCCATCCATCAGCTTTAACTTTAAAAGCACTTTCCGCTGATATCCATTGTTAAATCCCTTGCTTTTTATGGAGCTTGCATGAGAGAATATGATATCAGACATTCAAACTACCAAACCATGTAAATTTACTTTGTTCTCAGCTATGTTTCCAATTTCACGTCCAATTTTTCGGTACATTATGCGTAGTTGTTGTGCTTAATATGATGTTGTCAAATCCCATTAAAGTTCACTGCATTGCACGGCTTTAAAAACAGGTTACAATTTGCATTCTATAAAGAAAGGAAGGAGTGCAGTCTGAAGTCAAGCTGAATCTTATTAAAATTATCTGTTCAATTGTTACATTTGTAGATGGAGTAATTTTGAGGCATTAGCTGAGACACATATGAAAATGTCAGTGTGCCAACTAATGACAATGAAAGCAAAAGGAATATATCTGTGAAACTCAATAAAGCTCCTTTGCTGGTGACATAAATTTGATGATAATCCGAGGAAATGAATAAGGGACCATCCAGTTTGAATAGGAATTACCTTTTCTATTAAATCACTTTGCTGTATTTCCACTTGGCCTACATCTTGGTCCTATGCCACAATGACTCCCTCTCTGTGGACTAAAAAAATCCCTACAGGAACAACACTCTCTTGAGGAATAGCTTTCATGTAAGTCTCATAGGCGATTTCAGACCAACATACTTGAAAATCAAGGAAAGACTTAGATTCTCTCTCTCTCCCCCTCCCCTCCTGCCACCCTTTCTGTATATAAGGGTAGATGATATTGTTTGCTAATGTGTAATCAGGATAAACACCACTGTGCTCGCCATGCAGTGCTTTATACACAAAGGCTTGCACTCCTACATACAGGATGATCAATCTGTATAAATAGAGAGAGGTATAAATGGTAAGTTCATCAAGCTGCCAAAATGCTTGGAAGATAAGGATTCGTGTGAAAGGCAAATTATTTATTGGCATATTTTAGTATAGCAGCTCACAGTCTTTGAACCCTACCCTTGGCAATTGGTAACTCGGTTTTTCCTTGTAGTAAGAGGACAAGAAAAAGTCAGTGATAAGTAGTGCTTCTGCTAGTGTCACTCAGTTACCACTGTGCATCTTTTACAACTCAATACAATTAAAGCCTGCTCTAAGTATGCAAACTGTATGTACCTCAAGTTAATCAGTGAAGTTACTCTCTCAACTATAACAAGAAGGAGAATTAAGTCTGTTTGGCATACCTAAGCTCTCACCCTCAGGTAAAATCTTCTCAAACTCACCCTGCCATTTCTTAAAAGTGCATTAAGAGGTAAAGTTCAGGCTTCTGGAACTTATTTAAAGCGAAGAGGCAAAGACAACACTAAATGAAGCCAGCAACAGCTGTTCTGTCAATAGCATCACCACGGATGTCTTACAACGAAACAATATCTGATAATCCCCAACAAAAGCTGTGAAAGAGTTGCTGACCTAGAAATGCTAAGATCATTAAAGATTAGTTATATTTCTCTTTTTCATATCTATTTAAAATTAGTTTATTCTGAATTGTTTTCCCATACTACATCAGCTTTGCACGAAAGCAGGTACTAGTTATTCTTACACTCATGCTCCTTATCATGTTTTTCCAAACAGATATTCTTCCCATTTTGAGCCATACACGCTAAATTTCTGAGTTCTCCGTCATGACTATTGGAGCCCTTCAAAAACCTCAAAGCCTGACGTTAACCAGTTGCAACCAAATACTACATTACCTGCAAGCTGATTGTACTACCTCAGTCCTACCTATGACATATTAACATGTCACTGAATTTGGCTCCAGTTTTCAGGGGAAGCATGAACCATGGAATGCATATAGGGCAGGAGTTATACGCTCAGTTCTCTCCCAAATCCCTCCACCCTTCTTTCCCTTTCAACAAAAAAGAGTGAATCTTCTGATATTTTTAAAGAGATAAACATATATTACTTAATTTTACACTGCTTTGTTTTGAAAGAATGAGGACTAACCCAATAAAAATACAGGGAATGTGTGAAATTTACAAAAATCAGCAAAAGTGTAAGTGACGCTGAAGTACAAAAACAGTTACATTCATTCTAAAACATTCTTATTTTCATGCCATATCAAAGAAATCAAAGGTTGTAGCTCTGACTTAAGGAACCTATTAAAAATACTATGGCTTCTTTAAACCTCTTTAGTAAACTACTGATTATTTCCAATTTGCAGCTCAGCATAAACAGATTTTTCTACTTGCTTTCTCTAGTAGCAGTTTCCAACGAGACCCTGGCTTTTATCACCTTTCTTCAGGGTACTAAACCCACCTAACCCAGTTTTCCACTATAACTACTTCTTTCTTTTTTCTTTCATCTTTTCTTTTGTTCCACAGCTGCTCACCATACCTTTCTATAGTCTTAAATTTTCACATCTTTGCTTTTACTTCAGTGTGTTCCCCCTCTGCTCAAATACGACCCACTACTCTCCACTGCATTTCCTTAGCCTCTGAGCAAGTTCATCTCTCTATAAAGGGTGCTAAAGGAACTATTGTATCGTGCTGGGAAAGGTCGTCTTCCAACTTAGATGCTATACTACTTGTGAAGCAATCTTAAGAGTGAGGCATTCGTGATACCATGTACTTAAGTAATTTTTTTTCCCCCCTAACTGAAAAGCAGTAACACCCATTTCATATTGTCTGGTCATAGCCACCACAACAGCCATCGCTATTCATCATCTATAAATTGAATCCAGATAGATAGACCTAGAGTGGCCTAAAGGGGGAAGGTTGCTTTGTTTGATAATTTAAAGGATTCTTACTCTGTAGAAAAGAAAAATAAGCCAATAAGAGAGAGGCTCAACTGACAGTGAAACATTAATAGCTCCACAAGGAAGTAAAGACTAACAGAACAACTTAAATTTAGGTTGCAGTTGGTATTTAGAAATATTCTGAATTTTAACTCCTATTTGAAACTAGTAATCAAGAAGAAAAATCAACAAAAATAAAGAGCTTTTAAAGACTACCAACATTTAGGCATCCAGTTTCAGTGAAAGCAAAGCAAGGTCGATGCCTGCAACTTTTCTCCTACTTTGATTCCATAACATACAATTGGTTCTTTCAAACTTTCACCATGACAATACTTCATTCAGATCTTAGGTAGGACAATGCGTCTTACAACCTCTTACAAAACCGAACAGAAATCTTCCCTTTCAAGGTGTAGGACAAGATACAGGTACTGGTATTAAAACCTCTGTATGTTAGTTCCACTAGAAAGTTTATTAAAGTTGGGCCCAGAGAACCTTGCTACTTCTTTTTGAACACTGTTTGTACCCAAACTTCCTGTAGGAACTTACACTGCCCAGGAGCCTATTTAGGTATGTAAATCTGTAAATCAAAATTATCCACGTGAATATGTGAAGTCAATTTTCATGATAAAGGAAGAATAGAGTTTGAGAGTTTACATATTCCCTGTGTATTTAAGGACAGCACTAAACACATCTCCACTTTGCTGTTATGGGCTTTGTGCATTACATCCATTTGCTACCAGAAAATGAGCTATAATGTCAAGCACTGGAAAAATAGCATAATTTACTAATAAAGCAGAAAGAAAAGGCTCACTTATCTCCCTCCTTCATCCATCTTGCTACTCTACTTTCTGGAAAACTTGTCCCAAAGACATCACCATTTTTAAAAAAATAATGTATTTCACTCTTTATATCTCGTATTACTTTACATGATGATTGACTAAAAAAAAAAAGTATAAATATATATCCTAGTTGCCATAGGCCCATTAGTTAGCAGCTCTGTAACACCACGGTTCTCTGTGGTACCTCCTTGAAATCCATCTCGCGTACACTCCCAAGGTAAAGGAGCCTGTTTAGGTATTAAACACATTTGTCAGCAATGCTTAGAATGTTTTGCTATTTCCTCTGATAATGACATAAAAATATTATGATCTTCCAACAATTAAAAGAAAACTAAAATTGCTGTCACTTCCTTTATTGCCTCATCTGAAGGGTGGGGAATTTTTTGTTGCAGAAGGTAGGGAAGATGTTTGTTTGGTTTTTATAGTTCATCAAGCTATACTAACTGGTTCAAAGGAAAGCAAACTTTTCAATACACCAGATAAGTCATCCCAGAGGATATTAAAGGTAAACTAAAGCAAATAACCAAGGAATCATCTGCAGATTCTTCTATCACAATCCTAATAAAACCTCCCAACTCAGACATTCTACACATCACTGTTCTTAATTTTCAATTACTTTTTAGTAATTTCCACCTTAAGCACCACCATTAATATGATGGAAGAATCATCAGGTTGACATAGACGAAGACATCTCGATTTCTTCATGGAACCAGTTTACATCTCTGAGAGCTTGAGAAACATTTGGCTGTAAAAGTCATGCTTTCCTTTCCATTCTCACCATCCCAGTACTTGCAATTAAAACTCTGAGGCTTTACTCAACCTGAAAGAGACAGAACTATACTCCCAAAACCAGACAAAGCCAACCCGCTTCTGTCCTGGAGGTGAGATACAATTTATGAACACACTATGGCTGCAGTAATCTGATTTTTACTAGTAGTTTAGATTCCTGTGCATCTTAAAAGGAGGAAGCAGATTTCTGTGAAGTGAGGCAGACTGAGAATACATATGGAAGTGTTAGCAAAATAAGATGAATTCCTATTATGAAATAAACGTCCATTTACACTTCACATGTAGTGATTTTAACCCATTTTCAGATTAAAGGCAATGAATAGCAGCCGTCCCTCAAAGCACCAGAAAGAGCTGCGTTCATAAGACTACACCTTTTTCATCAGTAGAGATGCTCTAAAGACAGATAAACAACAAGTTGGAATTACAAAGACTGATGTCCTTTTTGTTCTTGCTGCTTATTCTAGAGATTACATTCACACATGTACCAGAAACATGGTGACAGAGAAAAATGTACTTTTAACATGCTGATGAAAAGTAACAATGCCTTCTCACTACCATAAATTTCCCAAATTTCACAACAGCCTATAACTACTGGTTACAACAGTGCTCTAAACAGTAAATACTTCCTCCCTCCACTAAAAGAAAAAAATAAATAAAAAAATAATAAAAAAATAAAAGTAAAATCTACTTTTCTGCTTATGCAACAGCCATGTTTTACTTCAAACACATGATGTTTTCAAGAGTATAGAACAATCAAATGCAAGTAGGAGCTCCAGTTACCCCAACATTCTCTTTGAAACTTGCCACAGTTTTCTAAACGTGTCACAATAAAAAATAAAATCAGCTACAGTGAATGACAATGTTTGTTTCCTCTGTTGACTTGTTACCTTTTCTAGTTTCCAGGTAAAGCACCTGCTGGGGAAGAAACAGAAAAGAGAACACACAGCAGTCTAATGAAATACTGGAGTTTATTATTACACTTTAATTAAAAACATTTAATAATAAAACTAAGTAAAAAACCTAGATGCCAGTATTCTGCTGATATTCTTCCATTGTCTGATTTGCTTTGTTTGTAAAACGTTAAAATACATTGCTTTCAAAATTAAAATAATATTCAGCATCTCAAAAACTGAGATACCTCAAAGAACATTATTATGGTATTAGGAAATCTCCACTGATCTCTTGTATGAGCAAACACAGACTAAAGGAAGATTCAGCAGAAACGTGGGTAAGCCAAGTGAGTGGGTACAAGTTCTGATGGCACGTAAACAGGCAAAGCACTGTCTGTCATGAAGCAATCACCTAACAGAAAATGTCAGTTTGAATTTGCAGTATTTGTTTTAATCTCACTTAACTTCTTTTCTATATATTTATTTTTAGTTTTAGGAAAAGGTGCAACTTCATCTTACTAGGTTCGTTGATGTCTAATATCAACAAGACAGCAGATTAAGCCTTAGATTTAAGGCTCTTTTCAACTTTACGTACTATACAACCCATAGGTTCATTATAGATTTCCTTTAACCAATCACACATCAACACAAACAGGATTCATTCAGGATTAAATAATAAATTAGGATTCAATTTTGCATCATCACAAGGGTTAAAAAATGCCTCTCCCCACCTCCAAACAGCAGCTGCATTTTCCATTCCTCATTTATCCTATTTTCTAGCTGTTAAAAAGAAATACAGAGACTTCTTCAGAGCCAGCAGTTTTGCTTAACTCACTTAAGCATAAAGATTCAAGCCTCTGCCCTCAACACCATCAATTCTAGTCCCACCTGAAATTTAAAATACTAAAGTGATTGTGGTGAATTTCTGGGAGTCAATCTTTCTGGCTGAATGGTTGTCTTCTTGATGGAGAAGGGCAGTTGTCCCTGAGGAGAAGGGTAATAGTAGGATTTTGTCTTATCCTTTAAGTCAGGCTAACCACATACTGCTGAGTCAGCCATATGTACAAGCAGAGAGCAATCATAATGTTGTTGCTCAAGTCTACCTTCCTCAGAAGCACTGACAGATGCAAAATAACAGCTAATGTCACTAAAGTGATGTTCTAGGTTGAATATATCAGATCAACCCAATGTTTTTATAATACCAGAATGTTATACTTTAAGATGAAAGAGTAGAGGGGATATTACACTATAAGAAAACAAGCTTCCAAGGAAAAATAAGACTAATGCAAGTATTCTTAAAAGATACTGCAATACTCCACCTCAAGTTACAGAAAAGTCGTGAATGTTAATAAATTACTTTACTTGAAGGCTACTATTTTTAATAACATTCAGTAGGGAAAGCACAATCCTGTGTGGAGTAATGGATTTCCTGCAATTTGTATATGCAAGTACACATTACATATGTGAAAAATATATCAGCTCATGCTTTTTAAATACACATTTCACTTGATTGATCATTATTTCTCTTCAACACTGGATGTAAATTTTGCAGTAAGCAAATTCACCCGTTTAGAGGCCAAACTTCTGAAACACACTGTGCCAGGGCACGCCAGCTGTTGCTAGGTTTATGCAACTTCCATAGCAACTGCAGCCATAATATAAAGAGCTTCTCAAAGAGGTAACTTTACATAAGGTCAACAAGTCCCCTGACAAAAATTTTATACAGCGCTCAATCTTAGACATACAGCTAAACCTTTGTTCTCCTCGTAACCCTTAGGCAAAAAAAAAAGCTAATGAGAATCACAGACAACATATTAAATGATGGTATTTTCAGTACAGCTGGGATTCTATTCTATAAATAATTTTAAAACTATTACCCAACAATGTATTGCAATAAAAAGCTGACAAGGATTTGCACAACAAGCAGTTACTGGCATGGTTTTGCTACTAGGGATGAAAAAAATTTTAAAGGACTATGGTGATTTTTCAGGTGCTTCTATAAACACACTGCTGTCATTTATAATCAGTGGGACACTTCCCTTTGGTTAATGTTAGAATTAATAAAATCTTGAGACTCAAAATAGCAACAAATATCATAATCAAAAGTCTTCCATGCTTAATAACAGTAGTATTCTACAGTCGAAGTGACCTTATTTCCCTTAAACACAATATACGGAAAGAATGCTTTTTCAATTCAATGAAAAAAAGAAAGAAAAAAAATTATAATTGCTTACTGGTTTTTTTGGGTTTTGTTTTTTCTAAAAAAAATACCTATTGTTTCCTCCTGTTGGTCTAAACTAAAACTAAACTTACTAAAACAACAGGAAGAAACACACCAAACCGCACAGGTTTATTTTTTTTCTACAAAACCAATGTAGTCCCGTGTGCTTACAGACCCTTTTGATTCAATGCAAAAGAAGAGGCATTCAAAACTTGTTCCAGAACACTTCCTAAAATATTGAGCGCTTGACTGGGGAATTCTATCCTGTCTTGTCCAGTAAAAATGCTATCACAAAGAGAAGTTTAAGTGTGAATCTACTCAAAGTAACCAGGGAAAACATAGCAGGTTTAGTCAATATGTCTGCTATCCATCCTTACTTAGGAGTCTATCTTCTTGTTTCTTCATAAGCCTTTTTTGTGAGGAATGCTACACTAAAGGATGGACATATGAAGCATAAAACACCTATAAACACTATGCTCCTTTCTCATCAAGAACATGAGATGAAGTGTGCAAAATGAGTGCAACACTTCATAACAAACAGAGATCTTATAGTTTTTTTCAGTGGGATAATTAAAGAAAAATATTCATAATTTTTATCAGGTTTTTATTATTATTATATAAAATTTTATTTTAAAATATTCACTTCTGGAGTTGAACACACTAGAGTAAACACAATACCTGCACGCCTAAAAACCAACAACCCTCAAACGGCTACATGCATCTAAATTCATCCTAACAGACTGAGCCCTAGACATATTACATGGGTACTTTTATCCAACTGAAGCCTTGAAACAATATTCAATACAAAAGAACTCAGGACAATTATGGAAAAAAAAATTACTCTAATTTTCAAAGCAGATGTTTTATATCTAAAAAACAGAAAATGTGAATTCAGACACTATACAGGGTTGAAGAAAGAACATTAAGAAGTTTCTATCATCTCTGCAAAATTTTTACCCCATTTAAAGGTTTTGAAAGTATTTTAATATCATGATTTTTAAATCTGTTCTATAACATCTGCTTCTCCTATTAAGGTCTTCTTCCAAGCCTACAGTAGCTACTAGCATATTGCCCGTAGTAACACAACACCTGGCTCTACAACCTGACAGGCTTTACCTCCAACATAATCAACAATGATGAACTGTCTTGTCAAAAAGTCTTTACCAGCACCACACCGGTATCCCAGAAAGCTAACAGACAGAAGTAAGAGTAGAAATTTTTATGCTCACCAAGCTGAGCTGTTCTAAGAAAAATAACCACAGATGAGTGAAACTCTTCTGCCTGATAAATAACAGTGATTTATTCACCATCAATGCAAATGCAATGCAAAACTACCGCATGTTAATGTCTTGGTCCAAGCTAAGTCAATCAGCTGGTAAGCTTCCACTTGATTTAATACTGTAAACTCCCCTTTAAGAGGAGTTTTGAAACTGAATTGACAGTCAGCATTTCCAAAAATAGTTTTGGGGATGTAGGTGGGTGGGAGGACAATCTATTGTTTTTTGGCTGCTGCCCCTTCCTTGAAAGTAACACTGATTTACCACTGTCAAGCAGCATGATAACATGTAGAAAGAAGCGCATGTGACAAGAGCAAGTTCTGGAAGGGACAGATAAAAAAGTGAGTGCTTCCCCAGTCCATCACTCTGATCCTGAGCCTCAACATTCATTCTCTTTGATGACAAAAAGTTTAATATGCCCACCAGTCCAGCACCTCTTCTATCCCTGAAGTCCCTGAGTTTTCCCAACTTAAGCACAAAAAATCAACTTATGAAGTTCAGAAGCAAGAGCTCCTCCTCAGATCCAAGAAACCAGAATCTGAACAGGTCCGTGACACTGCTGACTGTTCATGGAAAGAAGAGACAATAGACAGTACTCCAAGATACACATACACTCCTGTAGCGATCACTAAGAGAAACGATAACTCCTTTTGAGTGCCATGGCCCTCAGTACATTTGTTGCATTTTCTTTTTAGTAGAAACAAAAGGATTACATTTCATGCCATCAATCCTTCAAAGCTATACTTGTCTTTTCATTAAACGGTAAATGCATTTACCTCAAATATTTCCAGATAAAAATCTCTAGTGATCCTGAAATGTTAAGCTGCTCAATCCCCCACAGGCTCAACAATTCTGCGACATTAATTCAAAGGCTAGAGGACTCCAGAGGAGAGCCAGTTCCACTAAAAGGATGGCTCCCCTCCCCAGTTAGGATGCAGTTCTCTCTGGAAATTACTTCACGACATCTATCTCTAAAATTATTCAGGTCAGTTCCACTTAGAAGAGAGTGTTAAGATCACCTGAAAAGCACTGAGATAACACCCCAGAAGGCTACACATGTTGCTTTATATATACTAATGTCTCACAACTTTTACAGCGTTGAGTAACTTGCCTCCCACATTCCCAGAGATGTGAAAGCACCTCAGCACTTCATACGCTGGTTACGCCACTTGCATCTGAAACTGCCTTTTTTTTCTTCCCCCTTATTAAACTATATTTGTTTTGGTTGTGTGGGAAAGGCCAGTTCTAGCTGTAGTCGTACTCAAAAATAATTGTAAAATAATATCGTGCTGCCATGCAATACCTCTTTAATGTCAACCATAACCTTCATAAATGGGTTTGTAACGAGAAACCCTTGTTTGTCATACAGTAGGCATGATTGATGCTGTATGAGTGAAGTGAAGCCACAGTGACCATCTCAATAACATGAACAGCTGCCAAATATTCATTTAGCAGAATGAGTTTAAAAAACTTTGAGCAGATTGCTTTCACAAGGCTGCTTTCAACAAAAGGAAACATAATTAACGAGCTAATATCAGCATGTGTCTGGCTAAGCTAATGAATATCAAATTACACAGAAACCTGTATAAATCATCATTATCCTGAATTTTAATTGAACTTGCAATTAAACATGACAAATTTTATATACACTAAACCTTTAATTTATACTTTCAAATAAGAAATAATTTATCATTTTTAGTATTTCATAGTTAATTTCCCAATATGTACACTTCTAATTAACAAGGACAGACAGGCATTTAAGAAAAAAAAAAAAAATCACCAAAAACACCAACCTGCTGAATAGCTCCATTGGTTAGAACAACTTTTAGTAGATTAAAATCAGGGTCTCAAAAATTACAGCAGTGCAGTAAACCACTGCTTCTCCAAAACATATTTAATTTCAAACTCCTTTCAATACTACACGCCGCTACAACTGTGCTGCAGCAATGCCTACATAGTAATTTGAAATCAGGGTTAGGTTTCTGAAAAAGAAGCATCATTTTTGAACAAATTCCTACTTTTACCTTTGTAATGCTCCATTGATACAGTTTGTTAATCTTATTGTAATTGTGGACTAGAGCTGTCACCATACAAAATACTGCTTCTTGATAACAGAATATCTTATTCATTATCTAGTTTAATCTTAATTATACATACCTTCATTTGTGATCATTCGCTTTTGCTCATCTCCAGTACATACTGAAAACCTCAAGAAAGGGATTCCCCACCCACCTCCTAATACTCAACATGCCCCTGTTACATTCCTCCCCACCCCACTTTGCTTCACCACAATATTAATTCAGTTTCTATCAATTTCTAAACAGAAAAAATTGGCTCATTGCAAAAACTGGCTCTCACAGCTGTGCATCTGAAGTTTAGAGAAAAATAGCTGCACTGCTGTGAGGAGTCACAAAGTTTTGGTAGCATGGCTACCTCAGCTGGAAAAGCGGAAAGAAAAAAATACCGTGGCAAGTGTGCCAGCAAAACTTGTGTATACCTGGTTGCAATGGCATGGCAGTACGTTTGTTCAAGGAGGTTCAACAACGCTAGATGAAAACAGCCCTCTGTTCTCCCCTAGGAAACTCTGCCAGTCAAATCATGCCAGCACAACTGGGAAGACAACATCCTAGCACAGGGAAGCCACCAGCTAGGAAAGGCTGTGCACAACTAGAAGGCACATTGAAAGTGTGCTCAAACTCTATCTACAATTTATATCTATCTGGCCACAGTAAAGACTTCAACACCTGCAGACAAATTTATTGAAAGCTCAAGATAGGCAATAAAGCCCACTGGAGAAAGTATTCGGTATCCAAGATTTTTAAAACATGTTCATTCGGTTTGCTAACACTGCTAATATTCAAAAGCAGATGGATCTTTCAAAATCCTTATTAAAAAGAAGAGTCTTCATTGTACTTTTTGCTGAACCTTCAAGACAATGTATATTGTTGAGTCTCAGTGTCTTTTTCCATTAGCATGGTGACCATAGCAATGAAACAACTGGGGAGAAAAGGAGGAAACTAAAAGAAACCGAAGGCTTTACCAACTAGGAAACAGCTTTAATAATTCAGTTGAAGCAGTTTATTAATTCCCATAGCAAATGAGATCAACAGCTTTAATATTTACAGCACTCAGCACTTAAGAGTGACATCTCTGATTTAATGAGCAGCAGAATCAGGAATAAAACAGACAATTCCTATTACTACTATTAATTATGACAACCACGTTTGGGTGCTTCTTGCAGCCCTTGTTTTTCCTCCAGCTGCCTATATATCTCTGTTATTTTTCTCCACTTCCCTCCTAGGTATTGTAGTACCTGGCTACGCTCATCAGTTTTTGAACACACTTAAGAATGAACATATCTGCCATGGTCTTGCTGATTAAATGAGACCTGAAGATCCTAGAAGCAGCTCAAGTGTTTCCAGGCCACTTGAAAGAAAACCTCTCTCGTGCAACTCAGCAGGATTTCATTCCTGTACATCCATTTCCCCAAAATACCTTGAGAAATGCAAAGCAAGTAACAGAAGAAATAGCAGGGAGTCAGGGATCTCCTGGAATTAGTTCTCTACTACGTTGGTACAGCTCTGCAAGTTACTTAATCCCTAACAGAAACCACAGACAAAAGGCAGTTAATCACTAGAGTAGAATCCATCTCTGGTTACAGCTTCCTAAATACTGAGGTACCATTGCGGCTCTGCCATGGCCTAACTATGATCTTCTTCTCTGCCTCTCTGTCTCCCCATTAATTCTCTTGCAAAGAAGTATACTGAAGCTTAACTCACCCAACAATTTTTTTCCCCTCCACTAATAAATCCTTCAGTAAACCATTCGCACATTTTTGGTCCTGTACTTCCCCATTCAATCCACACGCAGAGTCCTCACCTTTCCGACATCACTCCTTCTGCAAACACAGATTCTAGTCAGCAAAAATAACAATCCCTACCCATCACCAAGAACAAATAAATGAAATAAACTCAGACATAATTCTCCTCTGGGTTTTCCTAGTGCATTTTGCATTGTCTGTCTACTTAGATTACAAGCCCCTCAGAGCAAGGACACGTTGTCTTGTTTGACTTGCACAGCTTTGAGCACACTGTTTGCACATAAATAATATTAACAGCAATGATAATACTGGCTTGGCCAGTCTCAATACACATGAAAATGAGGCAGTAAGTGCTTCTGTTTTTTCTTTTTCCTTTTTACATAAGGAAATATCATATTTCTTCTCATTTTTCAGGGGCTTATAAACCTGATGGAGCTGCATATACCAAGCCTCTGAATGTTTAATGCTTTTGCTGAAAAGCATTATGTGTTCATGCAGGAGGAGAAGCAGGACAAATATTTTCACACATTATCAGATAGCTGAGTGAAACAGACTCTACCAGAATTTACAACTGAAGGCTACCAGAATTTACAACTTGCGAAATTGTGGCTGTCTGTATTTTCTCATTACAGTGTGCTTGCCAGAGATAGAGAAGGCCCCTTTTTTTTCTTTTTTTTTTTTTTTTTTTGCCATCTACTGTCTCACTACTTCCTAGTTAAACCTTGTCTCAAGTTATCAACACTCTCTGGAGAGATAAGCTTCTTCTCACTTACAACCTGTCACTAATAATCGAACTTTCAAGACTCCATCTCGAAAAGAGACTACTGGAGGCACACAGGTCACAGGAATTAACTGCCACCAGTCCTTGCAGAAAACTAAGCTCATCAATCTATAGCTTCTCGTCATAATTAGAATAACGGCTTCGAAAATTTGGGCTGATGTTGACTCAGTCTTATGCCACAAAGACTGCTGATTAAAATCTTGGTGTGAAAGTTAATGATAAGTGCTGGTGGCGTTGTCGTGGCGACAGGGACAAACAATTCCCTTGCCGTGACATTTTCAATGTCCTGCAGAAGAAAAACTGTCCTCTTTAGTGCGGCACTGTATGAAGCTTATTTATGGCTACAGGGCTTGCTGGATTGATGACTGTCGTAACACACTGTCAAATCCTTTACTGACACATTCATTTTTTGAGCCCCTGGTGTGGCAGAAATAAAACACAACAAAAATGTGAAAGTATTATTTATCAGTTTCTGTTTGAGTAAATAGTGGATGAAATAAATTTGGTGTATTTTTGTACCCAGATGTGCACACATCTCCCTGCATTTATTAAACACATTGGAAACAGAAAAATATATTTAATCCACTTAGTTTTTGAACTTAGTTTTGCAGTGGATTTTTAACAGACAAAACCCCAAAACAACCAGTGCAATCACCAAAGCTTTAAGAATACAGCTTTGCTTACACTGTGTTCACAGCACAATATAGTGTACTGCACACCTGGCACTAAAGTTTAAGAGCTCACATCAGAACTGGCCTCATGTTTGTTTTGACACTGAATTTCAGAAAGTTGACTGAGGTTTCAGTGACACTACTGACACACATGTTCCAATATCAATGTCTTCAGCTATTATTTTTATTACTTTTTGAAATGAGAAGGTGCTACTTCTGTCTCCTCTTCCAGGTAGTCTTTGCTTCCCTCATTTTATATCCAGTGACCGTTGTTAGTAACTTAAGGATCTTGTTACCTTCCTGCAACATTTACTATCTGCTCTGATCAACCTTTACAAGAATATCACTCTCAACTGCAACAAGTGGATTTATGGTCAGATCATCATCATAGAGAGATCCAAAGTACATCTTAAACTTCCGCATTGCACACCCAACAGCTTCTGCATATAGATATTCCATGCTAATCACTTTTTCAGGAGTCATGCTTACTTTAGCTTCCAGGTTGAAAATTTTTAAAAGAGGATTCCTCTGCTTTTAAACTCAAAAGTACCTCTGTCTGTTCGAGGGGTGGAGAGTGGGTGGAAGAGGTCCAAGCTAATTTACTCACTCCCAGCATTAGAAAAAGAAAATAAATAAACCCACTGTCCTTTTTCTCCTTTTGCTAATGAAGTCTTCCTGCCCCTATTATAAAAATACTTATCGCATCCCTTCTAATTAAAATATCCTGGAGAAGAGAGGTATCAAAAAAGCACACTGTCCTTTCACGACACTTAAATACGAAGGGAGTGAGCAAAGTATTGTTTTCCATAGTCAAGAATTGCAACTCCATCATTGTTATCCAGAGGTATAGCACAAGATGCAGAGAAACGTCTACGTGTAAAAGGAAAGTCCTGCAATATGCTTTTTGAGAAGGGCTGCACAAGCAGGTACCTCAAGCAAGGTCAGGTAAAGAGAGCTTAAGTAGGATGCTTGAGACACCAATTGCATAGCACTGACTATTCTAAATAAACACAGAGCTCATTGTCTTGGCAGACAGATGAGTTAACAAAGGGACATGTTCATAGTAAGCAAAGATAGGCACTGCTCATCATTCGAGGGCCAATTCTTGGCATTCTTCACAGCCCCATGTGTACGCTGACAGATTACTTCCAAGAATAAAAGAAATTCAAGCCCTAATGGTCACCAATTTCAAAATTCAGTGACTAGGATGATTAAGTGTCAGTATAATTTGAGAGGAATATGATACTTACATGGCAGCTCTTCAATTCTCTGAAGTTGGCTTGCTTATCTTGCCTACCACCTATGTGTACATCCTGCTGCTCATCCCCAGTTCCACATCCTTCCCACCACAAACATGCACAACCAACACAGATACTTTCCAATATCATTTCCACCTGTGAAAATTCCTTAATGTCACTGGGAGTGCTTTCTTCTTTAATGGACTTTAATACATTTCTCAGCCTTGGAAATTTTATTAGGATGTTTACATGGAAGCGTCTTCAAATCTGAGCCCATGTCATTGCTTCTCCCAAAACTACGTGATTGTCAGTTTTAGTAACTGTTATCTATCTGTGTTGTACTTTGAATCTTCAATGTTTTTATATTATTTTGGATTACATCTTCAGATATTGGTCTCTATAAAGGTAAAAGAGCTTACACCTCTTCTCTAATCTAGTACCTGTTAACTACTAACACACTGCCAATGCTCAAAATCCCATTGGTAATTAAAGTGTGTGAATTAAAACGTGCAAGTTTTTCAAGACACTTATGGATCTTTTAATAAATGCTATAATTTACCTCACAAAACATTATGAAATAATTTTGGTCAAAGAAATTAAGACTCGACCCTTCAAAGCTATCGAAAAAAGAAAAAAAAAGTCCTACATAAAAAAAAAGCAAAAAACTTCAGTTTTCTTAGGAAACTTTGGAAAGCTTCAGCTAATATTGAACCACGTAAATATACAATATGGTTAAGAATTATCTGAATTTCTCTATTGCAGCATTCAACCCTTCAATGAAACAGCAAATAAATAAACACGTCAACAGTTTCAGATTCCAAGCATTGACATCACCCATATTTGATTTATTCAGGTAATCACCATGCTAACTACAATTGGCTGTATTATCATATAACAGAATAGTAAAAAACTTGCCCTTCCTAAATTACTCCAGTGATCCTTTGTACATAGTTTTGCCTGTAAGTAAACCAAATCCTTTTTTCTCTTCATCTGTGGCAGTGCCTATATGTTGATATCTGGACACTATTTTGCCTGTTCTACAAAATAAAAGCTAGTTAAAGCACCTTAAAGAAATTAACTGTTCTGACTAGTGTCCTGTAGTGAGAGCTTAATTCTTGGACAAAGGATGCATCTGTCAATGACCTGTTTACAGGTCAAACTCCATCACCTAAGCTCCTATCTATTACAGACATTTTGAGCACAAATGCTACACAATTTACTCCAGTTTTTCAAATGTCTTGGTAATTGCATTTTGTCAGTTGGTTGGTTGTTAACACAGCAGCAAAGAAATTACAGGAATAGTGTTGAAAAGTGAAATTTCAATTCTGTTTCAGCTTCTTATTGAAAAGGAGTTGTTTATAATGGGACAACACTGGTCATCATGTAGACATTTTTTCAACTGTTTCAAAGACCAAATTTCACAGTGTGAGTTGTAAATGTTGGATGCAAGTCTTAGTAATAGCAAAAATGGGTCTCTTTCTGTGTTTTTTGTGACAACTTTAAGTAGTGCCAGACAACAATGACAGTGAGATTTTGAGACATCTGCTCAATGACTTAAAACAGCACAACACTCCCTAGCATTTTGTCAACTAAAAATAGGAATTTCTGTAGGTTCCAAATTATTGGACAATAATCAAAGGTCTGATGTCCCCACAATTCATTCACTTTAGCAAGAATTTCAAACAAGTAAAGCTCAAATACATTAAACATCTATTCTCTGCACCCTGTCTTCAAAATTTGCAGGTTTTATTTACTCCATTTTGTATTGTAAAAAAATAAAAGTTGGCAACTTGGCATTCATTCGTTCAGATTTGTATTTCATTGCCTTCAGTGAGCGGGCTTCAGATCACATCCCTGCAAGCTACCCATGCTGGTTCCTTGCAGTTATAACTAAATGGTGTAATTACAAAGCAAAATTAATATAACAGGAGCTGCAATCAATTATTCCTTCATCAACTCTGTAAACAATACCAAGATTTCAGGTCAATGTATCTAGTAAATGCTGCAGAGTTTCATATAAAGATTTGTGACAAAATGTCAGCCCTTAGTTTTCTTTGCTTTGTTGGGTTGCAACTCAAACTTATTATGTGAAGGTGTGTTTCAAAGAAGGGGAAGTGTGGCATGCTAAAACAGTTATAAAATATAGTTTATATCCTTTTTATTCCTGATAAAAAAGCTGAGGGTACCACATGGAAACTCTGGCTGACTAAACAGATTGTCAAATGTGGAANAAAGAGAAAAAAAAAAAAAAAAAAAAAAGAAACTCTAGCAGTCAGTTTTAATTTTTTCATGGCCATCAGCTTTTCTTGTCCTATTAGTTACCATAATAGCAACACAGTGTTGAGCAAAATACCAGAAGCTTTCATTAGAACCATTAACATAATTTGATAACTGATGGTATTTGATTTCTGACTTTTGAACTTTGACTTAAAGCTTGGTGTAAGATGTAATCTCACTGATTGGATGTTTTTTAAAATACGAACACATCATGTTACATTGCTTTGTTAACTATAATTAATGTTCACATTTGTCACAAATTATATTATTTAAGAAAGAAGCAATAATGATGAAAGATGTGACAATGTTAAACCCATGTCCTCTTCCTCCAAAGGATTAAGTCCTAATTTAAAGACTGCTCAAAATAAACTGAAGTCACGTAACAGTAACAGATACATACAAATAAAAACTTTCAATAAAACATTAATGGTTTTGCTTAACTTAACAAAAATTTCCAAGATTGGTACTAAATCCTGATATGTCAGATGTTTCAGACATGTTCTACTTACAGAATCATAGAATGGTTTGGGTGGGAAGGAACCTTGACGATCTGGGTTGCTCAAATCCCCATCCAGCCTGACCTTGAACGCTTCCAAGGAATGGCCAATACTTGCAACATAAAAAATGCTTGCAATATAAGTTTAAATTACACAGTATTTTTCTGATCTTTAAATAATAGTGAAGTAGAAAGGAGAGGTTTTTCAGTTCAGTTTCAGTCTCTACCAATGTGACTAGGGATTTTCAGAGGCTGATAGAAGCTTCTCCTTTGCCCACAGTTCTTACAATCCTAAACCTGCTCTGCTCCCTCAGCAGTTGGCCACATTAGTGTTAGAGCCTGAGCTGAAAAGCTTTGCCTCCTGGGAGGGCTCCTCAGTCTGGGACCTGCACTGTGCTGCCAGCACAGGTAAAATCCTTCTAGTAAATCTTCAAGTGTAGGCAGTTTTCTCTTTCTAACCAGGCTCAAGAAGCTCGGCTTATCTGCAAATCACTATGTAGATGTGTCCAGGTCAATTACTGCAATTCACACGCCTCTTTAGTGTGACAAGCAAGCAAACACAATGCAAATAAAAGGAGGATGTCTCAGCTTTTGAAAACTATTTATAGTATTAACAAGTGAGTGATCAAGGTTAGGGGGGAAAAAAACCAAACACCACCAAAAACAACAAACCAAAAAAAAAATCAAAAGGCTTTCTAGTTAAATTGATCAGGTTAGGGGCCTGAAAGGGACTTTAATAAAATGTCTGATGTATATATGGTACAATTGGCCTGCAACAATGATAATATATAATGTATTGTCTACATCATATGAATGGGTCATAGAATCATAAAATGGTTAGAGTTGGAAGAGACCTTAAAGATTATCAAGTTCCAACCCCCCTGCCATGGGCAGGGACACCTCCCACCAGAGCAGGTCGCTCCAAGCCCCATCCAGCCTGGCCTTAAACACCTCCAGGGATGGGGCATCTACAGCTTCTCTGGGCAACCTGTTCCAGTGCCTCATCACCCTCTCAGTAAAGAATTTCCTCCTAACATCTAATCTAAATCTCCTCTCTTCCGATTTAAAACCATTACCGCTTGTCCTAACACTACACTTCCTGACAAAGAGTCCCTCTCCAGCTCTCCTGTAGCTCCCTTCAGATACTGGGTCACATCACAATGACCCTTTCTCTAGACAATCACACAGATGCTTTGAATGTGCATTTATGGGATCTTTATCAGTAATATAACCCTACATCTCTACACTTGCATTAGAACACACACAAAGAAACAAACACTATCTCCTTACAAAGATTCCAATTTGACACACTGAGGACTGTAAAAACAAATGCTCAAATTCAGACTCTTTGGCAAAACTGTGTCAGAAATATTCTAAAACACTGTGGAGTAGAGAAAAAATTTAGAAAGGACAAGGAAAAAGTGGAATTTTTTTTTGAATTTTTTTAGCCAGAGATAACATTTTAAGATGGCCTTCAAAAATATATGAAAAATAATTTTGTGATACGGATGCATCATTAGGATGTATTACACCTTCAAAAGTAAGGAGGAATTACAAAATTTTTTAAGCAATTTTATGTGTAATATCCTTATTCTTCTAAACAAATAGTGATCTAGTAGGTTTAGAAAGCACAAGAAGAAGGCTTATTTTTTCAAGAAAATCATTACTTCTAACTACCAGGATTTAGGTAATGAAAACAAGTAAACTACTCTTACATCCAACAAATACAAACAAAAAGTAAGAGGAAAGAGATGTACGGCTAAGAAGTATGGCTAGACACTAATAAATCTGACAATTTAGTACACTAAACACAATTAGAACTTTTGTGTCAGGGCTCCACTCAGCACATCAGTGAAGAGAGCAAGCTCTTCTTCTCAGTGGTAGTTTACTAGGTTAAGATCTATAGATAATCTATACCTCATAATACACAATTAAACATGATAAACATAGATTTTTTACTTCGTCTCATAACCAAAAATAACACTAAACAGCTAGGGCAATGGAGTATCTACTCATCAATTGACCATTTTCTTGAGTTACTAGTGTATATCTGAGACAGGGAAATGATTTCTAGTACAAGATTAAATGGGAACAGTATCTGTTATAGGTCCACTGAATTACCAGATCCCCATCAAAAACCTACCAGGAAAGCTAAATCTTAAAGAAGCATGGGATGCTTTTCGTTACAGAAAATCAGGATCCTGAAAGAATGTTGCACTATTAAAATGCCTTATGTGGTTATTGCAAACAAAATACACCTAAAGTTGTCACAAAAAATATGAACATTACAAGAAAAGTATCTGATTGATGATACTGGGCATCATTTTTAGGTACTGCAAAACTGGTATCGTGTAGAAGTAACTGTAGTTATTCATGAAGTCCACAAGATCCCCATACAGGCCAGGCACACATCACCCAAAGACACAGAAGAGCACAGTACATCTTACCACCTAGATAAGGTATCCAGAAGACATGGAAGCAAAAAAATCACTGAGTTAAAAATAATTTCTTCTAATAATTTCAGCTGTGAAGAAGTACAGAAAAAAACCCCAACATTGCTCTAATGTCTGAATGCTAAACTGTGAATGAACCAAACAGAATATATATTCTCCTCTAAGTGACACAAGACACTATCACTATTCTACCACACCAAAAAGAGGCTATTAAACATAATGCATAAAATAACATTTAGCAAGAAAATCAGGATAATTACTTTGCAAAAAGGACATTCAGTCAAGTTCTAAATCATCGCTTCGAATTGAGAATTACTTATATCTAAGTTAAATCAAGTAAAACTTCCTAAGCACTCCCTTAAAGAACACCTGAAAATAACAGGAGGAACTAATTCATCATGCTTTGTTCTGTTAAAACCAGTGAATTTCAGGAGGTTTTAATATTACCTTTCTTGTTAGCAAACTCAGTCTCTTTACTGTAGGTATATAGATAAATATACTTTGGTACTATACAAGCTCCAAAATGAATATTCAGGTTAGCATGTATAAATCAGGTTAGAAACCAATACAACCATGGGTCAGAAACAGACTCTGCTGGGCGCTGTATAAACACACCTGACAAACAGGAGCCATTAAAGATTTTTGAGTCATACATTTTACAGGAAGGAAAACCTACCAGTGAGACATGCCCAACTATTGTATACTTAAAAGCAGAGGAATCACTGTGGTTTGACATACTAAAGAACACTATATGCACTAAATGTATATAGAATATTTATACTAAAAACCAACAACAAACAAATAAAATAAAAAAACCAAAACAAAACCCAAAGAAAAAGTTCATAAAAGGATAACACAGCACTACTGAAGAAGAACAGATGCAGAAATGTCCTGTCCTATCTATTCCTTGCTACATTATAAAGTTGGATAACTTATCTTTAAATGCTGCTTGTTAGAAGCATGCTGAATCATTCCCTCATCACCTAACACGGATAACATATTTCACCATCTTGAGTGGCAGAAATTATTTTGCAAAATTAAGAATTGGGTCTGACAGCTGTTCCTTTTTGTGATCACCTCAGTAGCAGCACAACATAACATCGGAACAGTTTCCTACATGCTATGATTCTAAGCATCCCATTCAGACAAGATGATGGTATCCACATTGCCCAGGTGGCATAATAGAAATAAAAGTAAATTGTAATAAAAGATTGTCACAGGATCAATGTCTCATACCTCAAAATTGAGCATTTTGGCTCTGCTTCAGCATTCATCAGCCAGAACCTATTATCCTATGACAATATTCCATTTCACTGATATCTGTTCATTATAAAATATACATATTTACAGTATTTGGAAGGTGATTTTTAATGCTGTGAATGCCCTTTAAAAGGAGACTATTTTAACATTATAGATTCCAAATGACTAGTCAAGATATTCAATTCCCTGTTTAAATCTTTAAATATACTTAGGAATTCCTTATTTCAATAGACTTTCTAATGCCTGTTCCTTTACTGTTTAAATATATATTACAACATAAAATGAGAAAGGTCTTCATTAACTCATTGCACTTGGCAAACTCACCTTTTTATGATATTAGTTTCAGACATTTATCACAGTGCATTACCAATAACCAAGAAAAGTGACAATAATATTTACGTATGTGACCATATTTGAACTTTTCAGGTTTTGAAGACGTCTAAGTGACAATCTAAGTGTACCTTAGGTACACCTCAGGTATCCAACACATTAAATTTGTAAATTCTAACTCTGACACTGGAATAACAAAAACACTACATTCTACCCTTGTCCAGCACATATTCCAAGTCTCAGCCTCAGTTGGTTGCCTCATAAAAATGCCTTCACAAAAAAATATTATAGACAGAAGTCATGTTGCTGAGACGTTGTTTTATCTTGAAGAACTCAATAGGGAATATACAGTTGGTTGTTTGGGGATTTTTAAGGAAAAAAAATATCTTTATTTAGGCAGCATATTTCAAGAGAATTTTAAGTAGCAATAAAAGCAGTGAAGTCTAAAAACTGTACAGAGAAAATATCTAGTAGCATTTGAGACTGAGCACGATATTATCAGTGTCAGCATACTGATGACCCAGATGGTATTTGTATGTTTGAAGTATGACATCTTTACTCCTCTGTCATCCAACACAAGTAATTAACAATAATCAAGTGGGTGTTAATTGGATATAATGGAACAATCTCCAGTCAGCCTGAGCCTACTATTTCCCTCTTACTAGTAATTATGAACACTAAGTACTCACGCTAATCTCCTTCTTCTCACTGAAGCCAAACAGAGGTGCAGTATTTACTCAGCTGATAGCTTGTTTTGTCTGCAATTTAGTCTGTTTTAAGCCAAGAAACTCATAATTTGCAGAGCCGTCACCAGCTGCCAGGATCACACAAAAGAATGCAAGGCCCTAGATGACAGCAATTCAGTATATATCATCCAGGGAAAAAAGGGACAATTATTAATTAAACTGACCTGTTACAACCACGGTAGCCACAACACCTGGACACATAAATACTGAAAACTATCCATTTATATAGCATCTGATAAGTTCATATTTCAGATCCATATTTTTCAACCAGAAAATACGCTGTTTAAACAGAAAACTTCCAAAGCTGCTATTCTTTTTCTATGAAAGACTAACAACCTTTTTGCTGATAGGGAAGTGGTGAACAATCTCAGCCACATCACTGTAGAATGGGTTTGGCTGTTTGATTACTATTACTGTAGCAAATTGAAAGTATCTTATCAAGAGTGACCATTAGAAACGTATTACCAGCCATTAAGCAGATGGTTAGATGTTTTAAAATAGCTTTTACATAGTAATAGAATCCAGAGTAGTCAGCCTTATTTATGGTTCTATTAAGGGCAAAAAGGAAAAAAAAATAAATAAAAACAATGAAGAAATTCCTTTTTTGTGGTGAAAGGGGGCATTTTCCAGTGGTTTTGCAAGACCATTACATAACCATTGTATGAATCAGAGAATTCATTACAACACTTGAAGAACACTTAAATGCAATTAAGTTTAATTCTATTGTAAGAAAAAAGAAAAAAATCCTCTTTCCACCATTTTAAGAACTGGACTGATTCAACATATTAATACGTGCAAAAATATAGCACACTAGATTAGGCAAGCCAGTTTTGGGGAGAGTTTTTAAGAGTTATTCCCAGAAAATTGTTTGCATGATTTAATCCATCCCAAACTTTGCTTGACTTAAGAGGGATTAACTTGGTTCGTGCTGATATAGGTTTTTCTCCTTAGGTTACATGCAGATGTTATCACTATGTCAACAACTAAGACGTGTATTGATTTACAGAAATGATACACTATTTGGAATACAATTACTGATTGATGCAGAAGGCCAGAAATACATACCATTAGCTACCCATTATACTATTGATTCCATGTTTAAATTTGGGAAAATCACCCTATGGATGATGAGAATCTTGCAATTTTCCTGTGTCAATTCACATCTGCAGTTTGGGCTTCAACTTATACAGTTTAGATAGGAAATAGAATTATATGGAGTTTTTCAAATCAAAAACCAGAAAGCAAACCACAAAGTAAATCACAACAAACATACGCTACTTCAATACGAATAATATTCTAACATTCTAGTGGCACTTCATAATTCTTTACTGAAAAGAAAAATGCATCCTACCCATGAAATACAGGTAAATTTAGCTATATCAACTAAAATTTTCACAAATAAAATCAGTACTTTGCAACATCTAGTCTTACCCCATTATGGAGTTGAACAACTGCTATATATTTAAATCATAATCTCCCTGGCATTTCCTTTAATTTCTTCAAAAACGCACTCAAAACTGTAAATAATTCTTTTCACACTTCTCCCAAAAAAATACATGTGTTTTCTAGTTCAAAATTTTATTTTCTTAAGTATTCTCCAAATTTATTTTAGGATTGTACCTCCATAGATCTCTACTCAGCCTTCTGTCATGACCCCCAGGGAATGATGTAGTAGAGTCTGTCCAGTGAATTCATACTTCTCAAAGATACATGAAACTCTTCTATAGACTGGGCATATTATTTAGAGAAACAGCATTTTCACTCCTGTTGAGCAGAAGCAAATCATGCTACCAGAACAAAGGATTAATACATAAGGGCCAGATTACTAATTCCAGCCACTCTTTACCACGCAATCTTTAGAAAAAAAGAATTAAGGAAAAGTTGTCATGCTTCCACCAGTATTACTAGACTGGAAATGACCAGCATTATCCGAAACTACAACTCTTCAAAACCTGGATTTCTGACCAGTGCTCTAACTGGTATGGGATCTCCTAAGATTATGGTGCACTTTCCATTCTTCCTTTTCTAATAACTACCACTGTCCTGGAGGCGAAGAGGTAGAGAGGTGGTAGGGATCAAATACCCAACTCACTGCACCACAACAGCAGCACCTGATTTTGATTATTTCTAATGTAAACTAGCTCTATAATTGTGCACTTTTTAGTTTGCCAGCTTCTTTGGATCCCACTCTGAAGTCCCTCATTCATCTTATACACGATAGAGAGTATTCCCATTTGGCACTGCATGGGAGGCACTTAAAAAGTAGCTATTTCAGTCACAGTACTGTAGTCATTACTGAAGGGCTACTCCAATAGATTATTTTTATGTTTTTCTTTTGCGTAAAAGAACTTTCAACTTCGCAAACTATGTTTGCAATCTTCACCAATGAAGTATCAGAAGTACACTCTGCTTTAGCTTCTTTCTCTCTAAAAATTTGTCCCCTGGTTAGGGCATCACACACACAAAATAGTCAGAAAAACCCACCAATAAAGACCACATGCATTTAGGATTAAGTCAGAGAGGACAGAAAATATATCCCAACTGACAAGCCAAACAGGATTTAGAACTTAAGGCAGAAGTAACACCCCATCAAGTGCATCATCAGCAGAAAACAATTCTTAGCTCATCATTCTGCTGAACCAAAATGCTTGTTGAAGTCACAATGCATCAATATCCATCAGAAGATGTCTATTAAATACCTTGGTGCCATCTATGTCATCCATGATTTAACTTCCGATATAACTGCTTTAAACAATTTCATACTTTGAGGCAAAGCCTGAGAAATAGTATACAATGCATAACATATACTATATAAACCATGTAAACGTCTCTTTGACCTCAAATAAAAACCTTGTAAAATATGTGCTTTTTTTCCTAGCCACCAAAATTGCATTTAGCATACCAGTAGTTTTGCTAAAAAAACACACTAGTATTCCTAGTGGAAACATCAATTGTAATAATTGCCAAAGGATAAAGTTTAAAAATAACTGGAAGAGTTCAAGAGATGCTTAAAATTAACCAAATTAGTAACATACGGAAAATCAACGACTGTGCTCTACTTTCAAACCTACCAACTAGTACAGTGCCAGGATGCACCCTGGAGCCTTGAACTTCTGAGGTCCTTGCTCCAAACAGACACATTCACACACAAAAAAAAAGATTATAATTACTAATAAGGAGATCATTCTAAGGAGATGACACAAGAAGAGCAAGCTTTCTCCCAACCGAGCTGCAGTCACAAGCAGAAAAGTCACAGAAGACACCTCTCAGCTCCATCAGTGCCTTACCCACAGGAGCTGAAAATCTGCAGAGGAAACGCGATGGAAAGAGAAATTCAACAGGAACAAGAGACCTCTGCTGCATTTCTACTGAAGTTTAAATCTGTTATTTCTTCTTTTTCACTTCTCCCACCTTTTGTCTACCCATAAAAATGAGGGAACACAATTGTGGTACAACCCATCTACAGGAACTACAGGGTGAAGATAGCGATGTACTGTACCAGTGCGATTCTGCCCTAATCCGCGTTCCTTGCTTCACCCCGATTTGCAGCTCTAGGAAAGGACAGAAGAAAATTTGTGTACCTAAACAGAGTAAAATTGGGCTCCACACTGTCAGGTGGATTTGGAATATTTTCAGGACAACAGCTTACCTGGTAAAGTTGAATTGCTGTCTCCGTTTCATTAGATTTGATAATCATAGCATACTTACTATTTTGAAATAATTTCAGGGTAAATACAAACCAGCAAACAATATAAAATATAGGTTGAAAATACAAGCTGATTTTTTTACTACATCTTTTCAGAAAAACAAAATTTAAACACATAATTTCCTTAATATTTCGTGCCTTTTCATACAAAATGAAATGTCACATAGGAAAAAAATTTCAAATGTTATTTGTTAAAACACACAAAAAAAAAAACCAGCAACAAACTCCACAAACCACAAAGATTTTCCACATGACATGTTTTAGTCATGCAAAAAATACTCATCCAATCTTGAAAAAAAATCCCCTTTTCTTTCAGAACATAAAACACTTGAGATCACCGAGAACACCTGGGTACCTTAATGCAGACTATCACGCCATTTAGATACAAACTTAAATGAGCACAGATTACACAGAGAAATTATCCATATATGTGGTGAATGACTATCCCCCCACCTTACAAAAACCAAAATCCTGATGTTATTGCTATCCCACTTTAAAGAAACCTGTCAGGACTCTCACTTGCATCGTCAAAAGCAACATGAATGGCAGAAATTTTGATTGATGTCACTGCCTGCCTGTCAAGTGAAACAAGCAGGGCCAACCTAATCATGTTAGATTAGCAGATACAGACGTGATATAATATTTTTGTGTTATAGATATGAACATAGAGTGTGCACGCACAGAATCACAGGCATATAAACATATCTTTCAAATAATACTACATATCAGACAAAGTGTGTTATTATCAAACTCTTAAACAATGCCTGTGGGTTTTTTCCCTTTTGCTCCTGTAATCGTACACAAGTAAACTTGATGGATTTTCAAGACTTTGCAGTAGACCTTCCACGTATTCTCTGGAAGCTTGATTCATTAGTTTTCTTTTTACACTGATGTACTGAACTAGGTAAATTATACTATGAACCTGGAGTAAAATTGACACCTCTTTTTCTAGGTAGCAAACTAATATGCAGATTTAAGTATACAGTCAGGCTACCTTCTAATAATAAGCTCAATAAATTTTAACAAGTGAGAGTATCTGAAGACAACAGACCTTCTGTAAGAATTCTTTTTCCTGTGACCTTCTTATCAGGGAAAGTGTGCAAACCAAGAAAATGTCTATTTCAGACATGAAACTGGAATCTGACTACTACTGTCTGATCATTCATCACTGAAATACTTGCTCAGTTGATACCTCTGCTACCTGATAAGAAGAAGAATCAATAAGAAATATCTCCAATCCACCAAAAATGAGGCAGATAGTCCAGGTCTCTCTCAGATTATCTGAGAAAAAGGTATCCTAAGAACAGCTGAAAATCAAGATACATAAATATCACATCAGAAAAGTATAATAATTTTTTTTTAAGGAGAAAAAAAAAAAAAACAAACAACAATGAAAAAACAACCAACCTACAAAACAAATCCTCTCTCACCCCACCCCACACAAACTTGAACTAACTTGGCCTTAAAAAACTCTCGTAAAAAGCAACCAGAGCTACATTTCAGCTGGAAAGAGGTATGTCTCTGAGAATCCATGCCTAAGGCTCTAGCTGACAGAATGCTTTTTGTATGTTTTAGACCCTGCGTTCAAAATCAAATAAATACAGTGCCCTTTGGTCACTGCATGACTACAGAGTTCACAACAACAAATGTGAGGAAACAATTTCAATTTCATGGAAAAATATATTTTATTCTATATATCTCAAGTTACATACTACAATTTTTTTATTTTTTTTTTACATGTACCCTAATCAGTACTAAATCCAAATGTCCATCTTGTTTCTACAGTACAAAACTTGTTCCATAGGTGTGAGAGAAAAATATCATCTTTGGGACTAGATAACGTTAAGTAAGAGAAATTGTATATTGTGTTTTCATCAAATATAATTAGCTTTCCTTGTCTTTGAACACAAATGAAGCCTAGAGAAACAGGCTTAATGCTGTATTTTCATAGTTTTGAGCCTGATACTGAAAGGTACTCAAGTATTTTTCTCTTATGGTAAGGCAGTCAGATGTATCAATATGTTTAACAGGACTGAGCCTTTTTTCTTCATGTTTTACCTAAATTTTATCAAACTCAGAACAAAGAACACCACAAGTTAGAAGAGAGGACTTAGTTCCTTGACAGAGATTGCATCCCCACCTCCACCGGCATTTAATCTTGAGCCTTGAAATCTGATGATGAGATAGTATCAAAGCACAACCTGAATAAATTGGCACAATGACCGTCCACTTGTTACACGGTAAATATAAATGAATTTGTTCTCACAACTAAATGTAATCTAAATAAGTAAGTTCATACACAGTTCCTGTGTGCAAGTTACTACTATATGGCTAGATAATGCAGATGAGCCTTGGAAAAGACTACAATACAATGCAGAAGGCATCTACCAAAATAAATTTGCTTAGATATACAATATTTGCATATTCTACTCACAAATGCAGCCCAGACAGCACTAACCTGGTTAACCAACTGGCCCTCTCAGGCCTCATCTGCTCAGGGACTTAACCTAAAGCAGCCAGCTCCCAAGTTGCTCATTGCATGAAGGGGTCTGTGCAGGTTCTGCATGACTGCTGTTTTTCCATTCTTGGATGTGAATTTTGTTAGCTTTGAAAACATTTTAGGGCTTACACAGAAATTTGTAAAATGTCAGCTTGAAAATTTTAATTGACTTATTAGCAATATCTCTTCTTTGAACGACCTTTTAGTCCTCCTTATAACATATCACCTACTTTTACTACCTTTTGGCTGACAGCTTTTAATATATTCCTTCCTAGTGGATGATATCATCTGTCCTTGGATGGAATTAACTAAAGCACTACACATTTAAAAGCTGACATTAATCCATATCCACAGATTTTTAACAGCTGCTGGGATAAATATTGTGTTTCCATGCATTAGGTTTTATATAACAATGACTAGTAGAAATAAATTGAGATTAAATATACACTGGCAACTTCAAAGCCAAGAAGAAAAAACACTCAGCTGATAAATGCAGTGTTTTAGTGGCTGCATATATCAATGACTAAAAATACTTACTATAATTAGCAAGAATAATTCAGTTATAGCATAAACATAAGGTATATTTTGTTACTATGGCATTGTTATATCTCTTGATAATCACATTTATAAAAAACTTCAGTGAAGAGCACGCTAGTTAAAGACTCAGATAATATAACAATTATTACAGCATCACATATCTTTCGCAAATTATGCATTTAGGTTTGCACCCATAAACACGAGTTACTGAGGACCCTGCACAGAGCAGGGATGAATACTCGAAGCAGTGCACAGGGAGGTAGCACTACACCTTGCTGTAAGTGATAACTGAACCCTGTGAACCACTGAAAATTCACCATTCATTGAAATGAAAAACATAAAATTCAACAGAAGACCTCACTCCCCTTTCCCTTTGTCCATGAAAAGAAAATATACATCAGTAAATTAATTATTCATTTGCCATGAATTTGGACAAGTCGGTAAGAAAATTCTTGAAAGTGAACAACTACTTTCACCAGAACTTTTTTAGGAGCCTCCAGAATTGTTAATTACTAGTCTAGAGTCAATAATAATAAGCCCTGTACAAATATTTCTGAACATAACAATATTAATCTTCCTCAATACAGGTACATAGCACTTTCTAGAAGTTTGTACCAGTGCAGAGGCTGAGTCCTCACTCTAAATTATACATCCCAGTCTGATAATCTGTTTTTTTTCAATAACATAACTCTACCTGAAATTAACTACAGTTTGGAATCAGAGAATCCAAGTTTTTACTAACATGGTAGGGAGTGCTTAGCCAAGGTTAGGGGAGTACTATCCTCTCAGATCTATTTCTACTAAGATATGGGTGCAGAAAATACTTGCAAGAGGGTAGTATGGTTTTGTGTTTGACAAGCAAGTTAAATAAATACACTTTTTCCTGAGCTTGATGCATAGTTGTTGTAAGGAGTATTTGTCTATTTTTCCTCTGTAATCGTTTTATACTCAATACTAGCTTTGTATGGGCTAACACCTTCGAAACCTGGGTTGGGATCTTAAGGCCAGACTTAACATGGTGCACAACACCAGTAACCATTATTGTGAGCTATATTCTGCTTTAATTCAACTCAATGGGCACTTCTAAACTTGTGAACTTTGAGATCAGATTACAAAAGTACAATCAGAAGATTGTAATCTGGCCCCATAACTGTAAACTAACACTTCACTTTGCTGACACTTAAGGCAGAATTCAATTATCACCTTTCCCCAAATTGCAGCACTAATAGAAAATAAAGATAATTAAAAGACATTTTTGTCACTAAAGGTCAGCAGATGATACTTTAAACACACCAGAAAACAAATATACATAAAGCCATCGTATGATTTTATAAACACTTCACAGATCACAATTTTAAACAACAAGTGCACCTAGACTACTTGTTGGGGATAGAGAGGAAAGACTAAAGAATTAAATAATTTATAAGTAATTCATATTATCTATAAGAATACAAAACCTTGTGACTAATTCATGCTTTCAGTGTGTAATACTTATACAGCTATCTTATGCACAAGGTTTGGGGCGGTTCTTTGATATTCTTTTCCATTATGTTCTTATTCCATGCATACATGGGTTTCTTAGCTATTCTTTTTTAAGAGGTTGTGAGGGCTTGGGGGTTTTTATTTGTGTTTGGCTTCTTTTTAACTGAAGAGCATCAGAACCATAATCCTCCACCCTTCAGCAAAAGCACCTCATTGCTTTTTGTAGGGCTTGCTTTCAGGCATAAGACTCTCTTCTTTCTGTCAGTTCCACATTAATTATCAGAATCTTATAACTGAAAAGTTCAGAAAGAATATAAATTTCTTAAAACAACTCACACAGGAGTTTTCAGCAAAGCTGCTGAAAGGTTCTTACTACGCTTTTCATCCCTAATTGCTTACTACAAGACCACAAAGTAACAAGTAGTAACATAAAATTGAAAGAAACTGATTGATACCCCAATTAATGTACAGGTCACAATTTACTGTTCAGTGAGCTAGACTGAAAATATGTTAAATTTTATAAGAACTGAATGAACTTCTTTTGCTATGCTAAATATTTTGGAAGGAATTTCAACTCATCTCTAGCATTTAATATGGTTAGGATATGCTTGGTTCACATTTAGCAGATAAAAAAAAAATGCAACCCACCAACCCCCACACTTCTATTCATTTAATTCTGATATTTCAGTTTTTATCTCTCACTCGCGTAACATTTGAGTGCCCAAGAGAGAAAATTCCTAAGTCATAGGTTTTAGGATAGCATCATAATGTCTTTTTGTATGGGCACAGATATTGAAGAGGCATACATTTACAACTTTTAGAGTCTGATTCAAAAACAGCAAGTCATTGTTACTTTTGAGTGCTGAGGATGAGATCCACTCACCTTTATTTCTTTAGCCATTCAACATATTATATGGGAATAAGCCTAACCAATACCCGTATCTTCTTAGAAACAGAATAGCATTTTGTATGCTCTAGCATGCTAGAAACTTCATATAAGAAAGCTTTATAGGAAGCTCTAACTTACAAAATTGGACCGACACCTACCAATCCTACATGAAATCTATTAAGCCTCCTCCAAAAGGCTGCAACCAGCCTTCAGCTCTGCTATTTAAGAGAGGCAGAAAGAACAAANATAAAAGAAAGAAAAAAAAAAAAAAAAAAAAAAAAAAAAAAAAAAAAAAAAAAAAAAAAAAAAAAAAAAAAAAAAAAAAAAAAAAAAAACAAAAAACACCACCACCAAAAAACAAAAAAAATCACTCTTCTGTGGCTTTTCAGTGAGAAATGGATCTAAAAGACACAACTTACACCCTCTAGAAACATAGGGGAAAAGTCATGCTTTCTAAGTTCTTGCAACCAAGACTGCTTTATCATATATTTGACTCAAAATAGCAGAATTACCAAAACCATTTTTTTCAAGACTGAAAATACTTTGCTTCAGAACTGAGAACTTTGTAGACAATTTCCAAAGAGCTTATTAGTAAGGCTTTCCTAGAAAATCTTCAATCTAAATAATTCCTCATATTAGCTGAAAACTTTGTGCCAGACATGCAGAGGTAGTAATGTAACAAGAAATTCCTGAGAACACAGACACCTTTTCTTCATACAGCACCTTTACATACACAATCTGCACATTCAAGATACTTACAGAAACCTTTATCATGTATTTGTATTTTAACCTGAGATATACTTATCTATTGTACTCAGAAATAAAAGCTTAAATCCCAGAGACATTCCTGCCATAGCACACCACCCCACATAGGATTTATTAGCTCTGTAGAAAGATCGCAGGACTTGATTCTCAACTGGAAACACAAGTTCTGAATTGATCCACATTTTTCAGTATCAAGCAATACAAATTCTCAGACTGGACATTTCAGAAGCTTCTTTTTGGAGATTAAGACTCTTTAGCAAGCCAATATCACACACAGAAAGTATTTCCACATATCCTGAAGCTGACACAAAGCATGAAATCCCAAGAAGGGCTCAGAAAATGATATTCAGGAGAGCTTGCCTTAGTCCTGATCATAGCAGCACATCTGTACAACATAGCCAAATGAACCAACCTTCAGTGCCCCTTATCAGTCTGCCATAAAAAGCTGCTCCCACACTGAAAAAGTCCTGTAAATATGGTTACATCTCTGCATCTGTAATGGCTAACCCTACTCTTACGGGAGAACAGACAGATGCTGTCTACGGTATTGATGCAAATAGGCCACTAAGCAGTTGAGAGATGTTGTGAAGCACTTAATTCTACCTCTTGCAGTAGTACTCAGTGGTGAGAAATCAGTGGACCACATCAGTGCTCAGCTGGAGGTCGGTGGGAGGTTGGGGAGTGGAAGGAGAAGTGGAAGGAGAGCAAGAGAGACTGTATTAGCAACTTAGTACCAGCCAACAATAAAGCAGACTTGTTAGTTACATTTAACACATTTAGTTGTAAACTAAGAGAGAGAAAGAATAGTTAAGAGGGTCCATTTACTTACAAATGTTAAGACTGCATAAATAAGAATTAGAGATTAAATAAACAGATGAATAAATTATTCCCACAATTATTTGCTCTTCAATTCAGGGAAATAATAGGCTACAGATTAGAAAATTTAAAATGTTTTCCAGTCGACTGAGATTTGCTCATTTTGTTACATAACTCTTCACATAAAATATCTGCTTGTAGTAGAAATCCCAGTGTTACACATCCTTGAAACATATATTGGTATGTATGGACTATCTCCTCCCTGCTTTATAGCTGAGAGCTAGGGAAGCTGCCTGTTTGGATAGAACAGAACAGTGAAGGGGTTTATCTAATATCAGGTTGTGAACAGCCTGAATTAATAGAGTAGAACAATCACAATGTATGTATGATATTGTTCTTTAATTACTTTCTCCTTTTAAAGTAGACGTATATATTTTTGGTTTCACTGGAAGACTTTAAATGATCTACTATTGCCAAACCTTAGATTTTGTTGTCTGGAAGGGCTAACTGCTTTCTTATGACAAAGACTTGAAAGATATATCCCTTTAATTTTTTTTTTCCTACTTCACGTTCACATGTGTTGAAACTCATTGCTTCTGGAAATGAAGATGCTCTAGTGTCAGCTGTAAAATCTGTATCTCACTTCCTCAGACAAGTGGATATTTATTGACAGGGTGTGAGAGAAAAAGAGAGGAGAGACTGCCTGTCCTGGAGCCAGTAACCTTGGTGAAGATGCAATGTCACAAACACCAAGCCATCATTCTCATAGATGTACAGCATATTATTTAAAGGGAAACAAATATCAGCCACTGAATGTCACTGCAAGGACACATCTTCTGCCTCTTAACTAAACTTATCAGTGCAGTGGTTTAATATGGTACCTTTTTCATCCTCCCCTCAAATTCATCTTACAGAGCAGCTCTTGACACCACCAGAGAGGAGTCAAGACTAAGATTTAGTGACGTTTGCTTCAAACAGATCTAGATTTATTGACATTTGTTGCCTGCTTCTTCTCTCAGTAACTGCACACAGGATTAATTTTAACCATTTCTTAAACTCTGAAAAACTGTATACTTAAAGTAAAAAAAAAAAAAAAATTCAGTCACACAGATTAGTGGTACTTGCGTATTTCCACTTTTAATTAGAGGACTAAAACTTTAATCACAAGACTCTAAATATGCAGGCAAGGTTTTGCTGGAAATTGGATGAAAAAAGACTCACACCAACCCCTTTCAAAATGAACTCTTTTTCAGTTGGGAGGAAAGGATTTAAAGTTCAGTGGTTAAGGCAAACACGTGATTAACAACTGTACATGAAAATAGGGAAGAAGGAAAAAAGCTTCATCTTCTAGTAACTACTCCAAGTAATGAAATATCAGTCAACTAAATCAGTCTTTATTTATTACTATGACCTGTACCTTACGTTAACTTCTAAACCCCCAAATTGATACTCTTTATGCTTCTGCTTTCCTACAAAAATTGCACCTTAGTGGCTGAATAACAGAAATCTGTTTCTACAAGCATACCTAATTATCTTGCTATTAATCCTTTTAAAGTATATGAACTGATTGAATTCACATTTTTCAAATCTAGAATACTCAGAACTCAACTGCAGAACAATGTAAATGGTTTAGCTTGCATACAGCACAGACATAGCCATTTCTTACTAACTGAGAAAAAAAGCACCTATATCTATATTTTAGAAGGATGAATAGATGAATATACTCTCTTGACTCTTCTAATGTTAGGTAAAAGTATGAATTTGCGGTATTCTGTAAAAGATTAACTACTAAATGAAAAAGAACTGCTGGATGTAAATTTAGAAGTCCAAAAACACCCAAGAGGCATAACTATAATTATTGCTGAGGGAAGCTGTTTAAGACTGAAAATACATTTCCATTAACAATCAAAATTAGTTTTCATTGCCTTTTTCTCAAGTTTTCAGTGAACAACCTTTGATGATAGCATATGATAATGATTCATTAGGAAAAAAACTAATTTGTATTTCAGAAGTATGCATATTCAAAAAAGAGTTAGAAATCACACCAATGAAAATCAAACACCAGAAGATGCAAAGGACAGTTTGGGGATGAATAATATTCCACAATAAAAGACTTACCATCAGAGTACATCCTGTACTTTTGCATATAATTCTACAGAAGAATGATATTAAGATGTATTAACCAAAATAATTAATGCTTAGCTTTACAAGATATAAATCCCTCCACTTTGTCCTATCTACTCAGTGTTATCCAAAGTGTATTTGGTGGCAGAAGCAACACGGAGTACAGAAGAGCTGTAAAACATGTCTGCAGGCTACACAGCGAATACACATTAGCTCAAAAGTTGGGTGACAAAGCACAGGTTTTTACAGAACTTCTACATGCCAGGAAAACACACTTTAGTTTATGGGAAAAGGCTACAGTGTATCCTTATAACAATATAAATCTCCAGAACCCTTGCGATGATATCTAATTTACGTGGCTGTCACTGGAAAATGTGGTATAGTGAATTATACACAATACTAAGCTTAATTATGAACAGTAACCTAGAAATCTTGATTAGAAATCATTTGCTCACTACACTCAGAGTCTGTAAAAACAATGATGAATTTATATAGCACACTGCAATTCCAAATAAATTATTCCTAGAAAATCAAAAGGAAGGTATAGATTATATAAGAAATTATTTCTTCGGATCACTGCCAAATTTTAACTACACTATCAAATACAAAGTAAAAGTACCACAGTAGCAAGTCTGCTTTACATAAAAGTAGCTACTTAACATTCACATCAATTTTTTCCATCTTCAAAAGTGGGCATTTATAAACTACGGGCCAGATACCAACACGCTATACAGAATTGCATGTATTTCATTAGTGAACTTATGACAGAAGTTCTCAGATACATTACTGTTCCCACCACCGCCACCATACTACTTCACTCTACTCAAGCCACTGGAACGTAGTTTTACAGAAGGATGTTACCATTGTGGTGGGACCCCTTTCCCAGCACACTTCAGCACGTCTCAGAAGGGCAGGTTCAATAGACTTCTAGCTTGGATTCACTTAAAGCTTCTCATGAAGGGTACCCAAGCTGCAGCCATATTTGTTGAATCTCAGGACTTCCATTTCCCTTGCTGTCAAAGGACACCCAAGACTACTACGTTGTCCTCTAAAACTGAATCAAGGAAGGTTTGGCATGGTCATATAATCGTGAAACGAAGGAAAATCTATGACAAATAAACTTTTCTAAAGTTAGCATTGCCTCATCTTGAGTGTACACCCAACATAAAAAACAAAACCATAAAGATCACTTGCATCTTTTTATATAAAGGAAAATTTCAACACCAATATTGTCAAGTGTTCACCATTCTCCCCTAATGAAGTCTGGTCACTACCAACTTCCTAAGCAAAACCTTCTTTCAGATGGAGAGACCTCCTGAAACACACTGTCTTATTTCAGAGAAAGACCTTAAATTTATATATAGACAGAGATTAAATAAATCATGATTACAACAGTAAACATGTAAATTCTGATCAATAAGTACTTGCCTCCCCCTCCCCCCAACACTAACAGCTGCAATAAAGCTTTAAATGTAAAGCTGAGCACAACCAGCCATAAAAGTATGTAAAATAAATGAGGATAACATAATGAGGGAATCCAACATTCATCTCATAAATATAACATAACGACCACAACTAAAATGTCAGAGAAACTAATAAATCAATATGGTAGGACAGAGCTATCTTTACGCTCAGCATACATAAAAATATATTTACATGCAAGCTTTTTTATTTTTTATTTTCTTAAATCAAGGATCAAACCAGAAAAATTATAAGAAACTTAACTCCTTATTCACTTCATCTAGGCTTCATATTATATTTATTTTGGTTTTCTACCTAACCATAGAGAGCATACAACAGTTTTTTCCCCCATAATATTACTAATCAAATTACATTATTAATTAGTATATGAAGTAAAATGAACATGTGTGTTCAGTCCTTTGAATGGAGATGCTGTTTGAACTAGTATCTCTGAGAGCATGTGGATAACGTTTTCTAAAAATTTTGAATTTATACAAGGCAGGTGTTTTGAAAAGCAATTCATGACAAGGCATATCTTCTTAATAACATCTGAGAATTTATCTCAAGTATTTAACTACAGGTTACAGAGGTAGATTTCCTGTGCTGCAATACTAAATCTATTTTAGCTGCTATTTTGAAAACTTCAAGTGGTATGTATGCACAACAGCTACAATAACAAACAGAATGTAGTGCAAACTCAACAAATGCTGGTTTTATTTCAATCTCTGTCCCCAATTCAATTTGTAACAAATTCTGAGATCTTCAAAGCTTGCTAGCACTTTAAGGGCTAATAAAACACATAAACCACAACAGCACGAGATATTACAGCATATAGTAATCAAAACAGGTTCTAAACCTCAGAATTGGATTTTTGCAGTCTTGTGCATTTCCTCACCATGTTGTTCCACCAACCGTCACCCATGGTGCCACAGTGGAAACAAGTCACAGTAATTCCATTAATCGGCACAAGAGGGCATTAGAACAGCTGATACAAGAAAAATGCAGGTCAACATTTTTCTCTTGGTTTGCCAACACCGTTTAGGGTTATCACCATGGAAGAAAAAGTCTTTCCACTTGGCTTGGGGACATGTCTTAAAATGGCTGCTTCTGTTGATCATCAAGGTTATGTACTTTCTACAGAGATATAACATTGTTTTTACTAGAACGGCTGTGGAATCAAATACACACCATGGTATTGTAACCAATGGTTATTTTCAGTTTCTAATCCACAAACATTCAAACACATGTGTCTGAAGTAAATTGTACCCCAGGCAAAAAGCAGAGTTTCTACACACTTCTAAAAACCAGGTATCTCAAAAAGCTCAGTAGGGAAGACCACACTTCCATGTTACAGACACTTTTAAAAGTCAGTAAGTAGACTTTTAATCTAGATATTAATTATTACAGCCAGGATTAAACATTAAGTCAAACAACTGCCTGTCCTTCGCATTACACCCTGAGGGCTTCCCTGCTATAGAATGAGTTCTTTTTTGAGTACTTCATGGTTCAGTGTCACTTACTATTGCAATGTGAAGGGGATTAGCACCATTAGCTGTTTGTCTCTCAGACTCATTAGTGGTACTGTCATCAGATACTTCCGCAAAGTCCAAACTTGGACATTATCTTTTGAATACAACTATTGGAAACTTCCCAGTAGATTCCCCTTCACTTACTTTTCAGTATCTCCTTGGGAAAAATTACAGTGAAACTATATTCCCGTAGTCAGAAAATTCCTTAATTGCTTACTTAAACTTACACCTACAGTTGGGAAAAAAAGCATTTCCTCCTCTCATTACTGAGATGGCGCACCTTGCCACCTCCTAGACTTCTCTTTTACATTGCCTTTCTCTTACAGAGACCACAATGGAACTACATAAACATTGATCAATTTTGCCTTGCAACAAAAACCACTACACAGTTTAAGTAACTGTTCTCGAAGTTAGTAAGGGAATCAAATTCATCATCTTGTATCAAAGCATAAGACAGCAATTTACTTCTGAAGATCATCTCTTTTCTAACTAGAAGTGACAGAAGCAAGTCAGGTTTTTCTGTAGCATCCTCTATGAAATAACATATACGACCTGTTAAGTAGATCAATGCAATTAAAATAAGGTACCTTCTAAAGCAGCACGGGAACTAATGCTTTTTCAGCAGAGACACACATTTGCTTCTTTTGCTTGTTAATTTATATACAAGTCTGTAAAATATGAACACAAGCTCATCTGAAGTACATCTAACCAAAGGGAAATCTCCTTCATAGCAGCCCACTGCACTCAAAAATAATGACACCAACAATCAAAAACAAGAAACGCTGACACCAGACCACTTCAGGGAAGATGTGAAAGAGGTATATCTACAAAGATGCCTTGGGACTGACATTTTCAACCAGTTACTGGATTGCTCCCTACACTCATCCATTGCTAATTAGCAGTGACATACAAATCAAATATCTTTGTCCAAGGTAATCTAATGCAACTTAAGTTTATTTTTAAATAAGTAACTCAATTACCACAGTAATTGCTCATGTACAGTTGCTTGCATTTTCTCAACAAAGAACTTTTTTATGCTCTAACAGCCTTTTGTCATCACTAGATTATAAGCAATCATTGTAGAAACATACTGGATAATAAAACTGAAAGCTCACATCTCAAAGATAGCCTTGCCCACTAGCAGAGTTCAAAGACAAATTCACAAATTATCTGAATTTTGACTGATCAAGATTTTAAAAGCATTCTCTTTCTTTGAGCAATGAAAGCAATTTACCAATATTTAAGCAAACACTGCATACAATAACCACTTAAAAATATTACTCATGTCAGCAGATAAACAAGTTTTTACTGTACCTGCTAATAACTTCATTCCTCCATAATTCACTCAATTTATTTTGTTTTGGCTAAGAACAGTGAAAACTCTTCAAAATTTTCACGAGAGGAGACAGAATTTCTTTGAAAAATCTGGTGGCTTCATGTAAACTGTTCTCCTTCACATTCTTAACTCAAAAAAGGATTTATTGTCTTTAGAGGCTCCACGGCTCACAGGGCTCAAAACTTTTTGGAAGAGTAATATTACTTTTTTTATTTGCTTTATTTACTTTAATTTAACGGTACTGCTGTTTCCAACAATTATATCTGCGTGCTTTTAACCTCTTGCAATTTTTTGGAAGGTGGTGGGGAGGACATGCTGTTAACTCTATACTTTAGAATGGAGTGGGAATGCAGAGCTTCACAGTTGATCCATAATATCGAAGCTATGTCTCAACAAGTGTATAAGGCATCAGGAATTCAAGCACTACCACACAACAAAGAAACTGCAAACCTTTAGACCTAGTTAGATATAAAATTGAATAAGCATTTGCAAATTCCTAAGACAGTCCTGTCTATCAGTCAACCTGTCCGGTCTACAGAACCTCTAGTCTCATTTGGACAGAGTTTGAGAATTCAACAAATTCCTGGAGCGAGGAATATTTTAGCATTTTGAGTTGTAGTGATTAACTAGAAGATTTTATTGATAACACCTATAAAATAAGAACTAATGTGCAAATATAGGATGGCTAATTTTCAGAAGTGAGGAGACAGGCATTCTCAGAAGCGCAAACTCTAGTTTCATTGCCTTACATGTTGGTGCTCTTTTCACACAAACACCTAAAAAACAGCCAAGAAACTTTCTAGTTATCAGATCTGTTTATAAATGGAAGATCCACCATGCTGAACTGCAAATGAAAGTTACCATTGAAACTGCCATCTTTTTTAAAAAGGAAAAAAAAAAAAAAGCACAGTAAGTCATATAGGTATAGATAAATAAATAAATAACATCAGAAGTGAGGCCTGTAGAATGATTTTTAAATCATTTTCATATCCAAGGAGTGCCAAAGCATTTGTGGGAAACTGGAAAAATGTTCAACTGTATTTCCCCTCTGGTTTTTCCACAGAAAATACGTCTAAGTAAACAGAAAGTAGTATAGGAATAAGTAATCATAGCATACGTTTTATGATACCTTAGTAGAAAATGATATGAAGCCACAACTTTTGCAAAGAGGTAGAATTCCTGCAGAATACATATTTATACATCTTGCCCCCTCCATAACTAGTTCTCTAGCACACAGATCAGGTATTGACATAAAATCAGATAAGCATATCTGAGGTAAGAGCCTGGTACTGAGTCTAACCTTTACTATACTAATACTTAATACACTATACATAATTTATATAAATTTTCTTAAATATATACATATTCTTCTCTCTGTTTCTCTCTGTTGTTTATAGTTGTGTCCTCCTTTGTTTTTTGTTTTTTATTTTAACCTTTTCCTTCCAGTCTTTTGCACCTACCTATTATAATGTGTTTTCCATATCACCTCAACATCTATAAATCACTTTCGATCAGAGAAGATACAAAAAGCTGGAACTGAAAACTAACATTGTAGATGGCAATGCCATTGGTCTGTGTTTTCTAAGGAAAGCTCTGTGGTCATTCACCTGCTCTCTGATTCCAAGCAGATCTACTTGTATTTCATGACGGGTGGTATGAACGAAGACACATTTTGGGCATAATCAGTTGATACACACAAGGAAGTTTCAAATCAACTAAGGAAAATTAAGATGTCAGGCAAGGAGTGTCTTCATATATAAATATGTGTACACATAAATATATAGACATAAACATATATATACTAGAGAAATATACATGCATTTTCTGCAAGAAAAATTTATCTGCCATTCCAAATTCTCACAGAATGTTGTTTAGACAAATGCACATCGTAATTCTGAACAAAACTAGTCTGCATGCCCATTTTTTTCTTGCTCCAGACTTTTGTATTAACAAGTTTCTTATTGCCACGTAATTATATCTACCTAATAAATAAGAATCACCTAAAGCCCAAATTGACTGAAGGAACCCTGCCTTACAAGGACAGTAGGTTTGGTTTCAGACTGACCAGTGCGTAAGGCACAGCTATTATGCTGACCAAATAATTTTCTTACAGCAGGATCTGCTGCTTTCATTAATCTACACTTTTGAGTGCACTTTCTGCTTTTCAGCAGTCATACTACAGAAGGTGGGTTACTTAAGAAACAATTAGGTGCGTATACAAAACAATTTGCAGGCAGTCTTACTCTTTCAGCTTCCTAAGTGAAGTGCCTTTCAAGGCTGATTTATAACACTGTCGTCTTCAGAAGGCAAAATAATTAATAGGAGCATGGACTTCTAATTTCAGTGACTTCCAGAGAAAGTGGATTTCATTTGATTTATGATGGCCGGTGACTTTGCATTTTATCAGTTCATTCACTCATTATTTATGCTGATGACCAATTTCAATGGGTCGCTATCATCTAACTCGCTACTAATCAAAGAGAATTAGGGTTCACTGCATTATTTAGAAGCCACTAATTTATCTTCAGAACAAGTATCAAGAATAGTTTGGGGCCTTCTACGCTAAAAAGAAGCACAGCTGGCAAAGTCACCGCATTTGCTCGGTATTACAAATGAATGTCATAGGGGCTAGTTGCAAAAACTAGTACTTTTTACTGAAGTTTTAAAATGGAGCAGACTGCAGGGATAGAAAATAAATATGAAACATAGAAACAATAAAAAGAAACACTTTCCGTCTGACCTCCTATGTCAAAATATTTAGAAGATATGTTTTCCATTCCCTCTGCAAGCAATTCAAAGGTGCTTTATCTAAAAAATTCTCTCTCTGCTAACTAAATGGAAACCTTTGCACCAAAACCAATCCTAGTTGGCATATTTCTCATTTTAAAAACCATTTGAACGTATCCTAGACACAAGAAAATAGATCAGACTGAAACTTAAACATACAAAAATGGAGTTTTATCAGCAAGTAATAATACCATATCATATTCAATCATTTAGAACAAAAAATCTCCCATAAGGGGGAAAAAAAAAAATAAAAATAGTTGCCCATTTGACTCTTGGTGAACAGAGCACAGAAACTTTATTTTAATATTTTTACCCCTTTGCACTTTGACATGCATTTATCCTCCAACTTCTTGGGGGCTTCCTATAGAGCCCACATTTTGTGAGATACTTCAAAATGGATTTTGATTTCTGATGTAGGTACACTAACTTTCTAAATTTCTGGTGAAGCATATGGCCAGTAACTGACCAGAACAGCACCACCACATACCAAGTAGTAGTTTTGGACCTTCTCCTAACAGGGCAATAGTCTCTGCTCTGTTTTATCCAAGTTCTAAATGCTAAGCAGAGGTGGGGGAAAAGAAAGAAAATATTACAACTCAGAGATACAGAAAACAATGATTTTTGGGGGCCTCCAGAGACAGTCGTGGTAGTCTTCCTGAAAACATCACCCATTTCTCCTTTAACAAACTTAAAGTTTAAACGTGCAAAAATTAAAGATTCCCAAGGTTTCCTCATACCCCCAGTAACTCCAGGGCAGGAAGAAAAACTGTCATCTCTCAAGCCAGAGGAGGAGGGCACTAACCTAGTGTTTTTCACCACTATCACTCTCTCCCCAGAAGATGGGAAACCATGAGCCTTCAGAAGAAATTCATACTTTTTGCCCTTCTATGTACAAAGGGATGCAAACCAGCCTTGAGCTGCTGCCATCCCTACCCAATGAGTTACCTCAGCGATCCTGCCTGTGGCCCGTGCCCAGCTTGCAGCTGCCCTCCCCAGGGCGGAGGCCTTAGGAAGATACCCCCACCCATTAACAGCCCACCCCTGGGCTGGCCAGGCCCTGGTTGCCCCCAGAGAAATCTCTTGCAAAGGGCCACAGGTGGCAACTGAAATAAACCCAGCACCAAAAATTGCCCCTGGCAGGCACCGCTCCTCACATTGCTGGTGCAACCTTCCTGAGGTACGCACAGGTTCAGCTGGGACTCCGGAAGGATCTAACAGATCTTCCAAAAGAAAGTGGTGTTTTGCCTGAAAAACAAACTGCCGCCACCTACCCTCCACTAAATTAAACACAGTTTCAATGTGATGTTTCAAAATATGTCTTCTACACGCACTTAAAATGCTCTCCCTTCCTTAAGGGCTGCCATTTACAGAAGTTGTTTAACAGCAATTGCTCTAGACTTTTTAATTATATTTTTAAATAAAGCGTTCATTTCTGAAGCACCTCCATGCTATCTGAATTGGGGATTTTATTTCAAGCAAGTACACGCGCCCTACTGCAGGCAAAGGGTGATTCCCATGTATGTTTTCCCATAGTTTGAGGTCAACCCTCTGGGACATTAAAATTAGAAAAGTAAAAACTGAATAATTGTGCTACCACATGACATCGAGGCAAGAATCTAGGAGGAAAGAATTAGGAAAATAATTGCATAAGGCTACCAGTTTTATTGGACAAAACTGGCATTTTTGTTGCCAAACAGTAATTACAAACTGATTGAAATTACTAAGTAGCCATTCAGATTAGTGTTCATCAGAGTTTTGTTCGCATAAACACAACATGCTCATCATACTAATGATCTGAAATAAAACCCATGACTTGGCATAGTTTTCTGCACCATAACACAATTTACATTTCATTGCTAGTAAAATCAAGCTGAGACACTGCAAACCAGTTTTTTTTTACACTGCTTGCATTTTCTTTGCTGTTAATAAGTATTTAAAGGATTTTTCTCAAATCAAGCATTTACACCTAACTTACCAAAATTCACTCACTTCTGCTACTAAAAATTGACCATGCACTAAAAACTCCCAGGATTATTCAAATTTCTGCAATTGTATTAGTAAGGATATAATTATTATTTTTTTAAACAAAAGCATTTTTACAAAAAAGGATGTGCACCAAAAAATTTACAAATACGCTTTCTTTTTAATGGAAGTTAAAAAATTGAAGTCTTCAGTCTGATTACAACCCATCAAATCCTTGAAACAATCTCATGAAAAACATTCTTGTGTATACACTTCTTGCAAGAGACAAGGATTTTTTTGTTCAGATATTTCTTTTCAAATTGCAGACAAAATTTACGAATGTTCTAGGGCTTATAAATACCTGCTCATAGACTTCAGAAACCCACTTATATACCCAGAACTAGGCCAATGTTCAGATTGGATGAAAAAACCCTTAATCTATAGCAATCAGTTAATACAGTGGATACTAGTACTACTGTGAAGATGGCAAGACAGTAAAAGTTCAGGATCTTAGCAGCATTTGCATCACATTCTTATTACATGAAAAAAGTTTTATTAATCTGTCACAAATACTGAGCAAGTGAAGTCTCTTGAATCTCTCATTTGGACAGACAATATAAAAAGTTAATTTATTATTTATGAAAATCCTGAGTGAAACTCTCAAGTAGACCTATTTAAGAAGTCACGTTAACCTAAAAAAAAACCTTACCCACACTAGTTTTCCAAGAAACTAAGCTCCTTAATGCATAGAGAACAACAGTGCAAGACAAAAGTGTGAGAAATGGCCCTGGTACTAGGTAAAACAGAGATATTTTCTGTGCTGAACAAAACTATAATACCTGTATGAATATGTCCACTAAGTCCAAGAACTGAACTACATATCATTGAAAACAGAAAAATATATATAGAAAATGCTCCAAAGATTAGTTTACTCCAGCTGTGACAGCAAAATACATAGGTATTTGCAAAGCCTTTAATCCAGGGGAAAAAAGTCTTTATCACCATGAAATTGCAGTCTGTACTTTACCTGTGTCTCCAAGACCACATCTTAACTAAGTCAAAGATTCACCACAAAAAATAACGATTCATCTCAGCGAAAGCAACAAGTTTTATTCCAGTCAACAAATTTTGTAGGTATTCCGTAAAGGAATATGCTTCAAGACTGAAAACCGTCTTTTTCCTTTGCACACCAGTATAATCTGCAAACCCCATAGGGGTCTCCCTTACATATGCATATATGAAGTTATTGCTTGCAATCAATCATAAAACTCCCAATTTAAAAAAAAAAAAAAAAAAGGCAGGCAGAACAGTCTTAAATAAGGGAGTGCAGTGGTGAGGAATGTGTCCACAAGAGAAAAAAAAAACGTGCTTCACAATATAAGTTTCTCACATCTGGCATATTCTTAGAATAAAAAAAATGAAATTAAAAAAAATAACAACAAAAACAAACAAGCAAACAAAACCCACCCCAAAAACTATGGCCTGATTTAGATTTTAAAAACATCTTTTTAGTAATTATACATTTATCAATACTACACATTAGCATCGAAACTTTTATTTTTATATTCTTCTCTCTAAATAGCTAGAGACATTTTGCATTCCCAACAACTGAACAAATAGATTTTTAGACTCCAATATGACCTCTTCAAGCAAGCGGCTGTAAAACTTCTATTGTTTATAAAATCCTGCATATGTACATCCCCAAGTCCCCCCTACCATTCAATATATATGAAAATGCAATTTACTGTACGTCAAATGAAAAATGCAGTTTTCAAATGCATGACAACAGGTGCTAGTTAAATGATCAGACACTATTTGTTACCTAGTCTCTTACTCTCATTTGCAGCATGATAAATTGCATTTTAGCAGAGTACTGCGATCTAAGGGGTCTTGACATGCTTTTATTGATTTGCATAGGTTATATGCATGTATTCCTGTTTGTAGGCAAATAGTGCCACAAGTAAATTCAAGTCACCATGCCTCTGTTTCAAGAAAATTGCAGTCATCACAGGGGAGCCAAGATGGAGTGAGGTTGGGTAAAAGAGACACATGCAGCCCATTGGAATCTTAGAACCTCTATTAAGATTTATAGGCTGCAGGATTCTTTTGGGCTTCAACATTATTCTTAGTAAACCTTTTCTGTCTTCAGTTGTTTATAAAAACTGGCAGCTTTAGCAAAGACAGAAGCTTATGTTGTAGGTAGCACAATTTAACATAATAGTGATAGCCTGTCCGCCAAATATCCTGATAGTGATTTTGAAAGAGAAACAGTGCATATCCTTGATTCCCTTTACAATAATTTGAAAGGTTTTCTTATTACTAAACAATAATATTCTTGCCCGCATTTACACAACACTTTGTGGCCCCTGTTAGTTAAGGTTAGTTAATATATTTGTCCTCTCTTACCTCAAGACAGACAGTATCGTTATTCTCCTCTTAACAAAAAGAAAAGAATCCTGCATAGAAAGCTCAGATACCTTCCCTTTGGGGTAAAAATAACAGCTCTAAAATTTGGAATTGAAACTTCCACGCTTGTTTTTTTTTCAGGTTGGGAAAGACGTGGTTCACCATCAGTACAATTTCCACCTAATTCCCCTAGTTTGGTATCAGCACATGCACACACGCCAGCACTCACCCCATTAACTAAAAAGAAAGCTGCTGGAACATACACAATACCCACATGAAGGAAGATTATCTCTACGCAAGCACACACATCGTTTTGTATCACAAATGATGGAGCTGGCATGCAACGTTCAGGCTGGTGTCAACCTACACAGGCTACTGATCCAATCATTTCCTTGTAAATTTGCACATTACTGATAAAGGTTCAGGCTACTGGGGGAACCGTTAATCTATCAGTAAAAGGATTTAGGCTTGACAGGCGTACTTACACCTCAGAGTATTCAAGGAGCTCTTATTTGTGTGTTATTTCAGTACTTAAAATTTATTGAAGAACTGTTTCAGTGTGGTACTTTGGTGTTAACTTGATGGAATTCAAGAACTGTATTCTGCCTGCATTCTCTCTGTATCACAAACCACAAAGCCAATCAAAATTAATCTAATCATAAGTTTAAACTCCCCAAAACAAACACACAATAAATAATAAGAAAAATATTATGGGATAAAATAAAGGCAATACAGAATGCAATCTCAGAAAACATCCTATTTTGGACATAGACACTTCTATCCCTGTGTCACTAATAAATTCGAACTAAAGCTACTGCATGCCTACCTGCCCCAACTAACATCTAAAATAATTGCTCACGTTATCAATTTTACTTCCCTATAGGTTTCTTAGTTTACGAAGACTCTATTATATGCTTCTTAAAAAAGATTGAACTGCAGACTGTGTTTACACAAAAGATAAAATTGACTGGATCAGCACATCAAGATGCATCCTGAAAATGCTTTTGCTTATTGTCCACCCAGCATGTTTCCAAACAGTTTAGCAGATGAAAATGATGTACTGACCGAGCCTGAGAGGCAGCTATAACAGATTGACACTGAAACTGGGAACTCATTATTGACTATAAAGCATGTTTTTTTTTAAGATTGTCTACTTGGAAAAGCCATCACAAATAAAGAAAGATTAGTAAATATTCTTTTAAGTTGTATCCAGAAAGCTGTCCCCTTTGAAACATCTATAACAGACAAATGACTATTCCACAAATTCATATATTCAATATGATATGATTTTGCAGAAGTAGTATTTAGATAATTCTCACCAGGATATTCACAGTGAAGTCTGAGGAAAACTTGCAGAACCAGTGCCTTCAGCTTCAGCTGCTCCTTCATGCCTGCGTCCCATGTAGAGTATGAACATTTAAAGGCAAGGGAATCACAGGAGTGTCTAAGCAGAGCTGATCCCCACAATTGGACACCCACCCACGAGCAACAGGATAAACAACTTGCAAGATATCAGAACAAAAATTCTGTCAATTGGCCCAATAATAGAAAAACCTACTTAAAATAAATTATCAGCCTAAGCCACTGCAGTTCAGCTCCTTCAAGTCATTTAGTTTGAGAAAGCAAGAATATCTATACCACTGTGAATTAAATTCTTGCCTCCTGACTCAAAACCCTTCTTTACTTAAGTCTCCCTAAAATGATACACAGAAAAAAAAGTAATCTTGCATATTACCGCTGTCAGTGAATTATATAAATTCAGTATAATGGTGTTGCCTCTACTTAGCCTTTTTGGGCTCTTTCTCTAGCCCCAAGTTCACATTCATGTGCAGCCTATAACAGCAGTTCTATGTTCTCAACTTGCCAAAGGTTTTGCCTATTCAAGCAAACTTTTAGAAATAGGTCATAATTCAAAACCCATGACACTTTACTCAAGTCACTGACACAGGCTGATATTCAAGAAGAATATCCACCAGCCCCCAAGCCTACAAGCATCCCTTCTCTCCAGACATACAAGATTAGTTTTTATGTCCCTCCCAGCCAGGAGACTAAAAATATGCTAACAGAAGCGGCCACAAGCACAGCGACTACCACAGTGAAAGTCTCTTTTTAAGAAAGCAATTAGCACAATAACTGGCATAGCCCAGCAACCCAACTAGGCAATAATAGTTACTTGAAATCAAAGCAGAGAAAGGTATTACGTTAACAAGGACACCAGCTGGTGTCTCTTTAATGACAAAAATCTTCAGGCTAAAAAGAATCTGTGATAGTTGTTTCATAACTAAGCAATGGAAAAAAAAAAATAACAAATCCTGTGTACCTCACAAAAGACAAATAAAGTTTGTAAAATAAAAGCGAGGGGAGGTGGGGGAGGTGGAGAAATGAAAGTGGTTTTAAAAGTTCTAATATTGCAACATTCAAAAGTCTGCAAAACCAAAAAGGGCTCGTGGGATTTCTTGCTAAAGACCTTGCCTCTGGTACATATCACCTATTTGTATTAACCTCAGAAAAGATATGAAAGATTGATCATTTTCTCCCTAATGAGAGGAATTTAACATGGCTGGCATAACATTCCATAATATTTCTATGCAACATCTTCACTAACACTTCAAAAGCTATCAAAAATTTAACAAAGAAAATTATAATTAATATTACAAAACATGGAGATGAACAAATTAGAGTAAGTGGCACTATCAAGTTACTGTTTTTCTCTCCCTCTCCTTCTACTCTGTGGGGAGATAATTAGGATTGCTTGACTTACTATTAATTTACATGGAAGAGGATCATTTCCATCCTGGGACATGTCTATAGAGGGAAAGTACGCCTTTACACAGAGAAACATATGACTGATCACTAAATCACTTCTCATTCTTATGGTACTTCAAAAATCACATTTTCCCCTATTTTTGCTCTCTCCTTAACTAGTTTCAAGGTCATCTTCCTGCAGCTTTCACTTAAGCTGTCATTCTGTGATCAGTTTTATGTATTTGCATAAATTCACACATGTGAATAGCTTGAACACACTTGTGCAAAGCTAAACACATATAGGAAAATTCCCAGGAACTTCAGGAGTAGAGGGGATGCCCACCTTTTGTGACTACATGGGAAAACCTTTAAGCACATCTATTTCTGCAAAAGGCTGCATTCCTTTTTACATAAATGACTAACAATTTACATGAACTAGTACACAAAATCCAAAACTTTGGTAACTTAAGAATAAGCATTTTATAGAGGTAGATAACTACCACAAAAGCAGCAGCACAAAAAGATGGTTAGGTACTTGAAAGTAGACTTGCAACATACCTTAACATAGCAGTTCATCATTGCAGAAAGAAACACAAAAGAGATGAGAAGAACTTTAAAAGAGTGCAGTAAAGAAAATGTACTCCTCCATATCTTTTGGACATCAGGATTTAAAAACCGACGCAGAGATATGCATTGCAATTAACACCTAATACTGAACATTTAAGACATTCCTGGAAATGTGGCAATATGTGAGGGAATTTTCTCACGCGAACAGAGAAGCAACAAATTAGAGTTAGCACTTAAACGTTCAAAAAGGTTAATTTCACAGACCAAATGGATTTTCAGGACGTTCTTTGCACATTCAGACCTTTATATCGGGAAACTTATCAAGGAAAGGCACTCAGAGAGGAAAGCAAGCAGCCATGTCAAACCATACGTGCCAGATCATGAGGTTAACATGTTATCACCATGCATAAACAGCACATCTATCTGCATTTTAGTAGCCCTCTGTCTAAACCCTACTCCCTCTGGAAAAAGTGTGTTCAGCAGTATTCCAGTACACACACTTTGTTTGTGCTTATTAAATAAAAAGAAAGGATCACCTTCAACCATATTAATGATGGACTAGTGGATGAAGGATGTCTGCGAAAATTCACAACATCTGTTTGCTCCACTCTCTTCTCAGCGTGCTGCACCTATTCCTCATGCTTAATGATGCTCATCCACTCTGCAAGTTTTACGAACAAATGTGTGTTTAGCCACATTCATCATTCTGAATGAGCGTTCTTGATGAAGCATCCACTGGCCTGTTTCGCTCTTTCTGCTACACTTTAACAAATGACAACTGTTCTACGTATTTTTCATTTGTTAAAAATAAAAAGCTAAGTGAAGAATAGGCCCGGCAAATTTTTCTTTTACTCCTCTGGTAACTTTACTAGAAAATGGAATACTACATGTGTTTAAACCGTATACAAGTTCACATGCACAAATCTAAATGGTGCGTGCAGATGTACAGTATTTTCAAAACACTCCACAGCAGAATACAGCGTTTCAACAGCACATCAGAAAAACATTCTATCCCATACCCCCAAAAGTAGTTCAATCTTCTCATGAAAGTGATGCATTATGTCTCACTATGATCAGCTCGGGGACCGATTCTGTGATGTATACAATGCCTTGACACGAGACACTCAGCATCTTTTGGTACCAGGCCAGCAACACATCTCAGTGGACACCTGCCTTAGATTTTCCAGCTTTCCTCCTTTAAAGCACACCAATATGTAAAGGAAAAGTCATGTTACCTCAGAAAACGTGCATGCTGCAGATAACATACTAGGAAAGAATTCAACTGTGAATAACAACACACGTCAAATCCATGATATTTTAATCAATTAGAAAAATGGACTATCAAGACTACTAGTAAGTAATGAGAGCTAAAATAATCGAATCTAATAGAAAGAAAGTGCTCAGAACATTTTAAGTGTGGAACACCTTCAGAAGTTATCCTTCAGAGATTAGAGCAACTCACAATTTTCATTTGAGTTAGTACACAGGAAAATGAAAATGTGCATCCCAATGCTGATTTTCCTAAATACATCTTTAGGAGATTATTGATGCAATATATGTGGAACATTCTCAGGTTCATCTTCTGGTAAGAATTTCTATGTTTCCAACAACCATACAAATTAAATGAGGGATTTTTTTTTTTGTAAAAGCATCCTACGCTGCTTAATGGTATTTCTGTGTTTTACTGATAGAGCCTTTGTGAGCCCCTTCTGGTCTGTACTAGTTCTCCAGGCACATCTGTATTAGCTACAGCCAGGAAGCCAGTGGGTACACCGGATGAAGCCTGTTACATTCTAAAATATTAATTACTTTTGTTACGAAAAATGTTTATTACAAGACAGGTGTCTAGGTTACAGGCAAGTATTTTGGTTCTTGTTTTCATGTCACACTTCTAATAAATAGCTAAGGGAAAAAAGTGGATCCTGTAAAAGGAGCTTAGAAAGTTTGCCACAGGTTACCTTCCTTCTGAGAAGCCTTAAAACAATTTACCTTGGATAATGTACTTTGTGATAGTTTGTAATGAAGTAATTATGGATCGAAAAGAAGCAAGAGAGGAAGTTTCAACTTCCGTAAGAATACCCCTCCATTTATGAAAAACAAATCCAAAAATCATTACGTCCAGGTCAAAAAGAGACATGACAATTCAAGAAAAAGTTACAATTCAGTGAGTAGTAGCAACCAGAATCAAACATGTAGAAATTCTCAGACACTGAAACTATTTTAAACAACTGTATTGCTTATGAAATAAGCAAATCAACATAAATAATAACCCAGTAATTTCTTACTAAAGCAGATAAAAATTCTCCATTAAAACCACTCTCCAAATAAATGAATTCTGGCACATACTAAGAACATCACTGAGAACAGCATTCTTCCTAACAATAACAGTCTTGAACTTATACGCTAAATTATATCAATTCCTTAGAAAGCAGCTAACATTCAACTGGGCCATGAGTGAAGAGCAATTCAGACTGCTGCTCCAATCTGGGAGCGATAGCGTAACATTATGGTGACATCCAACTCTACACAAGTAAATTGGTTAGAGGAATGCCACTTTATCCTGTTCTGAGATTCTATGCATAACTTAAAAGACATCAAAAAATTAACATTTTCAGTATTTTAGAGTAAAAACTAGAATTAGCTCCCTTCAACTTTATCTGAAGCCTTTCAGTCTGAGATATTGGCTGGTCAACTTACTGCAATGCAACATTTGTTGGCAAGTTATGTTCCGTAACAAAAAAGCATGAAATTATGAAATACAGATTAAAATTCAATAATCAAATTCAATAAAAGTTATCATAAGTCACTGTGCAATTGTGTACCCTTTCACAAATTAGTACAATGTAAAATGAAGATCATAAACTTCAAGAATCAATTTTTTGCCAGTTTAGTAAGAAATTCCTGTGGTATATCAATACAGATAAAATGAAGAGCAGAGGAGAGAACTATATTGCAAGTGAAATGAAATACACAAGAATGGAAATGCTAAAGTTTAATAGAAGTTGCAACAAAAGTCTATTCAAGCTCCTCTGAGGTATAAGTACTTAAGGAATCCATTATGTTTAACAGAAAATTGTACATGACAAAGTTATAAACTATATAGAAAATATTCCTCTTCAGATATATACAATAAGCACTATAAAATAGATACCAGCTGTACATTTTTGTTATAAAAAGAAATTTATAATTATAATAAAATATACAAATTACTAGTTCCTGGGAAAAAAAAAAAAAAAGAAAAAAAAAGAAAAAAAAAAAGAAAAGAAGTGCCTCTGTTGTTCATATTTCAGAAATTAGGTCCCAAGGACAATTTAATATGAAAAAAAAATAATTTATGTTTTTTGCTAAAAATGCTTTTTCTCTACTGTTAAACAGATCTTTATCTGAAAATAGAAGAAAGGATTTATGCAAAAATAACCTCGAGGGGATCATTACAGAAACACAAAAAGTAATTTTCTACTGGAACTGTAAAATGTATTTGCCATAGATGTTTAAAAATATGGCTACAAAACATAGAAAATATACAAATGAATGGGATTTAATACCACCACGATAATTTAAATGGTATCCTTATTTAAGTGACAGACTGATAAAGCCACAAAGCATAGTTTCCAAGGGAGTAGGGGAAGAGGGGAAGGACCTTTTGCTAATTGATAATTAGAGTGATATTAAAATTGATACATGTATTTTGTATTATGCAGATACGTAGCCATCGCATTCATGCTCATGACTTACATATGCATGTAGATAGTTTATTACACTTCCTGAAATACATCTATAGACACAACTAATCATTTGACAGAAAAAAAAGAAGAGAAAAAAAACCCAACAAAAACCCAACCTTAAAAGTAACAAGTACAATTCCATACCTCTCTAAACAAGAGAAACTGAAAACCAGGATGACAGTGCTCTCGCCCATGCAGAAGAGCAGTGAGCACTGTGTGTGCTCGTTCCCATCAGAATTTAAGAGCAGCAGCCTACTTCGCAAGTGGTCCCAACAAGTCAACAAACGTCAGTGTGCCCTTCTATGACTGGCAAGGGAGGCTACAGAACTTGTAAGGCAGGTACAGTCTCAGACATACGTTAACTCAAACTGTACAATAGGTCTCAAGAAACACATCACAGTACTTTTGAGAAAATCAGAGCACAAATAGCCCATAGATTACTGCAAATTACTCTGACAAAAGTAAGTCCAAGCATATCTGACAGTAAAATTACACTCTCCTCAACAACAGTATCCCTCAGGTAATCCCCTTTCTCTCCCCATCCCGAATGTTAAATTGTCTCTTAGCTTTATAACAAGTCAAGTCTAAAAGCTGTACGCTGGCAGTAAAGCACTTCTTTTCATCTTACATAAATTTTACTTCTCCTCAATAGCAAAGTGTGGTATATTTTATGAAAATTATGAAAGGCATCACAAAGAAACAAAATGTAAATGATACAACAATTCAAAGTATCTGAAAGGCACCGTTTCTGTTATCTGCAAGAACATCACATAATTTCTCCCTCTACTGCAGGTTTAGGCTTTTCATGGAACAACAATGCCTGTACGCTATGGGGATTATACCTCTTTTTTCCTTTGAGGAAGCAAAAGGGTTAATGTATCTTACATTTTTACAAATAAGATGATCTCAGCTGAAAACTAAATCACTCATAAAATATTAAAGATCAGCACCTAGGACAATATTTAAATTCTTCAACAAAGATCTTGTCTTAAGCCATGCCTTAAATTTTCCTATGGACTGAATTGGAAGTTCTATGTAAGTATTATCTCTCTTTTTCTGTTTTTTGCCCTCCAACATATGATCTTATCCAGCAGTGAAAGCAGATCATTTTTGTTATTTATCTACAGAATCAATCTGACACATAGTAATCTTACACACAGAAATCACAGAAATGTGAACGGGGACAGGATATGGCAAGGCAGAAGGTGGAAGAACTGCTGAGAGAGGATATTGGTGACATCTTTAACATACACTTCAAAAAGCGGTTTATATATCCAAATAACTTCATACTGATGTTTTCCACTGGGGACAATTCTATATCCTAAAACAGATTCTTTAAACTTTTCTCCTCCTTATAGCCAGTTTTAATCCAAATGCCGCTCTTCATATTTTCGCTTTACCCTTTTAAAAAGTTCCTCCCCTGTATTTGTCACAGCCCTTCCCCTCTTTCTCTGTACACCCTCAAACACTCTTGAGCTCTTTCCAGAAATATGTGTCATGAACCAAGCAAAACTGTGGATACGTACGGCTTGGTAACATAGTGGGGGAAAAAAAAGTTAGCGACAATTTGTCTATAAGATTCCCAAAATTTCACTTTCCTGTCAAATTTCATCAATGTCCTTTATCAATCATTAGGTACAACTCTCCCCATAGCTGCTTTACCAGCTTCTTAACTCTATATAGAGGCTGACTGTACTGGGGAGATTGATTAAGGGTCGTCTCCCTGATGCGATCGCTGAAGTTGCACCAAGTGAAAATCTTCCCGTTTTTCCCAGTTTCATTTTAATCTCTACCGATGTCTTCATGCCATTTCCCTGCCTCCATGAGTGACCAGGATTCCACCAGTTTTGTGTCATATACAGTTACTGTGCTCCTTCTTTTTACATTAAGAAGTGCAATTAGCTTTGTCAAAGACCTCCAGACATACTGAAGAATCTGAACCAATTCCATTTATTTACAACTTCAAAAAAGTAATAAACAAAATAAAGAAAGCTTTGGTACTGGGATTTGGTAGTGAGAGAGTAACACACTCATAACAGAAAGATATACAGCAAATTAGTTTGGGCCTGTTTGGACTATACAAAAGTGAGCCCATAAAATGCTTCAGAAACACTGAGACTCAGAGATCAAGTGTGCTGCCCTAATCACAACAGGGCAAACTTGGCTTTACGAGAAGGGTTTTCCACTCAGTATTCAGTGTTTTCCTCTCCTTAAGCTCACAGGTTCTCCACTACTCTAAAGAAAAGTTGAAACTACAAATTTTAAGAAATGCACTTATTATTTTGGAAGTGCCAAATTAAGACTGTCCTGTCCAAATTTAATGCAGTCTCCTGGTGTATATTCAATATACTACTATAACATCATGTTTGCTTCTGATGTTACTCAATTCTCTAAATAATACCCTGCCATCTAATAAGATGAGATGAGAGGACAGCCATGTAGATGGGTACTAGGGGAAAATCGGGAGCAGTTGAGCAAAGAAGATGGAACAAACATCCTGGATGGGGTAAAGGTACTGGGGACAACTGACTCTAGGGCCTAGCAGGCTCCAACACAAATCTAAGAAAAGCTGGATACGTAAGTGAAACTATGAAAGATAGTTCACATCTGACTAACCATATTGTCTGGGGCAAGATGAAAACCAGAGAAGATTTGGATGTCTGTTCTTCCCAAAGGTTTTGACAACAACTCCTCCATAGAACTGAGAAGGATATGCAGGGAACGTGACCAGGTGTTTCCAGACAGGCTGTCTATTAGATTCCCTGGAAAAAAAGCAAACAAACAAAAAAACCCACACAACCACAACTTAGAAATCTCAGTGACATGTGATATGAGAACAGATGTGGCCTAGGAAATAAAATTACATTAAAATAGAGGCCAAAACTGATCAGCAGTATGATGTTACCTTGCTCAGTACTGTCACCCAGCATCAACAGTGAAATATCACATACCACAAGGGGTCTACCTGCTCCATCCATTGTAGCAACTAAGTGAAAGATAACAGCAAGTTTCTAGGGGCAAGATAAAACCAAGGGTACTAGGTCTTTCTGGAGTTAGTTGAAGATGAAGGTGCTCCTCATTCTCCTCGTTTTCTTGTTGATATATAGCCATAAAACAATACCCATAAAATATAATCCCACCACCAAACTTTAAACAATAGGTGTTATTTTTTCTGTAACTCCATACTTGCCTTGCCTAAGCACAATGTTTGGCAGGACTACCCTAACACCCTCTGGCACTTGACAAGAGAAGATGAAAAAGATGCAGAAAACTGTCAGCCTGAATCACTATCTGTTCATACAGATATATTTCCAACAGTACCTACTAAATTAGCATAAATAGGTTCATTAATTGCCATGCCACATTCTTGGATGAGAAACTTAGCAGTTTCTTTTGCTGTGTTATTTGGAAACAAACAAAAAAATTCCAGTGTGTTAAACAAAATTTCCAACATGATTAACTCAAATTAATCTTGAAAAGGTGTATTTAGATCCAAATTTTACAATGCTTTCATATTATGTAGCACCACACAAGCAATTTGAGAAGGTCCAGCAATACCTCTCTCCCCAAAATTATACCACTCTTTCCTCCACTTGTGAGTCAATTAAAAAAAAAAAAAAAAAAAAAAAAAAAAAAAAAA
>VXBW01007377.1:432144-516258 GCA_013400375.1 Thinocorus orbignyianus | reverse complement strand
CAGCCTGACCTTGAAAGTTTCCAGGGACAGTGCATCTACCTATGGGAAACCTGTTCCAATGCCTCACCACTCTAATTTTAAGAAATTTCTTGCTTATGTCTAGTCTAAATCTACCCTTTTTTAGTTTAAAGTCATTACCCTTTTCTACCATAACAGGCTCTGCTAAAAATTTCGTCCCCATCTTTCCTGTAGGCCCTCTTTAAGTACTGGAAAGTCACAATAAGGTCTCTCCAGAGGCTTCTCTTCCCCAGGCTGAACAGCCCCACCTCTCAGCTTATCTTCATGGGAGAGGTGTTCCAGGCCCTCAAATCATTTCTNTTCCAGCCTCTCAAATCATTTCTGTGACCCTCCTCTGGACCGAATCCAACAAGTCTATGTCTTTCCTGTGTTGAGGACTTCAGAGCTGAACCAAGTGCTCCAGGCAGCGTCTCACTAGAGTGCAGCAGAGGGGCAGAATCACCTCCTTCAACCTGCTGGTCACGCTTTTTTTCACGCAGCCCAGGAAACAGTCCACATTTTGGGCTACCAGCACACGTTTCTGGCTCATGTCCAGCTTTTTGTCCATGAGTATCACCAAGTCCTTCTCCTCGGGGCTGCTCTCCACGCCCTCAACTCTATTAGCCTGTACTGGAGGTCCAAGTCTCAAGCTTGTCCAGGTCCCTCTGGATGACATCCTGTACCTCAGGTAAGTCAACCATACCACTCGGTGTCACCTGCAAACTTGCTGAGGGTGCACTCGCTCTCACTATATCATTGATGAAGATGTTGAATAGTACTGGGCCCAGTATGGACCCTTGAGGGACACCACTTGCCACCAACCTCTATCTGGACATGGAGCCATTGACCACTACCCTCTCGATACAACCATCCATCCAATTTTTCGTGAACCAAACAGGCCAGCCATAAAATCCATTCCTCTCCATTCTAGAGAGAGGGATGTGAATACTCAACATACTTACTACACTGTAATGTCTTTAAAAAAAAAAAAAAAAAAAAAAAAAAAGAAAATCTCTTCAATAATGTTGTGCTTGCCAGTAGCATTCAAACTTTGTTTTCATACAGTTTTATTGTACAAACCTATTTTAAAAAATGTCACCACATGAATCTAGACTGACACACATAAATATTTCACACTGACTAACAAAAGGTTGACATATAAAGAATAAATATTGTGTGTGCTAGAACCAGCCCTTACTTTAGACACACCTGAGTTCACATCTTTTAAATAGGACATGTCAGCGCTGTGTATCCTTACAAAATCAGACAGACCACACACCTGTCACTGACTTGACTGGGCAAGAGACATGACTGGTGCTCAGAACTCCAGCCAGAAATGCAATTATCTGGCAGTAAGAAAATTACACTCAAAGAATGAAGTTTAGCAGAGACATTTTTCCATTGTTGGTCCACCTCTTCAAAAGAAGCCGTTTTATTAGTTTGAAGTGATAAAGCAAGTTTAAAATATATTAAAGAAAACAACTTGAATGCCAAAAAAGTTATTTCTACTGGTATCATTTTATGCTTTTTAATCTTCTTTATTTTATTTTATTAATTCAACACAGATAGCAAATGACTTTCATTACTGCAATAAATGAAGGATGGCACCATGAATTAGCAAGAATTTACAATTTTTAGTGCTACTGCTGCACTCTGTGTGAATTATATTGCATAGTTTTACTTTAGGATCATTTCTAGGGTATGAAACCTAAACCTTGTCAGTGCTACATCTATCTTCTCAGTATATATGGCACAACACATTCTCTTGAGACAGATTTAGCACAAAAGCCTATTTGATAGAGTTTTCTTCATAATAAAAACCTCTCCAATCATCACTCTCTCATACTTTGCCTTCCAGGTACACACATGCTTTAGAGAGCGTGTTTACTTCCACCACTCCCTTTCACAAATTGTCATTCATCCATTTCGCACAGCAAGCAGAGCGTTACATGTCCAAGTCACCCTGTGCGTGTCCTCCTTTTCCATCAGCAAATTTTGCTGGGATAGAATTTGAAGCCTTTTGGCTTTTAGCGAGCACCTGGACAGAATCATGGATAGGTTTCAGTACATCTGTGAGTCCCAGAGATACCTCCACGGAAGTACACAATCGGTGCTCTGAATGCTCAGTATGTTAACAGCTTTCCAGAAGCATTAGCTCACTTTCTAATGCACTGCACAGAGCACATATGCTTGTATTTCTTGTGAGAAATTCCAGACAAAAACCAGAAACCCTTAATAAATATAAGGCTTGGTCTATTCCTGGCTGCTCAGATGTGACACAAGTCTGATCTGTACCTGTAATTGTTCAAGAATGTTATTCTATAATTACGAGGTAGCTTCCTGGTTAATTTAACTTAATACACTTTGAAAAAATAGATGAAACTAAACTGGAAAAGACATTCATTATGGAATAAGAATGCTCATAGCAAAACTAATGAAGAATATAACTATATAAATACAACTATTTAAAAAATGCATTTTACTATTTCCTAGATAAGTACGAGAGTAAACAAACACTTTAAGTGTGAAGGGGTTCTCATCTTAGTCTGTAACAGACTGAAATTCTGGTTAAATGTCTCTTAGTAATTCATTTTGAATCTACCTCACTATTTATTCTAGTTAAATTTCTCAGAGCAGAAAGATCAACTCATCTCATTTGCTCCCAGCATCACATGTAGCCTTCAATCTCATACATCGTAACAAGTTAAGAAAATTCAATTACACAAACAAGAAGTCAGGAGGGCACATGTTATCACCTGCCCCAAAGAAGTGTTACACAGCTGTATTAATATTTGTAAAGCACTTTGGATTCCCAGATTAAAGCAGCTATACACACAGGAAATATTGCTATTAATGAATGTTACAAACACACAGTTCTTTCTCAAAGCCATACTCTGGCTGTAACATCACTTGCATGCTCTTGGCTCTCATTCAGTCAGCCCCAACATCTCAGAAACTCTTCAGGGCTCCTTGAACTAAAACAAGATACAAAAGGACACAGAAACAAAACAGAACACAGGGCAGGGTGGCAATCAACAGAAGAGACTGGGGAAGGGGTGATAGTGCTCTTGGAATTTCTGGCAAGAGAAAAATGAAGGAGGAGTACCAGCATAAGAAGAACATGAGGAACAAACAACTCAACTCTTGGTACAAGGGGAATAAAACATCCAGAGAAATCCCAGATTGCCAAGGGAGGGGAAAAAGAAAAAAAGAAAAAAGAAAAAAAGAAAAAAAAAAGGGGGAAGAAAAAAAAAAGATTAAAGGCAGAAAGATCTCCTGGCACTTAGAAAGATGGCTCAACAGGTTTGAAAAACGAGCAAACTGTCAGGTGTGGACAGAAATATGCATAGAGCTGCCTGTATAATGAGCTTGGCCTACTGTGAAACCACCACAGCCCTAAGCATACACAGACACAACAGACAACTCATCCCTGGAGTAATGCCTCGCTGTTTTTTTTTTTTTTTAAACCTGTCAAAAATTACATTACATATCCTTTTGCAGTATTTTCTTTTGCAGCATAAACACAAGAACACAAAAAAATCTAGTTATCAACCTGTACCAGTAGCAAGAGAGAGCAGAAGAGAGACACTAGCAAGAAATCTTCTCCTAGTTTTGAGTTTTAAATTGCAGATTATCATTGCTACAGCAGGGAAAATGTCCCCACACTCTTCTACTTTCTTCCCATCTGAGAAAAAACAACAATGGCCAGAAAGATGACACGCACTTCATGGTCCAAAAGATTTCCAGAATTAAAGAAAGATGACCGGAATAGTCCATTAGTACCTCTTTGTATTTACTTTTTAACTTCTGGGTATGATTCATGCAACATTTGAACACCAAGCCTTCAGAGCTAACATTAGGATCCAAAAATGCCAAGAGCAAAGCACATAGTGGGAGAAACAGGGAGTAAGTTTCTAATGCAAAGATCTGGAATCCCAATTGATAGCTCTAATCCCACAAGCACACCCGTGGGTTCAGACTCCTTCCTTCTTTCACAGGGAAACAACAGCAGGATCAAAGTCAAAGACTACTAAAGACAGAAGCTCTTTCTTTGTATTCAGATTCAAAACAGAACAGCAAACATCAGAGAAGATAAAAAGAAAACATCCCAAATAAACAAGGCAGGGCTGGGTTACTCCTCAGACTCCCGTGGGCTTAGGCATATACCTTGCCAAAGAACATTATGAAAGCACAAACAGATGTGTTTCACTTAATTCCCAAACGGTGGTCAAGATACCCTAAGTCTTAAAAGTTCAAGTATTCACAGCATCCGTAACAGACAGGTTGGAATCCTCTCAACCTCATCTAAAGTAGGTATACAAGGGAGAACACTATGCCACATAAATACAAGACTAGCTTGTTTTGAAAACCTAACCCACAATGTCTGTAACCATTCCACTCTGCTCTGATTTTATCTCATGATCTTCAGCTTGATAGACTGTGTCTTATTTACATTACAAACTTTCTTAGCAAGTCACCACTGCTCAGAATGGATCTTGACACAACAGGCATACAAGAGCCTGTGCTCACACACAGCTGAGCTGCCTGTTCTGGGGCAAAGATTACACCCAACACTTGCTCCTCAGTGGAGTTTGTTCAGCTTCAGCTCATCATCCTAACAGAACTTCCAGGAGAACAGAATTTCCCTTGCTTCAACAAACCAGGCAATTTAAGGCACTATATTGCAAACAGGAGACCCATAGAATTGATAGGGTGCGTAGTGACTGTCTTGCCTAGCCCAGCCCAAACCAGCTCTCAAAAACACATATAAAGGACAGCATAAAGCCAATGATCTCTTAAGAGAGACTTCCATCATGTGTCTCTGCTATTAAAGCAACCAAACAGAAAAACAAGGCAACATTAAGGCAAAGGTATTTTTTAACTTGACAGTGCCATATGGCTTTACATCAGACTACCAGTCCAAGTTGTGTTTATGCTACTCATTTGTTTTTGCTAAATATCATGTATTGGAAAAGTATGTTTAAGATAAAAAGGCATTCCTTACTTCTCCCAGTATAGAATGTAATTTGTAAGATGCATTCATAAATTTAGAATGCTTTTTAAAGATCTAATCTACAAGTAAAAGCCAGCTTTGCGTACATTAACCATCTAATACTATCTGCTCAAAGGTGACTTGTCAGAGATTAGGAAATAAAACTAAAGGTAAAAAACTGCTCCCTTCAGGATGCATCCAGTTGTTAAAATGTCATTGTTTGCATAATAAAGTACTTCATGTCTTTAACCTTTGGTGTAAATATTGTAAATGATATTTCTTTTTCTGATAATTAAACTTAGTGTGCAAAAGAGTGACAACTAGTTATAAAATCTCATTTACACTTACCATCCATACTGCTTTTAGAATGAATTATAATGCTTTTCCTCAGCTGAGAAATACCATTTATAATAGAAAACAGTTTTATACCTGGACACTTTAATGAATCACTGAAATCACTATTTGGAAGAGCACTCACAAAAATAATCCCACTGAAGTCCAGGAGATCTGCTCTAACAAGTACACAGCAATGTGAGTATGGGCTGCATAATTAGGTCCTCTGTGATCCCTCCCTCATACTACCTAGAGGCTAAAGCACAGCATTTCCCTATCAGGATCTCCTGTTACTTCTTTGGGCATTGAACATGTGAGGTCCAGATCTATTTGCAGGGGCTGTCTGTGGTAAGCTTGTTCATGACCTGTACCCAGCCAGCTTACCACCAGCTACAGATTTGTCACTGTGCAACTAATTTATTCTCTGGCACAATCCTTAACTTTTTGCCTTTGTCCATCTGCCACCACTTTGGTCAGACTCTGACTCTTTACCCTCAGACATATGCCTGGCTGGTGCAATTACCATTTAGAAGAGCGAGTACTGAATATTTATTTTCTGACTACTCTTCTGTAATGTCTGTATTTCAAACGAGTTTTGCCACATACGTGTCACACAGCACACAAGATGCACGTTATATGACCTGCAATACTCTTGACATGCAACGCTTAGATAATTATGAGAAGTTTGCTGTAATTGGGTAGGGAAAACAAGAATCACTGCCTTGAGACAAGCACATGAAATGCACTGCCATACAATGACTTTTTTCAGAACTCTATTAGAAAATGCCATGACATAATTTCATTTTGTAATGCCCCATTTTTAAGCATCATCTCATACAAGTCTTAAAATGTGCTAATTGGAAATCCTCACTATGTACAGAACACTGCTTTCAAAATGACAACTGTTCCTCTTTTATCAGAGTACTCAATAGCGGGAGAAAAATCATTTCCAAAATTCAAAGCATTTTGATCTGGTTCTGTCAAAACGCTATGTGTTCTCAGTTGGCAATCTCTCTTCAGTCAAAATATGACTATTTTTGTTCAGGGCGGTGGCTTTTTGAATATGATCATCTCCAAAAGCTGGGAAAATAAAAATCCTAAAAAAATATATAATAAAATTACTACTGCTACTTTACCATATTACCTACCAGGAACCCTAGCATGAACCTGTGCAAACATCTGAATTTAAATTTAGAACATTTTTTTAAAATGTTTAGTGCCAAAGAGACAAAGTATGGCTTACTTCAATTAATAAGCATCCGTTAAGCACTAGGACTTTTTAGGTAGAAGAAAGGAATATCAGTAATTGGCAATCAGCTATTAATTTGTGGGTAATAAAGGCTGCTGTTAAGCAGTTTGTCGCTCGTGAAAAATACGAGTAGTTTCCAGACTTTTTCCACAACAGACAGTCATTATATAAAGGGTATTTTGGATACATGTCCCTGTCACATGTCACAGAATGATCAAGGTTGTAAGGGACCTGTAAAGGTCCTTCATCCTACAGAGGGGTCAAAAGCAATGTTAAATCAATTTTCTGACACTTCCCACCAGTGTCTATAAAATATTACTTTAAGAGGTCATTTGTGGAATTATTTAGCTATTATTAGGTGTTCTGTTGGTGGCTTCTACTTCTATTTCTGCTTGGTGCAGCACCAGTGTCTAACAGTGAAGGCAAGCAGGCTGGCAGCTCTTCCTCATTTCCAACTGTTATTACAGACATCGAGACGCCTTTTTGCAGCGAAAGCACTAGACATCTGTAGAAGCAGTAGGCAGCAAAGTGATTGAGCCAGGATTGTGCAAGTTGCCAGATGCATATGGACAACAAGTTGTCTGCAGCCTGAAGTACGAGAATCTGCAGTAGAAGAACCATGCTCACTCTAATCAAGGAAAATATTAGAAGAAAGACTTAAAGCTAAAGTAGCTAACAGTTTTGCTCATAACAAAACAGCAGATTGCTGGCACGACGGGGTCTCTCTTAAGTATGCCGAATTGTCTCAAATGGAGCAGAAGACTGGCTAGTGGGTTGCTATATTCAAGACTCCATGTAAAAGGTGGTACTCTGTACATCTAAATGTGCTGGGATGATTGCCCTGATGACAAGCCAAACCCACCACTGAGTTACGGCTGCTAGGTTAGGCCAGACTTTATATGAAGCAAGTTCTACAAAACCCTGGCAAACCTGCTGGTCTTCCCCACTCTGCCCTTAATGTTGTAGTGAAATCGCACACAGTGGTAGATATCCCAGCTGTAACCCATAACAGTTAATAAGCATGCATCCATACAACTATGAAAACTGTGACTCAGACTTTACTGGCCTCAAGTAACGCTGAAGAAACCAAACATTTGCAGTCATTTCCAAGGAGCTCCCGATTGCCATGACCAGCATCAAATTCAGTTCCCTCAATTTTGGCTAAGCAGTAATTCTCAGCAACACAAAGATTAAACATTGAGTTTGTGCATACTTAAACTCTTTGTTCCCTACCTGTCACCATGCATCCCAAAGTAAGCACCAAAAGAAGCAAGAATGATTCTTCCTTTCCAGATGTGCACAAAGAGGACATATCATCACAAACTGACATTTAAAGGCACACATTTTCAATACTGGAAATATGAGAAAGCACTCAGAGGGCCCAAGTAAAATTATTAAGAATATCATCCAGTCTTAAAAATAAACTCTTTCAACACAGCGGGGTTCTGGAGGTCTTTCACAAAGGGTACCTTAGATGTCACAGTTTAAAAGAAGAACAGCTCTCCAAGAGTCCCCAGCATCTAGGGGACAAGCGCCAGCAATCCCTTTTTACTACTATGCAAGGAAACTGAATGACCAATGTGCCACACACAGGGGCTTAAGTCACAACTATATGAGGCTGAATTATGACTGTAATGTGAATAACCTCATCCAATGATATCCTACCCTCCAGGTAGTATCCACTGATTTTAGGTGAAACTACTTGTGAAATTTGGTACTAGCAAATATGAAGGTATTAAAAGCCATTCCTAGTAATCATGCATTTTGGAAAATTACAAGAGAGACAGACCTCTAAAACACTCAGATTAACTGATTCTGAAAAAAGAACTAACAATATTCCATTAATTCAATGGCACAGTTGGACAACTAAGTTCCTATATTTAATACATTGGAGAATTTCATCTTTATCTTCCAATATGATTCCCTTGTGCCAAAAATACAACCTTGAAATTGCTACAGTTTTAAGAATGTGAATGTTTTTTAAATATAGAAAAAGTAGGCTTTCCCTCTCCATAAAAGAGCATGCCTTCATCAAATGAATAATTTAAACCCCTCAAGTCATCATATATTCCATTAATCTTTCTGTTCAATACACATATTAGCAATGAGACATTGTTGTGAAATCTTCAGTAGAAGTCCAATTGAAACAAACAAACGTGTTTTTATACTTATTTTTAACAAATGTTGCCTAGATGAAATACATCAGTCTTTAAAATTAAACAGCAGGTTGTAAAACCTGCATTTACCTTATTGTGAGCCCGTTTGGAATCATCACAAATACAGGTATATTAGATTTTTCATGTATAGTAGATCAAAGTGCATTACATTAGTTCAAAGACTCTGCATTATTCCTCTTCCCGTCTACAGTATACTGTATGAATCCTTGTCATTATATCAATTTAATCCACTGCCATTTTTTAGGCTACTGTTTGTCTAACCGAATGAAGAACAGAATAGTTGGCATTTAACTTGACTGCATCGCTTTTTCCAACCCGCCTACTTTAAAGAAAAAGTTTGTTGAGTGCACACAATTCACTTTACAGATCATTTGAAATGCATAAACAATTCCAAATGCAGAAATAACAAAAACAATAATTTGTCATTTTGAAATGCTGAAACGCTCGGAGGAAGATTTGAATATAGTACACTCTTTTGTTTGTAAGCATGGTGATTTGCCAAGCTACACCTCACACGGCACTAACCCTAGGGCATTCCAGTCACAAACACACTTTGATCTGCTGTGCTTTTGGATTCTCTCTCAGAGGGCTCTACCTTTCTTGACAATCCCAGAGGGAAAACGCAGCCTTGCATTCTTTCCCATCTACCACTCCAAAACGAACACTCCATATGCTTGCTGCTAGTTCAGCCTTGCACTGTTTTTCCACAAGCTTGTTTGTATAATAACGACAGCTGCAGGATTCTTCAGCTTGAAGTTGTGAATTGGATTTAAAAAAAAAAAAAAAAAAAAGCAAAAATTAAAGCCTACAGAGATTACACAACAAATGAGAACTTCAGAAACAGTATTACTCCTGCACGGTCTTAATATATACCATGAGAAGCACAACGCAGCCACAATTTTGTATTGGTGTATTTGGGCATCCTATTTTAAAGGGGACTAAACGCAGTGAGTGTTTACTTCGCGTTCTAATAGTCAAGAGGTGAAGACCAACGGATAAGGAAGTCAACTCAGTGGGCAGTAACAGTAGAATCAAATCCCTGTTTCAACTCACCAGTACTCAGATCCGCTAAGAAAGAATAAATATTGCAAAGGAGCCAATACTGATATGAGTCTATTACAAATGTATGAGTATGTGTTAACAAAATTAACAGTTGTAGTAGTGTAAGGCGTTTTTGGTGTAAATATCTAGTTTAATCTGGTTAAAAATACATTGGCAGCATACAGAATCAGGCAGCAGCTTGACCTAGCACTATATAATTTAGCATGAATTTACACACTTGATTTTTAAAAAAAGAGGGAGGAGGGAGATAAAAGAATAAAGGAGAACACAAAAGCAGCAGCTCTTAGGTCTTCTGTCCATAGTGCTCTTCAGAGTTTATAACTGGATGTCCTTATCTTCATGTTCTAAATGACTTCAGACAAAGTTCCCAGAGTGTTGTCATTTTTCTCTCAAATCTTCTACTATGATAATTACAGTAAAATTTGAGGGTCTGGAACAGCATATGTTAAACTAATGTTATTTTGAGGGTTTTTTTTAACTTTTTTCTGTCCCTACTGTTTCCTCGCCTGCTCCTTGGTGATAGTGAGCAATTGTACTGCCATGAAGGAGGGGAAAGCCAGCATCGGAGCATCAGGGTAGTTCCAGAGATGTCTTGTGATTTCTTGGTCTAGTCATATAGCAGCCTTCAAATTCCTTTTCCCACAGTGAATACTAGAAGAATGCACAACAGTGACAAGGGAAGAAATGCCAAATGTGCCATTTTTCATATTCACTGGGAAAGCCTTGAATGAGATGCTTCATGGTCCCATAAGTACACAAAAAATTGCTTAGTAAAGACTGGGAAAAAAAATAATAATACCATTAACGCTTTGTTATGGAGTTGACAATTTGGCTGTTGGCACATAAGGACTCTTCCCGTTTCAAGCCATTTCTACTAACCATCAATAAATAAAATATGCAAATGAAGCTTCACAAAATTCTTCCATCTGCCAAAATACCTTTTAATAAAACAACAAACTAACCCAACAAACAAAAAACCCCACAACAATTAGATATACTTAAATTCCAAGTCAGGGCATAATGTTGAGCTATACTACTTGGTACCACTTCTGAAAAACATATCTATTCTTGAGATTACAATGTATTAATTCATTGAACATATATTTGAATACATATATAGAGATTATATGCAAATCCATATGTATGCAAAAGAAACATCTTTCTCTATGTGTTTGCTTTGTATTCTCTCTATTAAGATATAACAGAGCAAACCAAAATATTATATCACATTAAATAAAAGCAGCATTTATAAATGTTAATGACCAACAACTAGATGGAGATAAAATGCTAAGTTTCACTTTGCAAAACCCAAGAGCAGCCACTTTGCTTCCTCACCCCAGTGTGCAAGCCACATAATTAGATTCTTTATTTAAAAGTGATCATGTAAAATGTACCAATACTCCCACCTATAATAACATTAGCAGCATAACTTTACTAACATAGACATAAATTAATATGCTTAGTTTTTAATACTATCTAATGGAGGAGATGGAAAGCAGAAAAAAAAAAACCCTCTCCAACATACGAGGAAGAAAAATCGAACACTTGAAAATTGAAAAACGTACGATGCCAAAAGAGATTCTTCAATGTCTCAACCATTTACTGTAGAGATCTTTTCTCATTTGCTGATGACTTTGGCAGACCTGGTTTTGTCACCAGTCACTCTGTACTTTGTTTAATTATGCAGTACACCAACAGAAATTTTCTTTCTGATTGCATAAATCACAGTGCTTTGACACCAACCTCAATAGGGGCTGCTAGAACAATACACCGAGAGCTATTGACTCCATCTCTCAAGTCCACAAGGTGTATCATTTAGCCAAGAGTGATAATTAGGCACAGAATATACTGAAAACTGTCAATAGGCATGTCAATAGGAGGACTCTTAGCATCTAGCATCCAGTGAATCAATGGTGTTTTTCAGCTATAAAATCAAGAAAATGATAGCTTTCAAATGAATGGTGGAAAGGAAACATGAGGCTCCTTAGGGAGGAATAAAACAGCTCAATTTTCCCTCACTGAGTGGCTCTCCAACTGCCTCACTCAATGGAAAAGGTCACAGAACATTACAGCAAAATATCTCTGAAACAAGATGTACAACAACGCTGGGACATGACATGAAGTACAAGCACACTACAAAGGCCCGTATATCTCTGACCTGACAGAATTAAAGCATGGGTCAGCAGATGCCAGACAAGACAGGAATTGAAAGACAATGATTGATCTTTGTAGAAGAAAATATGAGTGCCTGCATGTATGTATGCATGCACAAACATGATTATATATACAGTATGCCCCCTCCCCTCACAACAGCTTTTAAAGCCGTAGTCTTGCTTTCTTCTTCAGTTTTTGGTTCATTTTTTTACGTATGTAATTTCCAGCTGAAGTCCAAGGAACACATAAAGCTGATCTATTCGACACATAACTTTTTATTGACATAATCCTGGCAAATATTGTACCAGAATTAAACTGATGCTGGAATATCACTTGCATGTATCTTTTTAAGCAAAAATAGACAATGTAAAGTCACAGTTAAGTAATCTTCTGAATGCTGGAGGAATGATGATAGGAAGCTGTTTCCATTTATTCTGAACTCTTTCAACTAAATGTTCTAATTGGCACAGAGAGACAAAGGATTCCAATGGCAAATAACACAAAGCCTGGCATATCTCTTAAAAAATATGGTTTACAACTGCAGCTGTGAAGAAATCATAGCCTCTCCACCATGGTTAGTCAAAAAGGTTAGAAATGAAGCTGAAAACAAGAATGAACAAACTCCAGGGCTGACAGGACAGGAAAAGAGAATTAGAACAAAACTAACCTAGTGAAGATTCTCAAAATTACCACAAATTGTTCTATTTTCCTTTGGACCCTAAAGGAAATTGTCTTTTAAAAGGTAGCTTCTTAGCAGTTGCAAAGCAAAGACATTATATGATAAGTATCTTTGGACATGCAACACGTTGTTTTCTCCAGGAAATCTTGCTATGAAAGTACCAATGTCTTCTGAAAAGCAACTGCTAAGTGGTCTGGTGGCATCCCACGCTTCTCAACTCATCAGTAATTACTAAATGAGTTTCTTCACTAACTGACAGTGATGTGAAGTGATCCAAGGATCTGTAAGCCAAGCTGAATTCCCTTCTGTTCCTACATCAGCTGAAGTATAAAACCACTCATAATACAGCTTAGACTATCTCGCGCTTTTGTGTGTTTCCAAGCTAAACAACTAAATGGAGTTGGAAGCAGCCACATCATCTCCCTGTTGAAGGCCTAGGAGGGGCATGTTCGTGACACAGAGGGAATGGATGTGTTGAACACAAAGCTGCCATCTTGACACTCACTTTTCCATAAGCGGTCTTTAAATATCAGTGTGTTTCTTCTAGTATCTTAACCAGAAGTATAAAAAACATGCAGCCACAAGTAATATAAATCTTAACTTCTGTTGACAGAATGAACATAGAGTAGGCTTTCTTCTGCCTTTCTTTATTTGGGAGTTCTAGTGCTGAATAAAAGATTAGACTTTTTTTGTTTTTTCCCCCTCAACAAATTGCTATGTGAAAAATCTGAGTTCAATGTCAGATGAAGCATTTCATCCTGGAGGTGCTAGCAGGGGAGAGAATGCCACCGACAGTAGCAATAGCACTTCACAGCCAGAAAAAAAGTCAGAATTGCTCTTTTACATGACACAGTATTCAAGAGATCCTTTCACAGACAAAAGCTGGCCACAACTCATCTGATGAAAACACAGTTTTAAGCATAAACCCTTTGAATGGTTTATGACTTCATTCTAGCAAGCTAACGGGCCTTTGGTCTAACATTAGAGTAGTCAACGCTACCCCAGGAATCAAGAAATGACAACTGAGCATTGACACTTCAACGAGAGCGTAATCTCAGGGAAATACTTATTGTTAAGTACGAAAGGACAAGATATCTCCTGAATGTGGATAATTTAGAAACTCACACACTTTCATTAACTTTAACCAAGACTTAAAACTCATTTTCGCAACACATAGACACATACCTTACAGAAATGCAGTGTCTTTTTTTATATTTTCCACAGCGCTTTTTAAAAACACTAACAAAACAGGACAACAACCCAAACTGGCAATCCTAGATATTCTAACAGCATGAGTAATCTTGTTTAAATCCAGGGGTGAGAAGTGTTCCAAGAAGGGAGAGAAAATTCCGACCCAAAACAAGCAAATAATAATAAAAAATGAATCACAACTGCATCATGTAGGAAGAACCATCTGTGTTTTTTAAAGACTCTCCCAGAACAATGCATGTCATCTAATCCATTTTCATGGATTTTAAAACCACAGTTAGTTTTTTTCCGTCTTTAAATGGTTACATACACAAGTCTCCAAGTAGTACTTTTATGATTATCACACAGACATTGTTTTTAAGAAAACACGTTTAATTACTAAGGATGTGAAAGAGCAGTAACCAATGGTTAATACACTAGAAAATGAGCAAGAGCGTAGATCAAAGGACTTGAAAGAGCACCTGCTGCAAAAGCTAGATTGTCAGCTAGGCACTAAAAGCTACCAGAATTTAGAGAATAGTTACAGGAACCTAATATTTTTGTTAGTAAACCTACATATAAGGTTTCTCCTCCTCTTCACCAGTCTTTTATTCCCAGTCTTAGACCTCATTTTACTTTCTACTACAACTTTTTGCAGAACTGTGACATAAACTCAATTACTGAAGTGACCCAAGCCTTTTGTTATTAAGCAATAGAATTACTTGAATCAGTGAAAATTCAGCATTTTGCAGTGCCAGGCCCATGGCTCAGAAACCAACACAACCTCTTCAGTCCTGCCTTTCAAAAATAAAACCGTATCAAACAAACCCAGTTTTGCATCTTTAAATCCATTATCTAGATGTAACAGCTTTTCCTCAAAACAGCCCTCAGAGAGAAAATTCTCCCCATTGCTGAGATTAACTAGAGTCCAGTATCAAGTCTTGGTCAAAAAGCCTGTGAAACTGTAGTGTTCTTTATTACTGTTGCTGGTATTTTTTGTTCCTCATGCATTTTTATGTTGGTAAAAATAAAAATTGAAAACACATTATAAACAATTAGGTACCAGTGTTTTAGACATCAATAAAAAATGTTCTTTAGTTTTATTTAATTTCTCAGATGATTATAATTTTTTCTGAACACTTATGTTTACACAAAATGGGGAAAATTGGCTGTTCCTATAGTCTCCTCTGCTTCTCTGGGAGAAATCTGCTGAAAGACACTTTATCAATGCAAAGGCATGTTTCATGACAGTTACCAAATAAAGCAACAGCAGTTTCAAAAATCAAAGAATGTTCCTTTGGGACGGCATTATTTGCATGTTCATAATGAATACTTAACTACACATCTGTGCAACCCTTTAGGTTCTTTGGTAGGAAGTGATCTTTTAAGAGGACTTTGCCAACTTCCAGCAAACACTCACTCAAACCTTTGTTGGGCTGAATGAAATCAAGCTTATCAGTAAGCTTTTAACCTCATTTTAAACAGTTTATAAAAAGCCATGTGATGAATTACTGATTGAAGTGCCCAGATTGTTAGGCCAGAAAGTGCCTTAAAATCAGAGGATCACCACGGAGCAAAAATTTTGATGAAGTGCTACAGTTTATTGCTTATAATTCCTCTGCTAAAAAATTAATTACTCCAGCTTATTGTTGCATGTACTACTACACATAAAAAATGATCAGGTTGACTTATTCTATCATAAATTCTCCATTTTTTCCAATAAATATATGATTTTCAGTTAACAAAAGAACAATGAAGATGAGAATATAGTCATGTATATAAGCAGAAACATCTACTAATATAGCACCTACAACCAGCATGTTAAAAAAAAAGACCCAGAGATGGTACGGTCTATGCAAATTCCCACTGTATTTAGTCTATCACAACTCAGAGATTTAATATTGGTTGAAAATATAAACATACTGCTTTAAAGAGTACCATGGATACCACTTACACTCTATACAATACACATCATACCCAAATTTTTTGCCTTACTTTACAAACATCTACAAACACACATTCACATTCATGTATTAACAAGCAAGGAATGGGAACATAAGATTCCAAGAAAGAATTTTGCTGTGCTACACAAAATTATTATCAGTATTTAAAGTTATTGACTGTTTTTCTTGCCAATGCATAAAACACAATGCTATGAAGACACAGGTAAGTTGGCAAATGCAGACTACTGGGTTTGCACAGTTACTACTCATTTTCTTATGCATATGACATACCAAGGCAATCTGGTTAGTTTATTTAGGAAAAAATATTATTGATTGTGTTTTATGATAACCAATTTTTACTTCAGCCAAGATAACTAGTTATGTGCTTTTATGAAAAGAAAATATATAAATTGTTTCTCCTTCAAAAGAAACCCTCACAACAGCAATTCTTTCCTTGATAATTTTCAGTTTATGTTGATTAAGCAGTAAGCAAGACAGAATAGGTAACATATAAGGAAATAAAACGTATTTCATATTCTTTTGTAAAATAAAGGTGTAGTAATGCAAACATTTATAAAGAAAGCATTAAAGATGTTAGTATTACAACTGAAAACCTTTACCAGACCTCATGATGTTCCACATCCACCAAAAGCAGTGTCTGTATTTACAGTTTTTATAGGCTGCCACAGAAAAAATATTACAAACTCTTAAACACACAGTGTAGTATCTTCATTCCATGAAATTAATTTTGGCCAGGAAATCTAACAATTATCAGTTGCTAGCAAGGATCCATCAAGGATCCCTAAGGGTCATGTCATACTGGGTTGACAACATTTGCTTTTCCCAGGCAAACTGGAAAGGGCAAGGTCATACTGGGAGTAACAGAAGGGAGTAGTTAATTTCCTCTCTTAAGATTTATTTATCTGTATTTCCAATTACATTTAAATCTGTAAAGTTTCAATTACAGGACACGTGATAAGAGCTAAAAATACATGGATTTGCTACAAGATTTATTCACCTTCTGATGGAATTTATGCACATGGTAGAGTTGATCAAACCTCCTACAAATAAGCCAATGTCCACACTTGGGAGGAGGAAAGGAAAACTACCACAAGATATTCCTACTATGTCAAAATCACACAAATGAACATGAAGGTCAATTTAGAAGAGTCATCCCCAAGAAGAACCATTTAAGAGCAGGAGAAATAAAGGGGGCAGAGATGGTACAGTAACTCCTCTTAGAAGATTAGGCAAAAAAACAACACACAACACACCTACAGCACTGCTTCTTCTGGGGCGTAGGAGTGAACAGCCACTCCACTGAGAGGTACAACAGACAAAATCCCCCAAAAATACGCCATTCAGACCTAATAAGCATAATTAGAAACAGAGTAGAAACATTAAAAGATCTTATCCAAATACATAAACAACAAAGCCATTCCAGGTTTCTTCCCAAGCTATTGTCATCATTGCTGCTAATGACTGAAAGCAGTCTTAATGCTAGGTTCTGATATCTATCCTTGCACGTAACTCTGAACAAGTTGTGAAGATGCACAAGCATCCAAAGGCCAAATTTGTCTCATATGTAGCACAGTAACATTAAAAGCTCTACTGCAGACACAGATTTCACCAGCGAAAGAGCTCAATGAGCAGTCCTACCTCTCCATTCATACTGGCTACTCATCTTACTCTTGCATTGCATTCAAGTTGTTGTGCAATGCTCTTCCAATCACCCCCCACCATCTTCATGCATTTTGAAACTTGTTTTTCCTTTAAGCTCTTTGTCTCTAAGGGAGAGATTATTCAGCAACTTCATTGCTTTAAATGGCTGATGAAATTTAATAGCTAATGACAATATACTCTAAAAGCATAACAGAAAATTTTTTACAGGGGCAGGGCACGTTGCCTAAATTCCAACAGCAAAAATGAACAGGAACGTTCAAGGGAGTAATAGAACAAGGACAGATATTTACCAGGTTTTTTTACCCTTTTTCGAATTAGGCAGAGACAGGCTTGCGGGAGCAGGGCTGGAAGAAAGCAGCTGTAGAAAATCCTGGATTAATAACAAGAAGCCTTAAATTTCAGATTTTGTCATAGAGCTCTCTTAATTGATTCTAGATAAAGACATACAATCAAAGTTCAACAAATAACTGATAAGAGTGAAGTGATAAGATTAAAAGATTGAGCAAAACTTAGCAGGATACCGACAAGAACAGCTAATAGTTAAAGGGACAAACAATAACTGATAAAGGCTGTGGAATTTAAGTACTTTGGGAACCTAGTAACTATTCAGTAAACTATTGCATTGTTTGCTGAAGATGAAATAAAATCTTAGATAAAGTTTGGTATATCAAAAGGCACATAAACAAAGCTAAACCACAGAATAATAAAACTGCTGCTGTCACTTGGATCAGCAGTTTAGTCAACAGCAAGACCTGCAGCCAAGCTAGATGCTTCTGGCTTGTAACGCCAAACACAGTAAAAGGGCCAAAAGGTTATGCACTTGGATAGGATCAACAAGATCAAGCTTTTGCCACATGTGTTAACAGGCCCCAGAAGAAATACAATTAACTTAAGAACAACATGGAAAATAAACTTCAGCAGTAATTTTTCAACTATGTATTGAATTTATTTACTATTCAGTGACAAGTTATCCAAATTGCATTTTAAATGCAGTCTTGAACAAAAAAAAAAAAAAAAAAAAAAAAAAAAAAAAAAAAAAAAACCAACAAAAAAAGAAAAAACCCAAAAACATACAAACAAAAAAAACCAAACACACCCAAAACCAGCCCCAAACAAACATATAAAAAATTCAATATAAATGAAGCAACATCACAGATGGAATGGATTCTCTTCAGCCAAGTTTACACCGGCAATTCCCATAATTACTCACACCTATCCATGGCAAGTCTGAAAACCAAGAGCATAACGCCTCTACATTAACCAAAGCCAGTATCTGCTGCAAAGGGTAGATCCCAAAATGAATGCAGAAACTGAAAAAAAATCCAGGTGCACAAGAATGACTTGGCAAGTCTCAAAGAATACACTTAATGTATATTTGCAACTTCAAGTGATGCCTGTGCATGTACTTTATAACACATGCACACTTGGTTTCATTACCACCGCACGTTCAGATACTTGAGAACACATTGGCAGGAATGAGGCAATTGTACACATCCAAACTCCATTCCTACCCAGCCAGATGGGTATCTAGTTATCCAAGAGTGCTAGCTAGGAATTACTTTTGAGAAATATAAATGTTACAATTTAAATAGGTCAACAAAGTCCTTTTAAACAATTTATTTGATATAACAGGTAGACAGGTAGTGCATGAAGACATATAAAGTACATTTTCAAACACTTTGATACCTAATCAATAAAACTGGGTTTTCCAATGGGGAGTGGGAGGGAAGGAGGAGAAGGAGAGAACCATTTTTTTGTGCCTTGATTGTATTTCTCAGTCCTGCTGGCTCAGGTCCTGCATTATGGTGTTGGGAGACTGGTGGGGAAGGCAGGGGGTGGGATAGCAGCAGCAATTCACATAATGCAAACCTTTTATAAATAAGGATTAAAAAGCTGGAACCTGATCGATTAGCCTCATAGATGCAGATTTCTCTGAAACAGGTCTTTTGTAATGTGTGTGTATAAATACATAGAGAGAGATATTTTGTTGAATAAGTTCTTGCATACAGGACTGCCAACCTGCATTATGGGTCTTTGGGGACCAGGTAGAGGTGGGGAGGCATGCAGGTAGGTATTACTACACAGGTTTTTGAAAACTCACTCCAAAAAGAAAACTAATCTGAAGATGGGGGAAAAAATGCACCCAAGTGACGTTTTTCGAACTCTATCCAGAGTAGGCAACACACCATAGCCTCAAAAATGACAATTTCTCTTTCCAGTGACCCAAACTGATATTTATTAAGAGATTCCTAAAGCACAAAAAATAGCCTGGTGTGAATTTGTGTTACTCCATGGCTTTAATTCAAGCTAATGGTAGGGGCAGGAGCTGAAGTTCTGCTGTTATCAATAAGAGCAGCATGTGCTGCATCACAACTGTCTAGTAATTTATGCCCCAGACACTCCCGAAAACAAAAGAAAACCCAAAAAATAATAAATCACCACATAAAAAGGAGTGAAATAAAGCAGACAAACTGACAGAAAATGCACTTTACTGTGACAATAAAACCTCCAGTATATGAGATTTTCCAATGCTTAGGGAAATTACCCCTATTGTTATTTTTGAAGCAAATAACACGATTAAAATCCTCAAGCTTACACTTCTAAACCACACTGTTGATTTTTGTCTTTCAAATCAAAAGATTCTGCAAATTTAACTAAATTATACAGCTTCCTCCTAATTCCTTTACTAACAGTATTTCTCTTGCAGCTCATAAAATCTGTTACGTGTTCAACTTTTGAATTTAATTTGCATGGCAATTGCAATAACAATAATACTTCATCATTAGGATAATATAGGCTAAGATCCTATGTAATTTTCACTTTTTAACGGAAACTCCGAGACTAAGGACCCAGCTAAAATATTATATATTAATTTCGATATAGCTAATACCCCCCAAAATCCCCCCAATTTACTTTTCACTGACAATGTTAAAAGAAAATGATTTATGCAGATCAATCACCTAACTCATCAAGTCATTCACTGACAGCCAGCCTTCATCATTGCAATTTAAAAGGCACTGCTGACAGAAAAGACCGACTCTTTGATTAAGGGCTCTGTCTGGCTAACCTTTTATTTGAAGAATGATTGCTGCTGAGTGACAAATACTTTCCCATTCATTTCAAGGAAAAGATATTGACATTCAAATTCTTGATGTCTACACTGAGCAGATGCCACTGTTGGCAAGTGTCTTGATAGCAACAGCAGGTACACTACTACTCTGGGGGGTGAAAAACAGCACCACTGGCTCAAGTTAAAGGCTCTCAACAAGTGAAAGCTACAGATCTCTCAGCCAAATCCTCTCTCTTCAACAGTTATCATCAAAGAACATCTGTTTGTTGTTTCTCCCTAGTCCTCTTCTTGAAAGTGTCCTAGCCTCACCTTGACCCCACTTTCAATTGTATTGGATGTTATTACTAAAAATAAAGAGAACTCAGCAGTGAAGTGACCCTTTGCTTGAGAAGGGCGTCCTCCCTTACACAACATCCCCAAACACCAGTCGGGGAAATCCCAAAGCAAGGGCTGCTGCTTCCGTACTAATGTGATTTCTGTTGACAGTAATGTAAAATGGAAGTTGCATTTGCAGTATCACATACAAAATCAAAGCCAATATGTTTGTTACTTTAAGCTGATCCTGCTGTCACTTTCTACTTTATTACTTTATAAAAAATAAAAAAGGAGAGAGAGAGGGAAAGAGGAGATGAAAGCTGGCCAAAAGAAGCTGCCAGCTAATGTGCAAAAAGTACTGAATGCTCAGTTCCCATTTTGATAAGAATCTACCTAAGTGTCACAAAAAACAATTGTTTATTTTTCCAAATAAAAATAAGAAAACAAGATACATACACAGCTCTCAATACTAATTGTTTTCAGAAATACATCTATCACACACTGAAACAACTATTTCTTTACTTGCACATTTCACAGATCTGTCAGATTCAGCACACAGATGCATATCACTTAAATGCTTTTTGATGCTATTGATAAATTTCCTAACTTCTCTATCACAAACAGTAACGTATACAGTGATGTTGCAATCAACTATAGCTAATAAAGTAATATGAAAAACCTTTCCTGCCAGTGCAACACTCATCCCCAATTTTTTTTTGCCTAGGGTGGGGCATTGGATATTAATATTCTACTGCATAACACGTCTTAATGCTTTCCTGACAGTAAGACTCAATTCACTGGTGTATCGCAGAACTTCTGTTTATCATTGTATTCAGCAGTCATATTAAGCCATCTGAAAAAAGAAAAATAACAATAACAAAAGTATCTCTTGGAGTTTTCTAATCAGGCAGCTAACCTCTATCACATGACTTCACAAAAACACACCATCAAGTTCGTAAGACAGTGGAGGGATAGAGAACTAACATCACTGCTGGAGAAAAGAAATCCTCAGAGTAGAAATCTTTGCTTTTCCTACTGTCCAAATATGATTTGTTCCCTGACTTCTTCCTGTTTCTGAAGCCCATAGGGTAAGATCAGTACAACAGAAATAGAAGTCATGCCTACCATGAGGTGAAACAAGGAAGCCCTGCGGATCTAGTTGGACTAGATAGCCTTTAAAGGTTTCTTCTTACCCAACTTGAGCCATATCAAAAGCTAAACCAGTTTGAAAGCAATAACTCACATATTTAAAAAATGGCTAGCCAAAATAAATAAATAAATAAATAAATAAATCAAGCCTTGTATTGTAGTGTAAGAGACTTCACATGCAATCTCCTATGAAAAACTATGGGTTTGTTCACATATCTAAAAGTTCAGGCCTGTAAATCTGCATTTGTTTACCATTACTTAATAAACTACTTGATCATATTCTTTCTCTGGCATTTTCCATTTTAAACAAAGATTAATCTGTGATAGAAGTCTAAGGCTGTCACTGTAATCAAAAGAAAAAAGTGCTTTCACGTTTTCATTGGCTTCCCTGCATGCTCTAGTACTATCTTTTTTTTTTTCTTAAGCATATTTGAATGAACTGTTTGAGTATGTTTACTCTTTCATCTTTACAGCTTTGAAAACTTCACACTTTGTATCTGATCTACAACAAAGCAATAAGGACTGCAGAGGTTGACAGCACGGACATAATTAAAGACTACCATCAATAAACTGCCATGTTGAACAATACTGACTTATAATGCACTCCAAGATCAGCCATTTACATTTAAAACTATTTCACTGAGAGGTCTAAAAAGGAGCAGCTTGGATTGGTTTCATAAGAGATACACAGAAAGAAAAATGAACTCGTATATAACTCAGTAAGTAATGCTAAAAGACTACTGCTCTTTACCAGAATATTTGTATGCAATGCTTTGTAGATGTCATCTCCAAATAAAGATCAAGAGAAAAAAATCAAATCCACATTTACTGTATTTACACGATCAGTAAAGTATCATCAGATGGATTTTTTGAGACATAATTCATATATATGACACCTGTACTTACATATTGTACCTCATATAACTAATCCAGACAATCTAGTTTATCTCTGACAATTAAGATTCTTACTTGGGCAATGTTATTATCAAAATTTTAATTGAGGAAAACTCAAGATTATTTAATGCTGTGAGAGTATTGGAACAATCTTTCCAGCTTGTATAATTTACTATAGTGTCTTTCCCAAAAAGGTAGTCAGTACAGAGTGATATACTAACACATCATACCTCCCGTAACAGAAACAAACAACCCTGGAAAGGCAGAGGAAAGGCAAAAGTTAAGCTAAATCTCAAGTTTGCATTCTGCTAAGCATATGTCTTTGTACCACACTGTAAGTAACCAAGGTGCACCCAGATAACACTGTTCAAAATCATAGAAGAGAGTATCCAAACATTAATACTCTAAAAAAAACACTGTGTCTCTTTCATACTTTTCAGCATGAAGCAGATTAAAATAGAGATTCTCTGTCTTGAAGAGCATCAAAAACTCAAAGCAGACTTTGGAAGTCCAAAACTTAAGTGATTTACAATTACTGCACACAAACCATTGGAGATACACATTTATACTGAAACGAAGGTCGTACTAACACGTCCTTAATACTACTTCTAAACAGACAGCTTATGATGGCTCTGTTCTTTTCTGACTACACATGTGTTAATCTCTCCCTCTTGGGAGCAAACAGTAAAGAAGTGGCTTCACTTCGGAAGCTAATTACACCAGCTCATACAAGCTCACCAACATCAGTAGCCCAAGCAGATACAAAACATTTTGAGTGACCACATTTCTTGTATTTTTATGTCACTGACTAGTTAGATAAGACACTGTTTTGTGCCTTAAATCTAATCATCTTTTGTTTTCATCTCATTCAGGATGTCACATCACAAATATAGGTGGCTGCATCTGAACACTCTTGTTTGTCCTTAAAGTGGGACTTTGTAGTCTTTGTACTTCAGACTTCTTAAGTGCCTCAACTTGCCTGAAATACAACTTTATCATTAAATACTGAGAAGGATTTAGACTATTTCACTCAAGGAATGTAGTTCTTCACAGAAATCAAGATTCCTAGAAGATATTTAGGACACTGAACATTAGTCATGCTTCATATGACACAGAAAAACTCTGCATGGGAAATACTGCAATTGATAAGAGTTTTCTTCAGGTCCAAAGAGACTTTAATGCAGAGTTCTCCATGCTACAGCCAAAAAGGAGGTTTCTTCCTCCAGCTCCCCTATTTGTCTTTGTTACACAAGGATTCTCAGCCTTTTTCAACATATACCATACCAAGAAACATAGTAAGTGATATCGACCAAAAGACAGAAAATTAACAAGCAAATGAACTAACAAGCAGCAGCAATCCATAAAGGAATTCTCCGTATTATTATAAAACTCTAATTATCCTAAGCCTTGGAGAAAATATTCTGACACCGAAAGCTTGTAATGTGTAAAAAAGTAGCATTAACCTCTTGCATATTTGCAATAATGCTAGGCCAAAATCAGGACATATATAAGAATATATAAGTATAGAGATGAGATTTTTAGTAAAACAGAATTACAGCTATCACAGCAGTTTGTGGATAAAATATTAGGTTTATTACTGCTAAAGTAGTTTGAATAGAAGAGTTCCAGCTGTTACATCTGATCACCAGCACACTGCCAATTTTCTCTGCCAGATAGTCTTTTTTATGCACTGGGGAACTTGTTGCAATTAAGGGATTTTCTCACTTCCTTGTAATTCTGTGATTTACAATGGTGTCTTAAAAATTCAATGGTATGACCCACATTCAGTTCCTTTTATTACAAATTTGCTGCATACACAACCCAATGAAACCACCAAATCTGTTTCCGGTGAGAAACCCAGGTTAACATCTTTCTAGTTGTGCTTCCTGCATTAGTATGTTGCTGCTGGTAAGTCTGACAGCAAATAGTTACTGTGAACCTTACAGCATATTTGTGGGAAGTCTTTTTAATGGGATGCTTTATGCTATAGTAATCTCTCACTACCTTCAGAAACATATTTCAAACTGCAGACTATTCTACCAAAAATAATATGTTATGGTTTTTTCCTTAAAACCCTTTATTTCTAAAACAAAATATCTAATGCCAGAAAACAGTGGATGTCGATGAGTGAAAAAGCACTAATCCTCTAGTATTCTAAAACTTCTCATCAGTAAGATAAAACTACTCAATTCCAGAACTGTATCATCATTACTTTTCCTCTAATCCTTCCATACTATACTATCTCAAAATACATTGCTTATTTTAGAAGGAATTTCATTTAAATTCACCTACTACTGGAAGGTGTGGCACCACTAAGGCTGGTAGAGCTCATCTAATCGCCAGGGCAACTTCCTTCAGAAACCTTGGCTTTTCCAATGGGTTTCCCTTCACAGGGTTAATCAAACCAAATCCTGTTTAGGTGTAGCAGCAGTCCAGCAGGTAAATTTAGAACTCTCTCTGCATAACTCTGAGCTACATTCCCAGGTAGAAGATTAGGGAACATTCCTCAAACAAAAGGTGATTTGGCACACAGAGCCACAAATGCCATTTTGTAGAGCTCTCCTACTGACTGTAATACATGACCCACACAAAAGACCACATGTTCCTTATTGTGTTGGACATATAGATGTTTCTTAAGTGATCACAGAATTTTGAAAATACCTTGTACACTTACCCACAAATATACTTAGGTGCTGAATTAATTCAGGGCCAGGACTAACTTCTGTTCTCCACATTCACCCATCTGATTAGTTCCCCAACACAGAAACAGCATCTACACTACAGCCCTTCTGGACCTCTTCAACCTTCCAAGATAAGAGGGATCAACTCACTGCCAACCAGCTGCCCCAGTATGCAGAGAACCAATGCTATGCTACATTCCACAGCTGATATATATGGCAATCCAAGTCAGATAAGCAGTTTCCCTTCTTCAGCTTACCAAACTAAAAAATATTATTTGTTTTACCCGCTAATGAGTTAATAAAGCAGTAATCAAAAATTATCCTACTAAAACTGCTTTAGCAAGGGAGCTGGACTAGATGATCTCTAAGAGGTCCCTTCCAACTCTGACAATTCCAGGATAACATGATCCTTTAGCTGCCTTCATTCATTAAAAAAACCTCAGCTTACCCTGACTGAATAATTATTATCTCATTTCCTCCAATGCATTGTCAAAAAGACAACATGCACCTGCCTTGGCTTCCAACAAACGAGCTTGTCCACATAGAAAAGCTGTGTTGAGGTCTATGTGCTCTGCTCAGAAGCCTCAGCTTTAAAAAACTTTATCTAAATTTTAACTATTATTGAGCTTTGATTGATCCACAAGTACGGAATGAAAGTAGGTGATATTTCAGTAAGTCCACACACTCAAATGTGCATAGAACAGTGAAGGAAATGAGAAAACTAACCAGAGAATGAATCCCCAAACCCTGACACACCTGGTTTTTCACCAGCAAGAAGCCCTCAGAAAAGCTAGCATGAGATATTCTTAAAAACAGCTGTTTTACCATTACAATAAACCAGACTGTTACTAACACAAAACAGTGAAAACATATCACCAACACGATAGATACATCATTTAGGGTCAGCAACTTCTTAAATCTTTAGTCTCTGAAGATACTTTTGTTCACTGAAGAAAATAAAAAGTTAGCTGCAATTTGTAGTGGTAGGCAAATCAGAGTCTGCAAAAAGAAAGCAATGCTAAATAATCTGTAACTTTTTGAATGTTGCTTGATAAAGCATCTTTCAAAGACCATAAGGAAGACATCACAATCTCTTCGCTTTCAGTGAATATCATTGACAAGTTCAGAACCTGAAGATAACGTATTATTTATACTACAGTCTCTGGAGATATCATTGACTATTAAGAATGAGAGCTCCCCAGCCCGTAGATTTCAGGCACACACAGCTCAAGTGCTTTGCAGAAGGGTCACAGAAATATTAATCAGTTGGTGAGCAACACGGAGAATCTTAAATAAATGATAACAAGTCAAGTGTTGTTAACTATGAAAGTGCGTTGGTTGTCATTCGCTACCTTGTTGTACTGCAAGTTTGCTCACAGGAAATCCTTGCAGCAACAATTGTTCTAATTAACTTTCCATTGTTTATCGCGCATCTGATACAGACTCTCCAACACATCCAGAAGTTGTGACAGATGCTCAATTTTTGGCTTTTGGTACAACATGCAGGAGGAAAGAGGGAAAAAAGCATTGAAATGTGGTGGGTTGCTGGTTGGTTCTTGTTTTTTTTTTCCTTTAAAAGAAACTGGGATCACATGCATGCCTCATGATGCAGCTATCCTAAATTGTACACTGAACGACTATTTCATCTATGGTGTTTATTCCTTCCCTGTTGAGATGACCAGAGCAAACAGAGGGCCATGTAAATCACCACTTACTCTGGCATTGAAAAACACGTGACAGTCTCACCTGCTGCTAAACTGAGTTTTAGGAGTCCATTCAGGAAATTTTCAGAAATTTCTCTTCGTTTGGCACTAACATGCAAAAATCAAGTAAACTAAAAATGTTAACAGTGAAAACACACATTAAAACTTAAAACCTTTTCTTTACAAGACACCAAGTAAACAGAATTTATGGCATATTTTGGAGGTATCCCCGCAGAAATGAAGACTTCTCTTAACAGCTTTAAAAACATCCCCCCTTTCTTCATACACACTGCTTTAGGCTTTAAACACACTATGTAATTTCCTGTAATTCCTAGCACGACGAGATGACAGCTTTCTAAAGACACTATCACATTAATAAAAATCAAAAATAGAATAAGAAACCCAACACCCACCCCACAGTGTGACATGGGAGGTCAGACGATGTGGTGTACACCAGGACTGCTAAAGGCATATTCTTCATCTGCAGTCTGGCCATGTATTTCACGTGTCTTTATTGCCTGGACAGGTTTCTCTCCAATTTGAAAATAGTTTTCTATACCTGAGTTATATTTAAAGTAGCTTACACCAAAGTATGTCAAGAAACAACAGTGTCCCCTACAAGCACTGCTAAATGACTTTGCATATCTTCACCCTTCAATCGCACTTCTACCACTTCCTGAGTTAGACCATAACCAATTCATGGCAAAGTAACGCGTTGCGTTCACCGAAAAAGAAGTTATCACAGCATAAATGAAAGAGAAGCAAATATCTAATTAGGAAGACCTACTTCATACCTTATTGCCACATAAAAAGGAAAGAGCTTTATAAAATAAACATCACTCTGCCAAGAACTCCTGGCAACTTAAGTTTTGCGCGTTGTCTTAGAGAACTTTGAGATCTTTCCAATCCTGTGTATTTTAAGGATCTGCACATAGTTTTCATTTCATAAATCAATCCTCACTTCTGATGCAAAATTCTAATTGAAAGACATGAACTGCAATTAAAAAAAATCAACTCTGAAGAATGATAAAATTCACTACGTTCTGGCCATTAAGAAATTGACACACAACTCACGAGGTTGTAGTGAAACTTTATTTCTTGAATATACAAGGAATTACAGTTTGCTGCCAAAAACATTAAGACATACGCAGTAGACCATGACTATTACCTTCCCAGCTTGTACTGTGACAAAATAAAAGTGATGACAAGAAGATGGGTGGAGCTGCATAAAGCATAGACGCACCTCCTTTCCCACATCATTGTGAAAGCACAAACTGGAAATCCCCAAGCCCACTCCCCAGAGGATGTGATACTATTTAAAAAAAGAAAGGACAAAATTATATTTTTCTTGTTCATTTTGAAAAAGAGAAGGCGGCACAGAAGAGATTTTTGTCCAGAATCGACTATCACATGAAACTATGGGACCAGACCAAGACAAAAAGCTGACTCAAGAAGCTGAAGGAAATCCATAACAGAATTACAGTTTGCCAGAAGCCACTGTTCTGAGCCCAAAGAGCATTTAAGAGATTTAAGCATTTAAGCCTGTGTTGTCTATAGAATTTTGTCTAGAAAACACACCTCCAACATCAATAATTAGGGAGCAATCATGTTTTACAGTACTGCGTAAAGTTTTTCTGCTTGTTTCTGTTAACATTTACCTCTGAGGAGCTAAACTATTGACCCAGAGCATCAAGAACAGCTGCAGTCCTGGGAAAGCTGTGTTTTAACTGTGGGAGAGCAGAAAGGGTTGGCACTGGTCCATGAGGTCAGCTGCTTGACCAGAGAAGGTGCTGCAAAAGGTTGTCCTTCCCAACGGCACCATAAGGCTCCAAACTCTCTTCAGCTCCCACCAACTGGGTGCAGGCAGGGAGACAGCAAAGCCCATGGGCACCCCAAGGAGCTCTGCAGAGGGAAGAGCATCTGCAGGCATTCACATGACCCCCTGAACCACGGTAAGCGGATAAAATATGTGAAATTACATGAATCACTCTAAACCAAAATGCAAGCTACACGAATATGAAAAGAATATGAATAGTTACGCAGGCATGACAAAATCATCAAACAGATATGGAAAAAAAAAACAACACAGGAAGATAGAGAAGTTATTAGGCACAAGTGAAATATTCCAAAAATACTGCTTAATTGAAAGCTAAATGCAAATGAATACCTGCATTTTAAAATCTGCATATGCAAGGTGTTAGCTTGTCAGTTTAATCCCACTCCCCCTTCGCTCCTCTGCAAAAATAGTCCAGTTGATTGACTAAGGCCTCTGTAACACATAGGATCGGTACCCAGGAAGAAGTTTGCTCTCCATTTTAACAAGATCATATTTGTAGCTATCAAGTCTTAATAACAAAGGCATTCAGTTCTGATGGCCAAGTATTAAATACCACACATTGGGATCCTTTCTTGTAAAGTAGTAAAAATAAAATGAAGTTTTCCAGCCATATCGCTTTCCCCGTTTTCTTTTTTAGAATATACTATTTAATAATAAAACACACATACATCAATAGTCAGCTCTACATGAAGGCATGAGATTACTTTCTGCCTTTCCCAGTAACAAAAATATTTTCCTCCAATTAGATATAACTACTCTTGGACATGCTTTTGTATATTGGGTAAGTATCTGTAGTAAGATTCAGTAGATAAGTTACCTAAAAGTCTGAAGCTAAAAACAAAGCATGAACTTATTGCAGGTGGTTGGCTTATTATTATTTCAGTTGACATTAGTAGCTCTAGCAATTAAAAACATTTTAACACACACAGGTAGCCTTCTTTTACAGATTACTTGCTTCAGAAAAGAAAAAAATACAACTACTGCAGCATAAAGAAAAAGCTGACTATGCAATCAAAAGCCCAAGGGACCCAATTTCTTCATAAAGTACCTGATGGACATCGTGACAGTCTGATTACCTTCCACCACCAATTTTTGGAACATGTGAAAAATACTGTATGCTTCTTGCTGGTATGTGGTCCAAGATGACTCATAAATCTTCCTTTATCTCCTTCGTGGTGTTAGCAGAAAAGGATGAGTTGCTTTTTTCCATCTCATTCACATGTCTTTCTGTCTGTTACCCGTGCCCTTGAGCAAAGATTACTGATGCCCTGCCTTTGATATATGACACATCACATACAGCAGCTTTTCATCAAGTGAATTAACCTGAAAAAATGCAAACCTACCTGCCAGTTGCTTCCCAACTTTCCACTATTCCTTTGTGTACCTCCTTCCTAACATGCCACACACAAGGCATGCAAGAACAAGGTTACCAGACACCGAAAATTAAATGTTTATTCAGCCAACAATGACATAATTTATTGAAATATACTACTTAATATTTACCTTTCTAACCGACTCCAACTGGAAAATATCCTGTTAGTCATATTCATAACTGGAAAAAAAAAAATCTGTTTATTTAAAAATCAGAGGATGAACTGTCTGCTCAGATCACCCCAAGTTATTGTTCTGAGTCATGTATAATAACTGTGATTCGTGTAATACATTACTGATACGGCTCTACAAACGATTCTGCAATGAGAATCAATACAGAATGATCAGCCAGTACGCTGCATATTCTGCTTTTCTTCTTACCATTTAAAATATATTTTAACATGCCAAAAGCACTAATATTTTAAAATGTTAACTCTTCACAATGGTTGAACTGTTAATATATGAAATTAAAACTCCATTGCATTGTTTTGTTTTCCTTAGTTGGGTTCTTTTAAGAAAAAAGGGCAATAAATGGATCTGTGAGGTGCTCTCTTTCCTGCACATACCTTCAATCTTGCATTTTAAAGATGTCAATGAGGTAACTACTATGCTACTAATTAACAAGATTCACACACTAATCTCTCTGGGACTTTTTTCTGCTTGGGAATTTTTTCTTCTAGATTATTCATTGGTTCACCTTTGTAATTGATTACTTACGGATTCTCAGAGAAATTTAAGTACAGGAGTTCTGAGCTACTTCACCATTTTTCAAGACAGGAAAGTAAACTCCCAGCATAACAACGCTTCTGAAAATATTCATGAAGAGCCTTTTGTAATGAAAAAAAGACTGTGATCTTTTTCTTTTTATCAAAATTGTATTATATCTTTTAATGAAGGCAGTGACTGAAATATATAAACACGGATGTATATTTTCCAATGAATTGGCCTAAGAGTAACGTGTAAAAATAGGATTAATGGTACAAAGCATGTACTATATAAAAATAGCCTGTAGAAAGAAGCATTAAGCAATTACAACTCTAGCACTGAAGGCTCCAATATTATAGGGTAATATTTCCTTAATGTTAGACTTCATTAACCCTAAGATAATCTCTCATAAATTTTGCTGATTTTTTAAGGAGAAAAAATAAATTATGTTTATTAAACTACTGAATATGTTTATGAAAACAAGACATAATCTAGTGCTATAAACTTCTTGTCTTTATCTGAATAATCAGGAAGCTCATAAATAAAATATCATATAACAAAGTGAGTGTTAAAATTCATTACGATAATAGCTATGCTCATGATCTATTTCATTAACACTCCTCCTTTCTTTGAACAAATGGGTTCTTTGGTCTACCAGAGCAAGGCCATTTACAAGACAAAATACTAAGCTGCTTTTTCTCATTTTCCCTTATCTGTTCTATTCCCAACTTTCTAAATTAATTCTTCCTTTAAATCTTATTGTTCCTTCCAGTGTAACTCACAGCACATTAGAGAAACTTGAAAGAAATATAAGCAAATAAATGGGTCTATGGAGTATAAGTTAATTAGGAATCTAAGTGACTGGTGATGAGACTTGATGGCATATGGCTGTGGAATGAATTTAAGAAGCTTAAGTTCATTTAAAAATAAAATATAAATATATCAGAAGTTCAAACGAAGTCATACCTCAAATTAAGCCATGCTAATGTTTCAGCCCCAACACCAGCTAAAGATAACAATATACGATGACATACTGATTTTATCGCAAAAGTTTTTTCTCATCAACATGGATCAAAAACACCAGGAGCTGTTAGTGAGGCGGTAACACAGACACTTACAGTTAAACGTTAGCAACTGCAGAAGTCACCATCTACTATCTNGAGAATCAACCCCGTCCCTGCTGGAAACCAGGACAGGTATTTAGTTTAAAACACTTCCCAATCACCCCATGCAGAACCTACTTTTCAGCCTTCGCAGCAACGGACCATCTTTATCAATCTCAACTTCATTTTTTTATCTGTTTCTGCTCGTTCCATAGATAATATATAGAACATGACAAATCCTCTACCATAACACTGGGGCTGCAAGAACAGATCCTTGGGAAAGATGACACAGAACAGTTATGAACTATTACAGTGTCGGGAGAATGCAAGATGCTGTAGTTGCACGATCATGTGGGGACACTGGAAATGACATGGGCAAATGGGAGGGGCAGGGCTAGAGACTTTCTATTGCCACATGCCTCACTCTCTATAACAACAGAACAGTGGTATTCTTAAAGTTCATCCTCAGGCATTAAAAAGAAGCAAAACTCTACTGACCTATGAGTCCCTGTCTAAAGCACAGAAATGCAAGAAAAGAGAATCAGACTCTGTAAGGAGAACTTGAAGTATTTTATATACCAAAAGCTAAAAAAAATAATAAAAAATGTATTGTTGGACTAAGCAGCTACCAAAGGAGGAAGATATATGTATATGATGCTTAAAACAGATTTCTTACAAAACGTTTCTGTTGTCCACTCGTAGAGAACCACTGCAACTACTCCTGATGCAAATACAATGAACTGCAAAGGTGTACAGTCTCATATCTTCATGGTATTGGTACTCAGAGCACTGCTACCCACGATGGAAAGTAGTAGCATCAGCTGGCAAACGCCACTAACCTAGCAAGTGCTTAACTTACAATCCTCACTTCCTTCCCAAAACTTTGAAGACAGAGGGTAGAGGATCATGCAGTACATTATACACGCATTCTAGGCATGTATATATTAATTTAAATAGCTTTTTTCCCCACACTTTGAATAGGTAAATTTGCCACCAGAGGACAGTGGTCTATCAAAGGAAATGATACGCAATTAAATGTAAAGTAGAACAGTACCTTGTATCAGTCCAACGGATAAAACTGCAGAAAATAAAAAACAGACAAACTTTGCAGACTCTCCTAAATCATTCTCTTTTAACTTGATCAACTAGATAAACAATAGATTGCAACTTCTCATCATTCTCATGTTAATATTTAACCTCTAAGTCTAGCTGCAATTGATTATCGTTATAAAAATCATAATACAGAACAGGAGGTTGCCATAGCAAGCCGTAACATACAATACAAGAGTCCCTCTACAGAATTCCTTGATCAAATTGTTTTCTGCATCACCTTCTTCAGACTTGTCTGAGCAGTGTGGGGAGGCAAATGCTTTCCCCCGAACCCCACATTGAGATCTATCTGCCTTCAAAACCAATGTGCATGTCAAGGCTTTGCAGTCTTTTATCCAGGGAGAACCCAAATGCTGGAGTAGAGATTAGAAATATGCAAACACGGTTTAAGTTCCAGCAATGGTTTACATTATGAGGTAGTGGCATATTTTGAGAATGTCCATTTTACAACAAAAGGGCCCTGAAAGCTTTGAGAGTCATGTTTCAATGAGTGTGAAGTGGCACTCTCAATTCTGGGAATCCTTTAAACCCAAGAATATAGAGCAAGATGCAAAATCATCAATATCACTCATTTTATTCATGTACAAAGATAAATTATCGGAAATAGTAGTTAAAACATTAATAAATTATTAGCAGCCATTAAAAGGCATTATAGATAAGCAGTATGTGCATTATTGATCATGAAATCTACTGGACTGTACAACTAGTTGGTATAAAGGACTGTTATCCATTCAATTACTAATGCTATGAATTACGCACATACCCAAATGTGGATGGTAACTCATTTTCCTTGTTTTCAATACTGACATAAAGCAGCTGAAAAGCAACAACAAAGGTTTCAGGGAATACCAATATTTTTCTCATTGAGGTATTTGGGTTTTTTTTTTCCTGCTGGTTTGGCTTATTCTTTTGAAGGGACTTTTGCCAACTGCATCTCCAGGAATCAACATTCTGCCAGTGAAACATCTCAGGCTTAAGTACTTGGGTCACCACGTCCTGCAAACCCAGTATGGACCATACTGGTCTACACGCTTTGAAAAAGGAGGAGGCTAATGACAGGGTTGAGATATCGCTGAGGACCATGGCACTCAATCTTTGCTGGGAACCACCCAGAAACAGCTAGCACCACACCGGCAGAAACACTTGGAACACAAGGACCAATGACTTGAACAATGCATCTTTGTGCATAGCTTATATTCGCTACCAGTATAGGTGGGCTTGCATTCCAGTTGGTTGAAACAGTTCTAGAAGGAAAGAAAATTAAAAGAGAGTTGAGTTGCCAGTGTCAAATCACAGCTGATGAATGATCTAATCTACAAGACTTTGCTATATGGGAAGTCTATCTCATTGGACATACAAAGCAAAAAGAAGAGAAAAAACATCAAAGGGAAAGCTTACATTAAAAGTATGACTTTAAAAAGATTGTGGATTGCCCATGACATGTAATAAGTCATCTGTCTCTCTTAATAAAGAGAAGTCATTATTTACTAGTGAACTAATACTAGTAACTGTGACAAGCAAAACCAACAAAGCCCATAAAAACATAAAAAAGCTGTTCTATGCAGTTAGGCTGAAAGAGAACACGTTCAATGTTTGAGATAAAAGAGCATTTAGGCTTACAATCTGTTCTAATACAATCCCCATTACCTGTTGGGAAACGAAATAAATATCAAGAACTCACCCTCATCCCCAGCTCTTACAGGAGAAATAGAAAACATGTTATTTTTTAAAGTATGAATTTAAGTCACAGAAACTTAATTTAATGCTTTGGATTAATAAATATGGATGTTATAATTCATGTGGCCTTTCAAACAAATGTACTAATGTTCCAATACTACGTCATTTTTGGATACTGTAACTTAAAGAGAAGTCTCATCTCCTCTTCTAAATATAAAGCACATCCCAACTTCAGGTTTTCTGCAGTCAGGTGTCATGGAACTAAGAACAAGGATACCATTAAACTGCTCTACTGTATTATTTTTACATGTCAACAACACATAGGTTTTATGGTTACTAGGACAATTCTTATAAAAATAAACAGTCAAACACACACCATATCTCTAGGTAATGCTACTAAAACTACACTTGCTATGCCTTAAAGAACCCAGGATTTATTTACTAATATTTTTGGATATTAGTCTCACTCAGACCTGAAAAATTAAAAAATCTTCAATTCAATATAATTAAGGTAGTTAAAGCTTTATATATGATTCATACTTTCTGGGATTTTGAAAAATAAACTGCTATCTCAGATACTAGTTATTAGCATGTCTCATAATTCTTCAACCACAGCAGGATATAGAATATTTTTCAAATTATGAAATATATCTAACATGAATAAACACTGGGAATAGAGAGGGTTTTGCTTGAAAAAACAACTATGACAAAAACCACAATAGTTGTTTTAACTTTTAATCACTGACTAAAGGGAGAATCTACAACTGCTTATACTAACTCACAGTTAAAGTACAAAAAAAAACCCAACAAACCAAATCACTAATCAACTATAGTTTATTTTTAGCTAATTTTACTTGGCATGCATTTGAACCTGTTCCTATTATTCATTTGTCTTCCATACAAGGTTTCCAAAAAATTATAATATGCTTTTCCTGATGAGATTCCTGCTTTTTATACTTAGGAACACTACAGTACTGTGATTCCCAGACTCAGACAGGCCAGGTTGCCTCCTATAACCACAGCGAAGCTTAGAAGGACCTGATGAGAGTAGAACTTGTCTGCTAAAGGTATAAACTGATATAACAAAACAGATATTTAATCAAACCGCTGAAGCATTGCTCTAAATTTATATATCAAATCTTCAAAATTATTAACTCTGAAAGAATAAGCAAATAGATCTATTATCTGGCAGAAAACAATCTGCTGAACAGAGCGTATGAGTTGATCTCTCAGGAAATTTTTTTCTAGGGTCACTACCTAATTGAAGGGGTGATTCCAAAAGAAGTTACCAAACAACAAATAGATCTTTGCTAGCAAATCTGAAGGTTGCAATGCTTTGGGAAAGAGGAGCTTCCTTTAAGTATTCAAAAAATACTCAAGTAATACCATAACCAAATCTATTTTACAAAAAAGGAAACTCATTTTAATTAACTATAATTTTAATCTTAATAGTGATTTTAGCCTCTTAATCAAATTATTTTTTTTCAAAGTCATTTTACTGCTAATAAATGAAAGACATGAAAAACTAAATTGCGTAATAAAGCATGAAGGGCATACAGTTATGAGATACCACGCCCCCGAGAGAAGCAAGCAGTGTTTTATGTTCAATGAAAAACTCAAGAGCAACACACAAAAAAGAGAAGAGATAATATTTGTCAAACAATTAACAACCACATTTCAGAAACGAATTTTAAAAATACTACTATTTCTCCATAATGAGAAAAGCTGTAAATCAGTAGCACAACCATCTTTTCCTTAGTGATTTCTAAAATACTTGAAACAATTACTGGAAATATATCTTCCCTGTCATTTAGGCCCTTCAACAATTGACAATTATGTAACTGGAAAAGCACTTGATTTTGGCAGCTAGTAATGCCCTGAATGATTTTGCTGTCGACATAGTTTAACAACTCACTAAATAATATTAAAAGTATTTTTTACCTTTATTAAGGAAAAAGTTTGTAGAAATTTCATTGGAAAAAATGCACACCAACCATTTTTCACTTGTGCTGAACTACCAATGAAACTATTTCCTTATAAATCTCAATTACATCTCCTGGCACGAACGTATACTTATTTCAGGCAAGTGGGTTCAAGTGCATGCAGCAAACTTGAGCTGATAACGGAAAACTCATCTGGCGCGTGGTGCATTAGATCTGACTTGAACTCCGGAGCTGAAATGAACAGCAATGCAGGTGAAGATGCTTTTCCCCTCACAAAAGCGAGGATGTCTCTGGTTTCCTTTCAAACAACATTTAAGGTAGGTGTATCCCACACAACGGGAAGAGCCAGGCAAGGAAGAGGCAAGCACAAGGTTCAGAGCACTAACACAGAGCACTGACTCATCTCATCTCAAAATGCTANAAAAAAAAAAAAAAGAATCACATTCAGAAGCAACTAAAGAGGCCTGGTTATTCTCTACAGCCTACATACCTACATAAACTCAGTCTGGCATTTTAGAACAACTGCATTTTATTAAGAGGTTCTCCAGGTTTTCCTCAGCATGGGTTATATCTCATCTCTGCCTCTGTCCTCCCCCATGGGAAGTTTTAAGGGCTTCTAAAGATGGACTGCTTTAGGAGCAGCATTATTTCTAGATAGCTTGAGTTTATAAGGAAACTGGAAAACAGTGCACTAGAACAAGTATGAGAGAGAGCAAACGCAGAGGAGAGAAATGTAGATTTGTCAGCACTATGCAAATTACCCTAGTTTTACTAGCCAACCATTTTTTGGGGTTACCCAGATAAGGCGGAGGCAGAACGGTTATTCACCAAATCACACAATACTGGAACTTTGGGATATTCAATGAAACTGGTAGGAGATCAATTTAAAATTCATAAAGTACCCTTGAAAAAATCAACCAGTGATCTTCTGGAGCAGGAGGATAGTGAATGCAGATGGTACCAGCAAATACAAACTGGAATTCTACAAATTCATGGACAACAGAACAGTAAATGGATATGCAGAGGGACACATGTCCTGACATCCTTAATACAAGGATGCTGCGGAGCTGGACAAGAGTAAGGGTCCAAACCTGCCTGTTCTTCCTAAACAGTAACCTGCTGCCACTACTGGAGACAAAATGATAACCCAGATGGACTTGGCCTCAGCCACGGCGGGATTTTTCTTAGGAACTAATACTGCACGCATGCACCTGAATTGTTTTATTTTCAGTTCAGTATAAATTTCTACTCAGGCATAAGTAAATCAGTTTTCAGAAAACTGCCCCAAATTATTTGTATTTAGACAAGATATTCCACCTTCACAGGTGCTACTGAAATAGTTTCAATACTTTGCAGTAAAATTTACCATAACTCTGGTAATAAACTAATGCCAAGTTAGGATTAGTCCCAAGGAAAATGTGACCCAATGGTTTTAAGAGAAGTGGTAGAAGACAGACCAGTCAAACCCGTTTATTTTTTTAACACAACCACTGGTATGATATATCCCCTTTAAAAAGCACACAGAAATTGGAAAGTTTATCCTTCCCTTTCAATAAACAACGTAAAAAACAATGCCCATACTGCTCCATTCTGCTGAAGGAATATAAAGCAACAAAATTCCTCCCACTGTCACACCCAAGACAGCTTCATCACCCAAGTTAACTCTGGTTTCTTCACAGTATGTAACACCATGCAGTATGGCTATGGCCCAGAGAAAGCAGCTAAAGCTTTATCAAAACCAAATGCAGCTCCTAGCAAACATTTTGGCTTAAGAAGCAGCATCAAACAATTCACAGATTGCCAGACCAACAGGCAAATGCTTGTAGGTAAAATTTATTTGTTCTTGGGATCTTCATCAGCAACACCAGAACCAATACTTCTGTGCTCTCTTGTAGGTAAGACACTGCATCAGAGTATTCTGAGTAGAATTTGAAAAGCTAAGTAAGGTTAGTCAGGCATCAGGATGCTTATCTGAAATCCTAGCTAGTGCCAATGGGAGTGTATGTTGCATTTATTTATATTTGCCTAGAGGTCGGAATGGGCATAGTAATCTCTACTTTTAGCATAAACACTACTTTAAGACTCCTATACAATATTATAACAGTTCCTGTATTTTACTGAGCACATCAGTGTTTCTGTGATAAGTTGGGGTTTGTTCCTAGCTCTTTCTCTGCGTGGCCATACATGATATGTGCATGTGCAGATGACACAATTTAAAGAACACAGGAACCTTTCCTGATGGGATGAATAAATTTAACAGCAGCAAAAAAGCATTACTGCAAGTAAGATCCTTCATTTTTATACGCTACTGTGTATTTTTTATGATTCGTGTCTAAGATCCTGTTAAATATTTAAACAACAATACAATATCAGTAAGTGAACTCTTTAAATCAGGCATCCTCTATACTGTATAGTGGGAACAGATGTGCTCTTATTAAGGCTATATTGTAACTCAACAATAATTTGTCATATTTGACATATTGTTAAATTACGTGCACCTGCCAGAACTATAGTAGCAATTACAAACGATATATATACCACTTTTACTTTAAATACCTAAACAACTTATGTAGATGTGAATACGACGTATGGAAAAATTGTAATTTCCTAAATGTCATCAGCAAACAACACCTAATGTCCCACAATTTCTTTTTATGTATATTTTATTATAGCACCCAACTGTTTCAACACTCTAGTGGCTGGACTTTAATGTGGTTCAAGCAGCCCCAAGTAACATCACCAAATGTTTAACATCTGTGAAAGTTGGACCAACAAATGCTCATATTTTCAGGAGGTCATGCTGGCCAGCTTTCATTAACAATTACTTTAAACTTCAGTTCTCTTTATAGCTTTTTAATTCAGGAAGGACATGTAAAGTTCACCTTAGTTAAACTGTTAAGTTTATTCCAAACTTATATAATATTAATCCTTAGAATATTTATAAACTTTATTTTTAAAGTTTCTTTTCCTTCCCCCAATGTTTGGATTTGTTCAATTCACCCATTACTTTAACACAGGGAAACACCACTTCTAATTAGGTCTTAAGAGTTCAGCATATTTCTAGAACAGGCTCAGCATCTCCCAGCTCTAGTTTTCCTTTGCTTTATTTTCCTACTTCTCCCTCCCCACCATCTACAATATTCACGCTAGATTTATACTTCGTTTCCAAAACTCCTAAAGCACTGGGTATTTCTCTATGCTGATAATTCCATGATCATGAACCACTGTATCTTGAAAAATATATTCAGAGCTTCAGCATTTATATTTACAACACGTGAAATTTGCTGTAGGCGTCTGAAACAAAGAGCTCCATTTATAGGGTTGGACACCTCAATGGAAACCCATAGACCAGAACCCCACAGGACCAGAGAGTGAATTTCAGCAGAGGTTCAGCACCCTAGGGTGTACAGCCACCTAATCCTTAAATACGCATGACATTCTTAAATGTGCATAGCTCATGGGAAAAAGGAAATAAAAGATTTAACAATAGCATAAATATACGAGATGGTGATTAAAAGAACAAGATACGCAATCTATTTTGACAATCAAAAAACCCTAGTAATCTGAAAAAAGAACAGATGAGGGAAGACACCACTGATAATCTCAACATTGCACACACTAATTAGCCCTACAAAAATTCTGATCTTTTTTACCTTCCCTCACCACATCAGTGTCACTTGAGTCACAGCTTTACAGCTCTTCTTGTAGTCTCTCTGTTTTGGAAGGAGATACGGGAAACAACCTGTAGGACACAGGCTCTTTATAATTATTTACAGGTTTTAGCAATGTTATCATCTCTTATCCCTTTCTCTATCAGGAATACTTGGTTTTTACTCTATTATAAAGTCTAGATACTCCACTGTGTTCCATTTTAACAGTATGTCACTACACACTCTTATTTCAGAGCACCAGTGAGGAAGATTTGATGGGGATAGGTGGGAATTAATCTCTTTCCCACGCCTACAATTCCGTGCAGAGATCCCACTGTACAGACTGTCCAGGGCTGCAGATGTACTCTGCAATCAAGTCATAGCTTTGACCTGCTGCACTTTGAGGAGAATTCGGAGCAGGCTGCTCCCAACCCACCAAGAGATGCATCCCCTTTCTCTACTGGTTAAGAACAGCAACACACAGGCTGTTACAAAACCCAGCTTTGCTCTAGGACCTCGGACCCTGCACAGCCAGATGGGGACCAACATTTAACACACAGCTTGTTAGTGGCTGCTTTAGTGTTTCTCCCTTTTATTATTTATAAAGAGCGCTTGGTGCAGATACATTGGAAAGTGAATATAAAGCTCATTCTAAAGAGCGTGAAGGTATTTCACTTTACTTTGGAAATGTTTGTATTACATATGGGTTTACATGGAAGGCTTTATAGACTCTCTTAAATGATTTACCGTTAGGGTACATATTGATTATCATCTCCAGTTATTTAAAAGCAGACCTGTTTACCCTACAGCACTTAATACATCGCGACGTGTTTCAACTTAACAGTGACACTGGTAAACAAAAGTTACTGATCTACCTACTGAGTTATAAAACTTGTACCACGCTGTAAACAGCTCTGTCATTTTATTTAGCATATTGCATTGCACGCGCTGCTTTATTTACCTAGCGGTAAATCTTTATGTATCAAAAATGCTACAGAAGGCACAACAAATAAATTACGAACAGACACTAACATCTGACTAGTTAATCAAACAAATAGGACATGTAACAAAGAGAAAAGCTATAAATATTGACAACAAGCTGCTTCAGTCACAAAAACATTCAATACTTCAGTTCTCAAGTGTGAGTTTTATATCAGTCCCCTGGAAACAGTTTGTATCCTCCAATAAATTTTTACAGTTGATTCACCTGCCTGATACCCTTCAGCCATTTCCTTCAGAAGCTGTCAAACCCGCCAACAATAATATATGGCCCGACCAACAAGAACAGCTGTAGCCATTCTCTCTGCTGGTTTCCGCACCCTGTTCTGCATAAAATAATACATCAAGATTAATTGATTTTCCGTCAGTCTCACAGAACAGAAAATTAATTTTCATGTAGCTATTTTCCCCAGCATATGAATTCCGAACATGGCAAGTAATTTAAGTTTTTAATTATTCATAAGCAGAAGGGGGAAAAAAAAAAAAAAAAAAAAAAAAAGAGGAAAAAAAAAAAAAAAAAAATCACAACACATGATAAAGTGAGCTCCTGAAAGCCCCAAGGCCACGGCCTGGACCCTGATTTGTGCTGAGACAACAATAGCATTCACTAATGCCTATATAAATAATATATGTATTAACATACATCTTAGTACAACACCAATTTCTCTCACTCTGACCCAAGACTACCAGGTCATACAGCAGCAGTTTGTCACAGCCTGTGCAGTGGGCTACATGTGACACGCCACGGAAAAAACATATAACATGTCAACCATGCTGGATCGACCCCCATCGCCTCCAGAGCATGAACACACCTATAACGTAATGGGAAGGTAATGGCCAGTATTGGAGGAGAAGAGTAAAACTTACTAATCAGCAGGGTGTCGTATCTCAGCAAACCTTCTCTTTGCAGGTGACATTGACTTGTCCAAGGAAATGGCTAATGGCTAATTAAACAGAATAATCTGCCTTGCTCAAGTTAAATCTTTTCCAGATGATTGCTGAAGCCTTAAAGAAAAACACAGGCCACTCAAAAGACAATAAGACATCATAAAGGAAGCACATTTAAGAAAATTTAATTTGCTTAGGTTCAAATTTCTGTAAACAGACATTCTCACAAGTTGCAGAATTGAATTTATGACCTTGAACCGGGGGCCAAAAGCGTACTGGTAAATAACCATAACTCAAAATATTCATTATAAGAATCTGTAACAAAGTATAAACCACTTATTATTTAGTTACTGCAACTCATAATCAAGAACATTAGAATTTTATTTTGATAAAAAAACCCACACAACTCATTTGCACTACACCATGCTCACACAAGGCTTGGAAGGGAGAGCAAATTACAGGGGGAAAACACACAAATAAACTTAAGAGGAGTGCGCAAATGCTTAAGGCACATCACTGAAAACATTAAACATCAGGCTTTAAGTATTCTTTCTGTTCTTGAAAAGTTTTGGGAAGCTTCATTTAATTAGTCAAATCTCACTAAAAAACCCAAACGGTTTGACAAGGTGTGCAATAAAGTTACTCCATAGGAAAGTTTCTTGCCCTTATCAGCACTACTACAAAATTTACAAAGGATGGAAGTCTAAGAAAGATCAGTAAAATGATGAAAGCAGGAAGCACTGTGACCTTATTAGGTTATATACATGATGATAAAACATTAACCAAGAAACAGAAGGAAGTATAACAACTGCCACAGATGTGGTAAAAATGCTTACTATAACTAGAGCCTCAGTACTGGATAGCAAACCACTTATCACGCTGCTGGGCAACAGTGCATGCTAGTAGCACTGCATGCAACATTATTCCAGTGCTTCCACTATATAATCATTTCCACTGATTTTTATTTATTTTTTTTCAAAGGCTCCTGATTTTTCTATTCAGAGAAGGCTATAAACTCACAGTTTTTCAACCAAGACTCAGCTTATCTACATTAAGCCTTTAAAAGCACGTTCTGAACAAAAACCCTAGGTTGTGTTTTCATTAATACAAAAGAGGTTTCCAAAACAAGAACCCAAACTCAGTATCTTCTCAACATATGTACCATAAAACTTTGGTTTGGATGAAAAGAAAGATTTTTTTTTATTATTTTTTTAAAGCAGTGATGGCATGTTAAAGGCCTTTATCTCCTGTACACTAGGCCTTATGAATGTATACGTATCTAATAAGAAAAAAATGATCGGTACAGAACATTGAAACGTATGTGACATGCATTTTCCCTGTCAACTGCATTTAACATCCTGACACAATACCAATTTCCGACAAAGTACCCACTGAAAATAAAAATTACATTTTCCTCCAAAATACAAAGAAAGTTTATACTGCAAAGTACTAAATTATTCAGAACTACAGCTTATCTTTATCATCATGTTTGAAAATAATTATATAGAGCTCTAAAGTCTAATTCAGAAAAAAAGCCATTTAAAAATGGTGTCTAACTTGGGGGGGAGGCTGGGAAGAAGGAGTTTTTGACAGATTCGGATTTTATTATTTCCTTTTCATATTATGAAACAGTTAAAAGAAATAATGCATTATATTTAGTAATACCAGCCACTCAACAACCATCTATTTGAACAATTTTTCATATCAAATTTATCTACAGTTCTCCTTCTAATATTTACTTGGTTTTTCTACCCTTTCATTAAGAAAATAACCTTATTGAGAACATAAGGAGCTCATTATGTTCACCATACAAATACATGTTTGCAATTCCTCCAAATGAAATGTATGATCCAGGGTAAGAAAAAGAAAAAACAACAAAACATCAACCAAAAAACCCCACAGAAACAGAAAAATCCCCACAACTTTACAAAGTTGATACTGCTGCTGGAGATACTGTTCCTGGCATAGCTTCAAGGTCTTTGTTTCTGTAAATTCAATTGAGTGTTTCTATTTCTAAGTCTAGCAAGAGGTTCTAATTATTGTTAGAATTCTAATTAGCATTTAGTATTACATTACAACAACTGCAGCAAAATTGTACCCGTTCTCCAATAAACAGTATTCACAGTGTGCAATCAAGCTGCTGTACGATGCAATGAGAATTAATAGCACTGCACGACAATGGTAAATCCTACAACTCCCGCTGTGTGTGTTTAATAATTTTTCACTCCTTCCAGATTGTTCCCATCAAGCACAATTCCCAAGATCCTAATCAGCTTTCCTTCCCATCAATACTACACAGAGATCTGAGCACTGAAAATTATCTGCAATTTCAAAAAGTGCTTTGTTGCATTATTAGGCCACTGACCTAAGAGGTAATGGGTAAATAGTTTCTGAAAAATGTCCAAAGCACAACATAAATTAAAGCTTATAGTCTTGCCTGCTGTTCTTACCGGAGCTATAACTGCAAACCCTAACAGTTTTTACACAAAATCCTTAACTACAGTATCATTTTTTCATGCAAAAATTAGCACAAAGATGACAACGTTTATATTTAAATAACTTCTTTTACTCTATTTTACACAAATAATACAAGTTGGAGAGCCATAAGCACCTTTTAAATGTATTGCATATATATACACACACACAGAGCGCAAGCAGGGAACAACCACCGTGGTGTCGCCTGTGCTGGGGCATGAACAACGTGTAATCCACTTCTGGAAAGAGGTGGGCACACATAACCAGACACACGGAAAGGGAATCAGGGTTTCAGTTTTCTTTTTCAGCCAAAGAAATATAAATCCTAGCCAGAGTGCTATGTTGCAATGGCCGGGTAAATTTGCAGTTCGCTGTGATTCCTTACACAGCTTATGGATTTCATACATTTCTCTAGCAACTAAGGCTCACTGACTAGAGAAACAGTGGCATTAGAGGAGCGACTTATTTCAGTAGGAAAAAATGCCTCATGCCTCACTCATACATTAGCAAGGTTCATCCTCCATATGCTCACATAAATGGACTCACTTCCAATGTAAAATTGTAGCTGTGTCAGTGGTGGGGCGCAAAGCAGCCAGAAATCTGACTTGTAGATCCATATGCTGGTAACTGCGCACCAGCAGACATTTGAATATTATGAAAGGAGTTGTAAGTTTGGCAAAGCACTCCCTCTGGCTTTGTCACAGTAATTTGTTTCAGTTAATGGAGTTTCAGCCTTTCCCCATAATCACTATCTCTTATTATGGAAATCTTATCTGTATAATAAACTCATCTTCTCACAGGGGACTTCTCCCTTCCTTTCACAGTTTGTCAGTGCCAGTACCGTTTAAGTTTCACCTGGTAGTCAGAAAGTAATTTTATTTTACCTGGTTAACAGGAGATATAAAACACAATAGTATTAATTACCAATTACCACTACCCTTTGACAAAATGCAGTGTTTTTATTCATCTTCAAACAAAAGTAGAATTTGTTCATTAATTCCCGTAACAAAAAAATAAGAATATGTGCAGAGTTGTTCTGTGGAAATTTGCGTCTCTTTCTGATGAGCTGGTTAGGGACTTGAGGATCGCACTTGGAAAAAAAAGGCAGGACACATTATTACATATCCGGATGCAGTGACAAGCATATGGCAAGGAAGGGAAGGGACAGACTAAGACAGAAAGCCAGAAACTGGGCATGAAGAAAAAGGACAGAACAAGATACAGGATAGCTCCACTGTGGTCCGAGATGGTGGTAGACCCTACAGAAAAAAAGCACAAAGTCTGTTTTATGCCAGTTGAATGGGACATACGTCAAATCGCAACAAGGAATTCCATGGTTTTTAGTCAGGCAGAGCCAAATGTAACAAAGGGCTTCTCACCAAGCCCTTTCTCCCCAGTAGGCAGTGTTAATAAATACAGAATCAGTAAACTGCAAAGGCAGCTCCTCTTTCTCAAAACACCTACTTCAGAAACGTGGACTTTTCAGTCCAGTCTGTAGAGGACAGTTTTCCTGAACACCTCTGAAACAGCCTTTCCTAAAACTAATTACGTGTATCCACGAAATAGAACATCTTGTTTCCATATTGTAAGTTGAGGGCACAAGAACAGCTCCATCATAGAATTAGGTGAGGGGAAAAAAGGGAGTTTCCAAATACGAATTCCTTAACATGACATGTGGCACTTGGTGACCTTCCATTGGGCTATCATGGATGTCATACTGTTACTGTAACTACTGCAATTAAAACAGCACGATGAGTTTATCCATTATAATACAACTGTTGCCTTTACTACCAGGCTAATGATCATTTGTTCTCCAAGACTTCCCCCCCTCTGCTTTCCTCCCCTTCAGGAATTGCACAAATCAAACAAATTTACACCTCACAAAACTGAAAACCACCTAACTAATTTTATTATTAGCTGTGGGTATGAAAGCTGCAACCGCCAGATGAGAACATCGCTGCAATTTTTATTCTGCACTGACACTTGTCTCCATGGAAGCCGTAATATGCTGTTGCATTGGTGACTTTGAACTGGCTTCTTGGCCGTCACTTTGTCTGACTGTTGATGAGCTCTCCAGGCAGCTTTGTCCATTATATCTTATGGGTTTCTTTCCCCCGAACATTCAAACCTGCCTGTCATTCAGTCATTCAGTGTTAACTCTTCTGTGTGTTTTCTTCTTTCTTTCTGGTGCATCATCCACAGTTTTGAAGTTTTGATATACAAGCAGGGGTGCCTGATTCATTTCACTTAAAAATATGAACCCAATAGGCTTAATCCAGAATCTCTGGCTCTGAACCGGGTTACCATATGTTGTATTTGATTTGTATTTCTATCAGTATCAACCCAAGCATCCTTATACACACCAGCTATGAACATGATTTATAGCAAGTCATTCAAGGCAAAGCCTATAGCTTCCCTTCACGATTTGACGTTATCAGATTACTTCAGAAGCTGGCAGCAGCTACCATAAGTAACAAGCTGTCACTGTAAATAAATCACTCCCTCAGAAATAACAGTTAAAAAATATAGATTAGCATGAACAGAGGTCAGTATTTTAGGCTTGGTTTTTGTTTCCCCTCTCAGCCAAGTCACAAATCAACCTTTTATCTGACCAAAAGGAAAACCAAAAATAAGCACAAAACTTTTCATTCATATCCAAGACAGAAATTAAAAACCAAAAATAAAAAACAGGACTAAAAAGGTAGGCACCCCAGTTTAACCACAAGAGAATATAGTCCTTATTTAGAAACAACCATAATGAAAAACAGTAGCCAACAACTTGAGCAAGGTAAGTGTGGTCATTAGGGCTTACTTTATCTGTCTCCAAGTATTCTAAATAAAATCACTACGTGACACTTAAAATCTGTGCTTTGGAAATGACTGGCCCTGCAATTCCATTTTCTATACAGATATCCCTGCTCAGACAGCGTTCTTGTTCCCAGGTCTACTGCATCCTGCTATTGTAAATCTACAAAGAGGTACTTGGAAAGCCCATCAACACAAACACCAAAGCTCTTTATTGCAAGGACATTGGCTTGCAACGTGCAAGTTCCATCAGTGTAGATTGAAAACTACCAGGTAAACACAACCTGTCTCCCTCAACCCCCCCCAAAAAAAAGTTCTTAAATTTACCTGCCCTGCTATCGTTTCTAAAGAAACAATGTTTAGAAGTTGAAGACATACAAATTACTGACTTAATATTATCAGGTCTTTATTTACTGCAACCTCATAATAAATTTAATTTTAACTAATTCAAAATTTAAACAACTCATTTACTGCTTAATCCCTTAAATCAAAACAGGCAAGTGGAGGAAGCCACCAGCTCAGCACCTGGAAGTAGAACTGGTTAGAAAGCCAAAACAGCTTTTGATAGACTATTACACAAAGACAGAAATACTTTCTTCTATTTGACATGACCTAAGAAGTTTTATTGAGTACTCTCTGATCAATGAGCAGCTCAAACTTTAGAATGAATCAATGGTAACTGGAAAAGCAGGCTAATTTCTCTTTTTTCACCAACAAATGAAATCTGAAATGCTAAGACCCACTTTTACAGTTTGAAGGAACAGTGACTAAAATTATTGAACGCAGTTCACCGCTACAGGTAATGTTACTTTCCTGAGGCTGGGGGTTTTGTTTCTTTTTTTTTGTTCACAAAGAGCACACTGACATAATTTGATAAAATTACCTTCATTTGTTGCATTTCCAGTATTTGAAAGTAGATTTATCTAACAAATGAGTACACAAATCAAAACATAACTTTTCGCAGATTTCCAATTCAAATCCAACTAGTTTTAACTAGAACAAGAAGGTCACTAAGAAAAGTAATTTTATACATCTTCACATTTTAAAAAAATAAAAGGCTGAATAAGCATGGATAACACACATCCTCCTAGTTAGCATAAAAAAAAATCAAATAGGAACAGTACTATAAAGACAGGGCTTAGCTCCTAGCTAGGATGTTTTTATCACTGCTTACGAGAACGTAGCCAAATTTTAAAAAAATCTAATGGAGAATAATACTAATTTCAGAATTGTAATTCAAGGCACTTGCTGATTAAATTATCCTAAAACATTTGAGGTCTTACCAGAAGTTGCACTTAGTGGTCTTACCACAATTTTATTCAATAAAGGTCATGTTCAGTTAAACTTATAGCTGTGGTCATCTTCCCCATCAGCAATCCTATGGCCATGGAGATGTCCTCTATTTTTCACGTCAATCATTTTATATCTAACCAACACATTTATTTTGCTTTTTGCAGTTTGACACTTGAAAAGTTATATGCTCACATTTCATCATTACAGAGGACTTTATGCATTTATCACTCAAAAGAAAATAAAAATCTGAAATTCTAGAAAATAGATTTTTCCATTAGAATAGTCTCAGTGTTCTTGATAATATGACACCATGAGCTAGAAAATGTTTGAATTTAAAAAAAAAAAACCCTCATTTAATTACACTGCTTTACACTACTCATCTGAGTATCTTTTTTCCAAGTCAATACAGTACAAACATGAAAGCAACTAACTGTGAAAAATATATCTCCTACAGTTTACCACTCTTTGATATGTAAATAGATCACTGCAATCCTTTTTTGTATTTTTTTTCCTCTACTGTTATGCTGAAAAAGCATTTTTTTGCTATAAAAGCATATAGTATATTTATTAGCACATGTACAGATGTATGCACAAAACACCGTGTGTGAACACAGCTGAAGAGAGGAAAAGATGACATGAATATATCATACCTTCAAACGTAATTGAAACACGAACCCTTTGAAATACATTTAAGCTTACTTTCTGTGTTTGCTGTATGTATATATGGGTAACACAGGACCATACATGTAAATCTCTGAAAAGTGGAGAAGAGGAGGGGAAAAAGGTATAACTTACTACCAATATTAACTGAAGACTTCTAGACAGTAGCAGCTGTGAGAGATGAATCCCGCACAAGTCCAGTGTGTAGGACTAAGCGTGGATGGATGCATTTGAATGTTCTAGACTTCAGCTTGGGGCTCTGTTCTTACAGAAAAAGAACATCTGGGGTTTTTCTGGCTCTCTTAAGAGGAACATCAGAATTGAAACAGCTACGTGAATACTAGCAGTGATGCCTGTGCTACAACCCAAGGCCCCAAACCAAATTAAGCAAATTGATTCATTATGCATTCTAGTCTATGACTTTTTCTGTGAACTTTAAAAGGTAAAAGTTGTCAATTAGCACACAAGGGAATACATGTACCTCTGTGGAGAACAAGTAAGGGGGAAAAACAGGAGCAAAGCAGGAAAACGATTAGTCTTCAAATACTTTGCTACAAATTTTTTAAAAACCCTAGAGTTATTCTGCGCTTCATGATCAAGGAAAAAGTATTTGTGCCAGTACAGACGAGAGTAGATATATCTCACGAGGTTCTGGTGAATAGCACTGCAAAACACACAACAGCCAGAACACAAAAGCTCCGTTCTCCTTATTCACAGTCGGTAAATTTGCTTATTGAATCAACAACTTCACTGCAAACTGGTATGTTTGGAAAAGGATGATTAAATTATTTGATTTTTTTACTTGTAATCTACTTGGAAAATCTCATAGCCATCCCCCCCCACACACACACACCCCTTCTTAAACCCGTTACCAGCACCACATGCCACCTCCCCTCTCAGCAAGGGCCTTAGTCATGAGAAATGACTCCGTTACCTTGTGCCCATAAGAGACCGTAGGGCCTGGTGTTAGAGCTATCGAGGCATAACAAGTTATTTCCCAGCATGCCCACTGATTAGCTACCTTCCATAACCATAAAGTCAACAATAATCTACCTACATGCCCTTTCTGCAGGTGGTTGACCTATAAATGTTAAGTAAGTCAGTGGCAGTTCAGCCTAAATTACTTGGAAAGCATTATGCGTAAACATTAATGCTGCAGCATGTCTTTAACTATACAACTGGGACTCTATAGTCTGCAAAATAATGTTACTTTATATGAATTTTTTTTCCTCTGCAAATCCTTTTCCCATTATAAAACTATCCAACACCCCGGTTACCTGACATCCCATTCTTTCCTTCGAGTCTTTCCTGTAAAAATTAAAAGCAACCTCCTCTAATTTGAGGCCAAATCCTCTTTCAACAGAGTCCCTTTTCTAGACACCTAGGGACCCAACACGTTGGCACAACTGGGTTTCAGACACACCAGTACTCCACATATGGAAACTGAGAAAGAATACTTACCTGCCCTGGGTCTGGTGGGGATAGAGTTAATTCTCCCTAGGGACATAGCAGGGACACAGGTATTCCATCCCACAGGAGCCATGCCCAGGGGATGAGGGGGAGAGAGGTAGTCACCATGGAAGAGCTGGTTGGGGCATCCCAGATGGGTCCGGTGGTGGTATCCTCATCATGGTTGTATATTCCTCTCTCTGTGTTATCGTTTTCTTGTTCCCTTGGCTGCTCTGTTAGATTTGCCTTTGTCTCAACCCATGAGTTTTGCCTTTTTCTTCTGATTCTCCCCTCAGGGCAGTGGTGGTGGGATGTGGGGGTCCCATCGAGAGAGTGGCCACCACCATGTGGTTCTTTGTTACCTTCTGAGGCCAAACCACAACATCACCTTAAAGAGGCAGGTAAGTATTTTTGTCTGGTTAAACAATTATTTAACTTTGCTTGTGTTGTTCTATTTTAACCAGGGATTCTTACAGAAAACAAATAAATAAATAAATAATGTCTACTAGAAGATTACTGTCATTTTTATTTGCTTTACTGCACACCAAACCACTTGCTGTCTGCTGGTTAACTCTCTACCACATCACAGGCAAAAAATTATTCACCCTGTAACAAAGGCCTTGAAAGTCTTTCATCGCAAGGAGGATCCCACATTGAATGACAGGAAAGGTCTTGCTGGAGATGGACCATTTCTGGGTTCCTTGGTGTTCTTTCCACTACAGCCTCAGTTCATACATCTATACGTATTTCTTGTGAGCATGAGAAGAAAACCCAGTGGAGGATTAGGTTAGAAATGCAGAGGACTTCACTTTATACAGTCACGCACTCCTTTAGACAAGCAAAAATAACCAATATCATCTACTCTGGCAGTTGAGCTTTTCAGTGGAGGGAAGCTTATTCATCTTTTCTTCTTAAGGAGAACAAAATTTATTCATGTGCCACCATTAGCAAGTTTTGCTCAACGCATTTCCTTCTTTCTCACAACTGTTGGATTGCAGTTGAGATCCTGTAATACCAAAGACTGAAGTCATCTGAAATTCATGCTTTATTATAAAAATATTTCAATTGGTCTTTAGGAAAATGACAAGAGCTTTATATGGGCTAGTCTTCTTACCAACCCCCACCTTTCTGTGAGAAGTTTTCTAATAGAACATATTTTGTAAATTCACCTTCTTCCACTGCCTAAATGGAAGGTTTAGAGCTTAGTACTTCAAAAAAGCCCAAAATCTCACATACCAAGGGAACCACCACCATCAAATAAAACGTTATAATATGTACCATAAAAGCCGCGTAGGAGTAACAGTGGCTGCTATGTTCAAGTGGCAGCACTGAAGAGCACAGAGCCTGTGATTTCGTGCAGTGCCCTGTGACTGGAATGATAACAATCCACATTCCCTGTGCAGTCACTCAAACCCTTCCCTTTGGGTATTGCGGCACTGAATGCTCTTTGCTATTAACTACAAGAAAGAGGAAAAGAGTGTGTGTCACCTTCCTGAAAACTCTGAAATGCACAACTGTCTGACACTGTTCCAAAATCAAAAGCAAAGACTCATCAATTCTTTCAGTAGCTTTCCAGGATTAATTCCTTCACAGAAAATGCTAAGGAGATAAGCATCCAGCAGATTTAGTAAGAAATATGAGACATGATTCTGGCAGCACTGAGTTCAATGGCTAAACTCATCTAGTAGCCTAAATATGAAGACTCCTAAAACTCAGTCTGCCATTACAAATACTGTCGAACTAGTTTCCAGAATTATCTCCAGGTGGTGGAGGTAGATGTATTGTTGTATTTTACTTTGAGGATGACAAAGGGCAAAAATCAGTTCGTGGACTTTAATAAATATTTCTCCAGAGCAGCTCATGCAGACAGTTGGTATTTTACAATAAGGTTAACTTCTGTGATACAAAGTGCCAACACAACTCTTCTATCTCTTCTCAGTTTAAACATCAGTTAGGTATTCTTTTGAAATAACTATTTTTTCCTTCCTCATTTTGCCACCAAAACAACCCACAAAACAGCTACTTTTACCTATAAAACAAGTAAAATCTTGAGAATGCCTCAAGGACACTACAATAGCCAGTCTTATGAGGGCAAATAGGAGATACCAGGAGAGCAACTCAGAGTTTAACCAAAAGCAGACTCATATTGGCTTCTCCACAGTTTTTAAGACAGCTCTGTCAAGCCAATTCATTAAATTATACTTTATAAAGTGGGTAAAAATGACTGCATTGTATTGGTATCAGTCTTGAAGCTACAGAGCAACCATTTCTGGGATAATCCGCTCTTGCAATAATATAAAAATTCATGTACTGATGAGGATCACAAGACACTAGACCTTGAACTGGCCTTCATCCTGGCTTCATTATGTGTTGCACTGCCACATGAGTGTGGATTCCACTCTTTGATAGTACAGTAGCGCTCAAATAAAGTCACCTTCAACCAGAAGTTAGGAAATACTGACTCAAAATTAAACCAAAATTCCATGCTCAAACCAAAAAAAGGCCCTTCTATGGCTGCTCAGAAGTTCAGGATGGTAACGATGGATAATATGCACATAAGGCAGTGCACAACTATGAGCCACAAGTCTCACTCGACCAAGAAAGAAAAATCACATACACCCTCAAAGTCTCTCTCAGATACAATGCGGCAGTATTTCCACATTGTTCATTACTATTTACTTTTTATGGCAAAAATATGCCATGCTATTTTATGTTCATTTGGATTAAACATTATTCTTTCAACAGAAGGTAGGACATTCCTGTTCAAGTGTAAAACAAATATAAATATTTTGGGAAAAGTACCCTTCAAAAAAATAATCTTGCAATGTCCCTTGTAGGCTTAAAAACCAACACCATATAGCAAAGCATACACTATTATTACCCAGTACACATTTACTGCATGCCAGAGCTCAAAAACAGTTAAGAAAATGGAAAAGTTACTTTTTTTCCTTTACACAAATTTGTTAATGGGTAACATAATGGTAAGCCATGTTTGCTGGCATTCTGTGAAACATCTACAAATTGCCTCTGCAAAGCATTATAGGTTGTCAGACTAATGTAGTTGAAGATAATTTGGCCTTTCAGTGAATTGAACCTCACAGCACGATTATACTCCAGCACCAAGTAGAGTGTCACAATTATTCTTTCATGCTGAATTACCATATAATGTCATAAGCCTACCTGTCATAAGTCCTGCAGCCGAGCTTGAATTTTTTCTAAATCTATGGTTCATGGCAAAAAAATGAATTTTTTGCTTCTAATGGAAATCTGATTGTTTTTATCAACAATAAATTTCATAGCAAATCAAAGGATATGCTTGGACAAACAATCCGATACTCAAGGTTAAAAAACACACAAATAATAAATTGCTGGTGTGTCATGTTCAATTTTTACTACTGCATTACACTGCAATAACCATAACAGGATCTAAATTGTTGTCAGAACATTAAACAAACCCCCATACTTCACAAAGGCATCCTGCCTGAGTAATTCACACAACGGAAACAACTATCACATTTTCCACTGTCCCACCACCATACCATACAGCAGCGCAGTTTATGCATTTGGACAATTTTTTGAATAAATTACTTCCATCCTGGCTGCTGTTGCCACTTCTGTTAAGAGTCATATCAGTTTTAATTGTCCTTTTGTCTATACTGAGCCACTGTTTTTCTGGCTCCTTCCTGCCCTTACATCCTGAGCACCAAAATAAACTCTGACCATATCAAATTGCTTAATGCTAGGCAAGTCAGTGCTCTAAAAAGAAAGAAATAAACCCGTGAGCTCACTTGTCATTTCCACTGTTATTAGCCTTCTTCCCTGCATTCTCCTAAACAAAGTTAGTGGAAGGAGGAGGAGGTGTATTTAAGGTAACAAACTAGATCTGACCGAGCCTGAGCAATGCATTATGTAAATCCAACTCGTAGGGTTGGTTGGATCAATATTACCATGCAAAATGCCAACTTGGAAACCTTTACCTCAGAGGACATATCATTCCCGACAAACAAGCATCAAAATAAAAAAATTACTAAAAATAGCACAAACAAAAATTATCATCAGACCTTAATGAAGTTGACAAATTAGGCTTCTTTCAATACTCAAATAGTCATTCTTACCCTAACATGAATATACAGTGGTAACTGTATACAGGCATACATGGGACTAACTTTACTCTGTGAACTGAGGTGTTTGAGGTGTTGGGATCTGAATAGATCGAAATTGGGTGGGTGGGGGGGGAGGGAGAAAAAATGAATACAAATACATTGAGCTCAACAGCTTATTTACAAATATATTTTACCTACAATTGAAAACGGTTCACCACTGGATGGATAACCATTAGATTATACTACATAAATTCAGCATATTTGTGATAATGAATATGTTTGTAGCTAAGCAACTGTACGTTAAGTTCCACTTTCATTAGTTAAAGATGAGCAAATAAAACAGCATTAATGTTTGGAATACGAAGGGCACGTGTAATTCTTTGTCTCAACAGAGAGGCTGACCAGAAGTAGAAGCAAGGGAGCGTGCATCCTGCCTCCCTCTGCACAGAAATCCTCACACTTCGCCTGTCCCTGTGCTGGTTTCCATCCCACCAAATCACAGCCCAGCGCACAACGGGAGAACAAGAGACAGTAATCAGCACAAATAAGCTGTGTCTATACAATATAGAGTTAATGACTTAACATCACATTTTACATTGCCTTTAATAGCAAACTAAATTGACACAAACTAACCTAAGTCAGATCAGTTTGATCCAAGTCTGTTTTCTAAATAAGCCCCCCTCCTGATTGCCTGCAGCTCAGCACAGCCATTCCTACCAGCAACTGTGTGCTGGTGTCCTCCAGATGCAGAGCCAGACCACTGATGTATTGCTGGGTAGAGCAGAAGAGACCTTCCTTCCTATCAGACGACAATTCAAAGATACAAGTATTTCTTACCTCCTATTCTCCTAGTTTAACAATAGAAATAATAAAGGTAACCTCCCATTTCCCTTCACCTTCTGAAGTGAAAATGTAATGTAACATATGTCCAAAACATCAATACCAGACTTATTTTTTCATGTTAACTAAACCTTTACCAGTTGGTACTACTTATTTATAACCTCCAAAGCAATAATAAACACAGAACTATGATTTACTTCAAGTCTTTCTATTATTAAAACACTTTGTCTTATTGTTTTATTGATTTACAATCTGTCCTACTTACTTTTTTAGCATCTGAAAACAATCAAGGCACAAAGCTGCAAAATGTTTAGACATTAATTGTTAAGAGACAGCATTTTATTCTAGGCTAGGGGTTTGAGTCCTCGACTGCTAAGCATTCTGGTACGGAAATGATTTATGGCCTTGTAGCAATAACGATGCGGCAGAGCCATTAACATATTGGCAGACCCCAGGATGGATTATCGACATTGATTATTTCATGGACCACTGATACCCATTTGTTAAGAGGAGCTCGAAGATGGCCTCTCCCTGACTGAAATCTTTTACGAGCAGACAGCATTTTAAGTATTAGGAACCTGGGATTTGGGCCATTTTTTTCCTTCCCCCTTCAGCTCTCCCCCCAACCTACCTCTGTCTCCTCTTAGACTCTAGCAAAAAGTGTCAAAAATTAAAGTTCATTCTTCACTATGGTCTTAATTTCTCAACTCATCATAACCATGTCTTCTTTAAAAATTAATGATTGCCAGCATTTAGCCACTGGTTGTTGCTATGAAGATCTATGTAAAAAGCAAGGATCCCTATAGAGTGTGTGATATATGGAATTCTCTTTATTACTACAATAAAACTTACTGACATTTCAATACTTCTGCAAATAGCATTATAGTATCAATCTTCTGAATTAGGTTGAAAATTAAGTTGTAAATTAAAAGAAAGTGTACTTTGGAATACAACATGATATGTCACCTAGAAAAAGACCTTTGTGCATAACAGAGCTGAGCAGAAAAACTGAAAGATAAGCCCAGGTGCCTCTAAAGTGCCTATTTCATCATAAAGGATCTAGGTTATATTTTACAAGAATACAGTCTGAAAGCCCTGATATTTCACCTCAGGAGAACAGATTCTGAATCTCTTTAAAAAAAGATGAATTTGACAGCATCAGCTCATTAGCAGAGATGCCAAAAAGCCTTCATGAGGGACAGGTGGGATTTTAGGTGGGAGGAGGGCTGGGAGGGCAAGGAGAAAAAGGGAAAGATGAGAAGGGGAGGAAAAGGGCTTCAGTTCAGTCTAGGGCCTTAGTGAGAATACCCTTGCTTCCCCAAATATAGTTCCACCTAACTTGGAGTTACCAGAAGATAACGAATTATATCCACTATTACACTTGAGTTATGCCAGAAGAATAAAAAGTGTTATATTTCAATCAAAGTATAATTTATAAGCACCTTCACTTACGAACCTATTTGAGACTGTTAATAACGCATGTTAATGCCTGAAAAATGAATTTCTGTGCCCCTCAAGACAGGTCTTTCAATATTTTCTAAAACAGGAGCTGCTAATGAGGTGATACATCAGGCTGAAATTCAAGCCAATACAAAAAATGTATTCATGCTCACTGTGCATAAACACGACCTAAAAAAAGTTGGGTTTCAATAGGGAAAAGCACATACATTAATACGCAAACAAGGAAGATGTTATACAGATCAATCCTATATATTCAGGAGCCTTAATGGTAAACAGTTCCATTAGCAACTCCTCCATTTTTAGATTAAAGAGACATGGTGTTTCCTGGACATAACCACATATCCCTTAGAGCAATCAAGCTAATGAGATTGCAGGATTTCTTTTTTAAAAGCATACAATTGTGGTGCAAAGATATTAGAAGCTAAAATACTCCTATTCACTAAATGGGTTCAATGGTTAGTCGGTAAGTATTATAAAATCAAGTCAGTTATCATTTACAGTTTATAATGCCCTTCATAAAATGGCCATCTCCATTACAGATTATCAGAGCCCTTTAGAAAAGAGCGTATGATGGCAAAGACTAAAAAACAGATTTGGTATCAATCACCATCTTCCAAAAACTACCCAAAAATATATGGAAAGAAAAATGCTTTTAGCCTTAGCATACTTGAGAGCGTTGGAAGCGCACTTTACATTGCCAGAAGCATTTTTGATAGTTCAATGTGTAACCACCAGCTCCCTAGAGGGAATGATATACACCAGAATGTCACTAGTACCTTCACCAGTGTGATGTTTATCAATCAGGAGGAGGAGAAACACTTGTGCAACGTGGTTAAGCGTGCCAGTGTTGGTAAACTACACTGAAACCATGACAGAGATTGGTTCAGAGGATGCACTTTTTCTAAACCGTAGTTTACTTCTAAATGAGAGATAATTTTTACATTTCAGATATAAAATTCACATGGACAATTAATTGACTGGAATGAAAAACAATCCCACAAACACACACATAAGATTCAGAGGCATAAGCACTTTTGTTTTCAAATGCTTGTGAAGAAAGGTCTTCTTTATTCTGCCTTGCCCTGCTATCACATCTCCAGATAGAAGCAACCGAGAATCCCAAGATTCCTCAAGAATCGCAAACCCCATCTGGCAGAGTCAGGAAGAAGAAAGCACCTTTAAGCAAGCCTCGGGGAAAAAAGCCACAGTGGTCCCCTCACCTGGAACAGTCCTAAGCATCATCTATCAGGTCTGGGCTCAAGAAATGCTTATTAGCACAGAGTTAGAGCTAACAAGTCCTCAGACAAAAAGGAACCGCACCAGCATCAGTGAAACAGTCAATCTGACACTTTCATACTGATACAAGAATACCCAAGTCCAAAAAGCAAAAATATGCCATAAGTCCTGTGCCAAAAATCTGCAGAAAAGCATTCATTTTCCATGCTTCAACCAAGCCAAAATAAGATGAGAATTCATCTAGATATACAACAACGTATCACACGGCTTTACACAAGCACTAATTCTTAAGCATCCCACAATATTTTTTAATCATGGTATCAGTTTAAAATGGCTGCAATATTCAGTGCAATAACAGAGACTATACAGTATTCATCAACAGACAAACTGTTTAGCCATATTTGACAGTCTACAATTTCCTTATGGACAACACAACCCCAAAATTTAAAGTCGTTTCTGTTCTAGTTTGGAAAACTAATCGTGACTGCTCACAAAGCTGGATTTTAAACACACCACCCAGGAAAAAAAAGACACAAAATAGAACATGTTAAGAGAATAAAATGTGCCTTTATCACATCAAAGCCTTGCACAGCCTACACACACACTTCCAGTGAGGTTTGTTTTCTTGTAACGGTGTTCTGCTTTTACGGTATTTGACATGGCAAAATAAGATCTCAGTGATGAGTCACTGAATCTACAGTTATAATTGCAGATTTGCAGAACCATGTTGAAATCAGCGTCGCATTCATGTCTCTAAATGTGATGCAATGACTACTAGTACTGTTTAACAACAGATCTATACAAATTTAAATGGACCGTGATTTTTCTGTAGTGAACCTGCAGACACACTGTACTTACCATTGTTCTCATCACCTAAAACCATTAAACACCAACTAGTATTAAAACTGAGCCTCTGCTCTGTTAGTTAACTTCTAAATGACTAGCATGCACAGAAAAGAAACATATATTTGAGAGAGAAACAGGAGAGAAGGAAAGAAGAAAAGTGACTCAGAGTCATGTTTGTGAGATTTTCACAGCTAATCACACACAAGACTGATTCACTGCTCACCTCGCTCTGTTCACTCATTTTTCATATCATACTTTTCACTGCCCCATCAGCCTGCTCCACCAAGGTCAAATGAAGGAAATGATAGCACACATACCACACTAAGATTTATTATAAACAGATTCGCTTTCTTCTTACGTGGAGGAAATATGTTACTGACATTACTGTTTATAAAAATTAAGGTAAGCAGTAGAGGCTATCAGATTGGATATATAATAAACGTAAAAATTTCAATAAAAAGGGAGTCATTTGTCTCTACTTATTTGCAGTGCCTGAAGATTTTTTTTAACATCAACAAAATTATAAAAATTTCTAACGTACAGTATGAAAATTATCACTGCTACAGAAATCGAGTACAAGCACGCCTTTTGGGCTGTTTTTTTTTTATCCCTCCCCTTATAGTTTAATTTAAATATCAAACCTGGGGCATAAATTCCACTTCAACCAGATTAACAAAGCAAAGTCTCCATGAATTTATGTATGTAACAATTATGAATGAATGCACACCCAGAAGACAAGGCCCAAAAGTAACCCATTACCTACAAGGGATGATTTGCAGCATGTTAACTAACAAAGCCAAATGATTTGGCCATCAGTACCTTCCTCATTAGAAAGCAGAGTTGTATTTCACTATTTTAAATCAGGAGCTAACATGGCAAAGAATTAATGAGTTGACTACAAAACAGCTATGGATTTTTCAAAAAGGCACTCAAATATCAAGCATTTTTCCATTGAGGAGCCTATTTTGAAAATGCCCGAAACTCCTGTGTACTTTAGTGCCTGGTGTGGAAAGAGAAGATTCTAGAAGGCAATATGGAAAAGAATAGGTAAAAAACATCTTTTCACGCGTCGTATAAATGGACCATGGTACATCACTACACATTACCAATAGCATAATAATCTTACTAAAGAAAAGTTTACAAAAATGTACTTAACAGCTTTCTATAATGTAAACAAAGAATTTCAGTACTTATTCTGGAAGCATCCAATGATCTATTTTTATGAGGGCTGGACATTCTTCTTGGTCTCTCCTCAGCTAAGCACAACAAGAAAGATCAATTCTCTGCCATTAGTTTAGCTTTAACAACTAATGCTGAGACCTAAACAGGATGACTACAAAAAAGATGACTGAAGCACAGGGTGAAGGCATGGGAAACACACTCTATTTAGTATTTAGTACTTCCCACTAGTAGCGCTCACAAAACTCATATCCTTGTATTTACAGAAGAACAGAGGTGTAGAAAAATAAAGGAAATTAGTGAAAGATGCCAAAAGTATGTTGCAAACATCAAATATGTTCTATGCATCCATGTTCAACATAGAAATTACTTACTCTTCAGTCTACATTAGGGACATCATGACAAAATCCAGCTCAATAAAATAACCCAAGCAGACCCTCAAAAATACAGTTGCACTAAGAAGAGCACACTTACCTATGTAAACGACTGGCAGTACTTTTTATTTACATACTTATTAGAAACGTTATCTAGCAAATAAATTAATGTTCTCTTCTTATGTATTACAATGCAGGGGTTGCTCCTGACAAAGCATAAAGTGCTTATATCAGGGCTGCATATAGCTGTATGTACAGTAATATTTGACCTGGCAAACTCCCCAAAGAACTTGCCCAGAACAGTAAGAACCTTTGTGGTTTCCTTTATAGGTGTACATATATATGTAAATCAGGCATCTAAAGAGCCAGGACACATGACATGGAATTATAGGATCTTAATTTTCACTTTCATGTCCAATTCAAAAATTTAAGGAAAATGGAAGATTACAAGAGGAGAAACTGCAGATCAGTATTTTATGGCCTTCCACAAAACTCCAGTTTATATCAGGACAAGATTAAATCCCCTTTCCCAGGGTAACTTTCCACAGCATTGCTTCTTTACAGAAACAGAGGATGCAACAAATCATCTCCTAATGCTAGCCAAATTACTTTTAAAAACAAAGTAAATGTAAAATATATAATCTAAGTCAAAATCTATTATGTCCTAAGAAACCCTTACTACTTGCACTTGGAACAGCACTCATATTTGTCATCTTTGGTAATCATACATTTCCTAACCAAAAAGCTCTGAAAGACAAATATTATCTATTTGTTTCCTCTCTTTCCAAGAAGGAATTTCAAGTATACACTGCATAAGGGATAAACAATATCTCCTTCTTCCATCAGTGTGACCAGAATCACTCTACCTAATTTAAAGAGTACTCAAAGAGAGAGCAGGGTAAAGTGGCAGACAGAAGTAGCTCACACCAGCAATTCCCATACCATCCAGAGAAATTCAGAACACGTTCAGTGTCCATATCCCAAAACCACTGTACATAACCACAGGCTCCAAAAACAGATTAGTAAACATATCATGCCATGTGAACAATACTAGTTTTCCCCCACATAACTTCCACGCATCTTTCCAAGTCCAAAATAATTCCTTCCCTGGAGATGTTTGGAGACTCTATTAAAGACAAAATCTCCAGTTTAAAAGTGGTTATGTGTTTCATGGACACTCTGCAAAACTCATCAGTGAAAACAATATACTATAATTATCTTAATAGCAATTTATACATTGATGTGCGTAAGACTAAATTGACTTTGTTAAAATTCAATTAAATGCATTATATTACTATGTAAATAGCTGCTTCCAACACGCTACCGAAGCCAACAATTGAGGAACAATTTCTCTTTTCTCTGATCAATTGCATTTTTCCCCAGCTGAAAGCACATCAGGGCACTACATGGAAATGCCTTGTTAGCACAGTGCAGTCAGGTTTCTCCATAATCTGTTGAGGGGAAGGAGGAGGTAATAGCTTGGGCCAAATCACGTTCTTCAAAGCATCTGTGTGAATCTGAAGGAATCCCACTGGAGCCAACACAACCATCGAAGGTTGCCAGCAAAAATATATTTTGCTCACTCTGTCATATCTAAACCTTCATTTTTATTTGCATTCTTTGCTGAAATTATATTTCTAAAACTAAAGTAGTTGATAAAATTTAGACCTAGAGATTTGCTCCAATATGATAATTCAGATTTTTCTTTTTCTATATAAGCAGTAAAATGACAAAAACCACCTTGTGACTCCCTCATGAAAATAAAATTTGGCAGTAGCGTAAAGCTAAAAGTCTATTTCTCTTAAAAAAAACCCGAAACAAACCCAGACAGTAATACTGTGATACTGAGAAGCCACATGAGTGGGAAAGCAACTGATTTTTCTTCTTTAAAAGGAAAATGCCACATAATGGGTTTATTATTACCATGCATCTGAATGCAGTATCCGAAGGTGTGCCTCCTAGCAGGAACACTGTTTGTAAGGGAAATAAATATTTTTATTTACAATGGCAAAGGCAACAATAACTGATTAAAGTAAATTTAGTGGAAACATTAAAATAACGGCTGTGGAAAGAAAATTTATTCTGCTGTAGCATACTGTGTGAACTTATTGAAAATAATCAAGTGCTCAGTTTGAATTAACTGAGTGTGAGTGAATCTCAAGAAAAAGAGAGAGAGACGGCAATAAAAAGCACTAACAGGAATTTGTTAGCTCCTTCTGCTGCTTGGTTTCTTCATATATTTTAAGAAAATCTGCAAAGATGCAAAGAATCCTCCTGTGTTCGGTTAGCAGTAAGTAAATTGCTGTGGGCTCTGAGTGCTGGAATACTTTAGCAGGCAATTCCTCTCTCTTTCATTCTGTTTGTCTGTGTTAAATTCCCCCTCTGCCCTCATCCATTCTCACATCCAGTTCCCAGCTTTGTCCATCCATCAATCCACACACTTTGTCAGTGCTGACTTCATCCTGGCTCTCACAATCACATCCAAGCAAGGCTGCTGCCACGAGGGAGCTTTTCGCCTCCCATCTGCGTCTCCCTGATCTGCTGACTGAGGCCCTGACGCTTGTCGTTTTCTATTGCACAGGCAAGCAAAACCACTAATACTGAACCTGATTTCTATCGTGCAGCTTTTCACCTTTCCTATCGGGAGGAATGGAGAAAGAGAGAGACAGACAGAGGAGGGAAGAGAGAGAGAGAGATGTTTGCTGAATTTTCTAAAACAATTCGTACTCTAGTCAGGTTGAGGCTCAATTCATCTTCAGCTCTACAAAACATCAATAGAAATCACAAGGAGAAAATGTATCACTAATTAAGGGTTGATAAGCTCTACGTCAAGAGCAGTTTAGAAAAAAAAAAAAAAAAACCAAACCCACCTCACCAGTTTACACAGACTCTCTGCCAGCTGAAATCCATACAAGCAGTTTCACAGCAACTTTAAGTTAAAATCTCATATAATTTTCTTGCATAAAAGCTGCTGTCTTAAAAGCAACATTCTGGGAAAATAGCACACCAAAACCAGATGTGGCTTTATTCAAAAGGTAATTTACAAAGATTTAAATTTCAACTGGAAAACATAAAGATGAATAAGGAAACAAATTGTTACCTAGCAATGAAATTATATTAAATCATTCTTGAGTGTTTTGCCCGCTTCCTTTTCTCAGTTCAGAAGTGCAATATTCTAATCACGCAATAACTTCTATTAGTATTTTTCTTTTAATTAGTATCTAGATACTTGCTAAAACATGGGGAAGCTTCTTAAAAAAAAAAAAAAAATTATCATAATCTCAGCAGCAGCTACAAATGACAAAGTTCTTCAAACATTCCATTTGTGCACTGCAAAGAAGCTGGGTAGAAGGGTATCTGTTATCACTAAATCAGCAGTTAAGCCAGCAAAAGCATTTTTTGAAATGGAAATGAACTCATTTTCATCATTATCATGTACTTGACTCTACCTGTAAAAACAAACTGGAACAAGAATGTTTCTGACAGGTCATTTTAGGAACAGAAATGTAAAGCTGGCATGAAATCACTCACTGAAGAACCAAAACCTTCCCACAAGCAACTTCTATGTCCTTGTATAAATCTTTTTGCCTAATTGTGTTTCAGTTTACAAACTGCTCTCTCACAACAACTTTCTGAATGCACCATTTAGTTCATTGCTAATGAAATATTTTGGTAAGTTTGAATGAAAGATCCTATTAGCATAAATACGTAATTGCTATATGAGCTGTACAACACGCTCCAAATATTCTGGGAATTGCTGGGTTAGAAGAGACACTGTTTTCAGTCCTGGTTATACTACTCACTACCCCCTTACTGCTAAGTTCAGAGAATGCAGCTGATTCCTCACTTCTTAAACATGTAGAATGAAGAAGAAGAAAAAAAAAAAAAAAATCTAACAATCGGGCCCGGGCTTTTTTTTCTCTCATCAAACCCCTTCCCTCTGGCACCAAACTGTTCTTTCCTAAGACATACTGACACACCCAAGAATCACATTCTGCCTGCATATATACCACATTCAGTCAATTATTATATCACATATATAATTTACTTTTACTTTATTATTTTTTAGATAAAACTTGAGCAGTAGCCAATTAAAGAAAATACATGGGAAAAAGAAAAAAAAAGGGGTGGGGGGAAAGAGAGACTTGGAGGCAATCTTAGCTAATGAAAATAACAACCTTCTCCCAACACACTTGTATTTGTGACCAGGGTCTTCCTGCCTCACAACTTGTATTTCATTTCACTCACTAGGAGAGACAGAACCCCAGAGGAACACCCACCCCACTTTTATTTCCTGAACAGACCCCACTTTTATTTCCTGGTCCCAGATACATTTCAGGTATGAAACAGTAGAACTGAAAAGCAGCAGAAGAAAGTCTTCTTTGCTGTGCTACTATACACATCAGACATCTCTAATTAGACAGCAACAAAATTTTATTAATAGGCTGGACATTATGGAATGAGCTTGTTATAAATGGGCCCTGTCAAAGCCTTATTCAGCTACCAAATGAGTATTCTCAGTTCACTGCTCGCATCTGAAGCATCACCGCTGGTGCCGGATAACAAATGATTGCTATTAACCGTATTGTTAGTAATGATGGCTGAAAACAAACAAAAACCCATAAATAACAGTCTACAGAAAAATTAACCCATAAACTTGATAGATATCCAGCTGAGAAATAATAAATGACACTTTGGATCCTGCTGGGAGAAGCTAGTGGTTTTTGTTTTCTTCTCTGTCATTAACACATTTTCTGTGCTAAAAATTAGATTCTGATATATAATTATCAACGCTTCCAGATATTAATTCTGCTATCGCTCCCTCTGTTTCTCTGCTGGTTGGATGTAATGTTATTCACAGATTACTCTGAGAAAACACATCAAACACTTAACAGAGCAGGTCAAAGTGACAAGCAGCTTTTGCTGACAACACCAACCTGCACAGCCTTTTTTACCAGGGACACAAAACAAATTTCTCATATTAATTAGCTCTGGTTTCTTTGCAGCTAGAACAAATCTTCGCTATGTAATGTGAGCTAAGCATATTCCCAGCTGTCCTAATGTAGGCTGTATTGAGAAGGAAGAGCTGACAATTATTATCCTGCATTTATACAGCAAAACCCACATTTGTTAACATCCTAGAGAAATATACCCATTTTCACAGCTAATTAAAGCAAGTTTATTCTTGCCAGATATAATATCAGTGGCACAGGCGTGCTTTCTCTCTCCTTTTAGCGGGGGGGAAAAAAACTATAAAAAACACAAGTATGTTCTTCAGTGAAGACAAAAAAGCAGTCACATTTCATTCAACAGAAGAAAATTTGAAAGCAATTATTCACCCGCTTCTTGAGCACAAAAACTTTGCGAGCTTTGCACACAAACGCAGCAACCAACAGGCCTTTATTAGACATTAATAGGTCTCCACTAGAAAACATAGGGTAATATTGCAAAATAATTATGCATTACTACCTTGTAAACGTTTGTGTACATGAGGAACTTGAAGGAGCATTACCGATCACAGGAAATCTTTCGTAGTGTCTCAAGCCCTGGCCAGAAGCAGGTCCCTATTCCATTGCACACCATAAAGGGCAGGTGAGACGACACCTTCTTCTGCTCCCTCCACACCCTCCCCGAAGACTTTACAGTCTTAATTTTGCACCCATGTACTAAAAGGTTGTTCATGCGACCAAAGCTGTGTGTACACGCTATGCTGGCAGGAACACTTTACATTTTCTGGTTCATGCTCTGTGCAGTTTGCAATAATTTTTTTAATACCACTCATCAGCCTTTTTTATAACACGTTTTTAACTATTTTGACATCTATTCATATTTGACTTGCTGTATTTATAGTGACGTTTAAGTTCACTCATTTGAGCAATGACTTTCAGCTTCTCAGAGTTCGACGAATAATATGCTTAAGAATATTAATAAAAAGACCATCCTTAGGTAAACAAAATTAGAGGATACAAACAGATGTATATCACAGCTGTAAAGGATGAAGAACATGTAGCATGAAGACGACAATCTTCCGGACAGTATTTCCTCCCCTTCCCCCACCTACAAGAAAGTACAGGAGAAGAATCGGAGCAATGTTTCTGCCAACAAGTTAGAAATTCCCTTAATTGCAATTATTCAAGGGAAATGGTTTGCTCACTATTCACATGTTCTTTTCCAATTAAGCAGGTCTCCATTATATTCATAAAAGCATCTAAGGAAAAATGTTGCTGAGAAGTATTTAAATAAATTAAAAACGAAGCTTGGAGGGAGTATTTCCTGCTCTGCATGCCTAGCTTTTAATTTCCACGTTGCGTCCCCATGGCCATGTTTTGCTGATGACAGAGTCTGACTGCAAATCCCATACCTGCTATACACTACATTTTCTCAGTATCTGGCACTGTGATATTAAATAACTATAAAACTAGAAAGCCAAAATAACTAAATCACCTGGCAGCCAATTTCTGAGAGTTAAACCACAAACCCGGAAAATGGTGGAGTGTGTTGAAATAATGTAAAGGAAACCCATAAATTCAAACTTTATGTTCTGTAAAGAACAAATATGAAAAAGGCATCAAAATAATGAAAGATTGTTTATGTATTCTGGCATGAAATGGGAATGTGTTATGAGAGAGAGCGCAATGGCAGAGACAGATCGACAGAGCTGACAGTGTGGTATTCATCCTGCATGGTACAGCAGACGTCCTGCTAGTGGCAGTCGACAGCGCAATAAATCAAGGGCTCTCGATGCTGTACCTACAGCTTATTACATCCAAGATGACAAATAAATAATAATCCCTGTCACAGCGGCCCTTTGCTCAAGGATTGAGCCTGAAACCTTTTGCTCATCACTCCTGGTCTTAAGTGAAAATACTAGAACAAGGGAATTGAAGGCCACGGTTTACCGAGCTCATGAAACACAAAGCAAGCTGGCCACAGGAACTAGAACCAGGCAGGAAAGGTCAAGTAGCAAGAGAGGATAAATATTTAAATAAACCCAGCAAAAAGGTGGCAACATTTTACAGCTGTGAAACTGCAAGAGCCCTGTAGAAAACTCAGGCTCTGAAGTCTCTAGTTAAAGCCTCAAACAGTCGAGACTGATAGCATTAACTTCCAGAGCTCCCCTTTTCCAATTAAACATGTACAAACAAGGTATCCCGAGTCCCTCAAAGGTTTTCTTCAAATTAAACATGGATTTTTCATCAACGGGTGGTAGAATGTTCAAGTTAGAATAAACCACCTCCTTTTTGGAGCATCGTGTCTACAGAGTGTTTACATCCACTTCCTCTTTTTATCATTTAAAGTTGCAGTTGTATTTTCAAGCAATACAGACAGCATTGAATTAATCCAATTCCAGTTCTCAGGCTCATTGCCTCCACCTGTATACACTTTGCCTCTTAAATCTCTTACTCACTTCTTACTCCATTTAAAAAAATAAATAAATATACATTTCATTGCATCCTCAACAAAAGCTAGTAAATATTGCAAGTAGTATACCACAAGGTATATTAGAACCATACCAGCTGGACAATACATCACAAAAACTATGAACTTAAACTATCACATGCTGACTGGTGCATCCTCCTTGAAATTACATGAGCTGTTTTATAATCTTTTCTCTGATCATCACCAACTTTTTCATACTTTTCCAGCTACGCTGCTGCTATTTAAGGGACAGTAAATAGTGTTTGTTCATGTCTAATTTGTGCAGCAGTGCCCATCCGTTGCTTGCCATCTTCCTCGGAACACCAATCTTTGGCATTTTTTGCCCTCTTTTCTTTTTAACTTTATCAATTATATTTGTTTACTGACTGTTTCTAAACACTGCATATGCAGAGTTAAGTCTTACATATCTAAGAAATGTATTTTTTTGAAGCTATCCCAAACCAAATCCTGTTGCAGCTGCATTATTCCTAGGAACAGGCAGAACAGGCTTACATGCAGAATTCAGGCCTTATAGTGTTGTCATATCAACTACACATGAAGAAAAGGGAAGTTTTGATGAAAGCAAAAGAATAGTATACAAATATATTTTTAATGACAAATGAGAAAAACAGATACAGCAATACAAAAATGCCATCACAACATTCATACCTTCGGAGCCATCAGTTCCCCAGTTCTACACAACTAGTCAAGCTTGCAACCATCACCTGGGGAGCTCCCACCATTGCTTGCCAAAGGTGGCAACTATCACCACTCAGCTATTTTCTGGCTTGACGAGCCCTCACCTTCACGGCTCAGTGAGGGACACGGCACTCTGATTTTAATGTATAAATTTACCAACTTGTCTTCCTTCTCTTCCCAAGCACTGCTCTCCCAGTCATATACTGTGAACTCCAGTGCAATAAAGTAAATCTTTCATATCAAGGGTATATCTCCTTTTTGCATCAAACCGTCTGAAAATCATACAGTGCTTCCCCCGCACCTTATCCTCACTACTGCGCACTCTCAAATTTCCACCTTTTGTAACCTCCTTCGTCTCTTAAATATGCTGTCTCTAACATAGAATTTCTGGGACAAAATCTGTCATTTTCTTTAGTCATCCCAATTCCAAACTCAGTAAATATCTATTTGGCTTAGTTTCCACATTATCTAAACATGCCCAGTCAAGAAAGTGTGGTCTTGACCAGAATATATAAACCACGTCTGAACATCACTGTATTCCAGAATTACACCTGTAAGTTTGTGCAGCTTCAACAGCTTCTACAGTAAAGACGCCAAACAAAAGGTTGTTAACAGCGAAACAGCAGCACGGCTCGTAACTTGAAAAGCACATAAAATCTGAAACATTCATAGTTTGCAAAACTTCTCAGAGTTTGAATCATATAAGGCTTCCTGTTAGAGGTAATATCTTTTACCAGGCCAATAGATAGCATTAAGAAAGGAGGCTTATGTTTTAGGGCTCTTCTAGTCCTTCCTCTTTTAACAAATACTGCCTCCATACAATATTTTTCAGTCATTAAAGATCTGGATGTAAAATTGTCCTCAACATTGTCCTGTTAAGCCTTTCAGGTCTTTGACATTTTAAGAGGGCTTTTTCCCCTTGCACTTTTTAAAAAATAACCAGAAAGCACAAAATCTCTACCTATACAGAGCTAAAGCAGGTAACTTAGGCTAGGACATAGCTCCTACAAGTGGACCAGCAGACGAAGCCTTCATATCCCAAATGCATTAAACCTCATGAACACCTGGAAAATGGGAAGTTGCCTTTATTGTTACCAATGTGCAGCTGTGATACAAAATTATAAATAACGCAGGTAGCACACTTCCAGTCACCTGGGTCAGTACACTACAACACAGCAGCAACTGAACTAAACCCACATTGGGCTTAAAGCCGCAAGACCAAGTGGTGTCAGCACAGCNAAGAGGAGGAAGCCCTGACTTTTGGAACTGTCCTTCCAGTTTGCCAATTCTAAAACAGTTACATTACCAGTTGGAAAACATTTGAGCCGTACTTTGACCTAAAATATTCTAACCATCAAGAACCATATATTATGCTAATATTTTTTAAATCCCAATTTATAACCTATCCATGAGCTGCAGACATACGTCCGAACAGAAGTACTTGGTTAGAAGGTTTGTATTTCCACTGCAGTTCGCTGAGGCAGGGACAATACCTCTTCCTGGTCCTAAAGAGTAATGATTGTCATCATACAAAGCACAATTACTGCCAAAGTTGAAGAGCCCAGAATCGTTTTAAGAAAATAATAAAACACTATGAACATTTGATGCACACAGGTACACATAAATGACAAATTATTTTAGGATATACTTCATACTTAATTACTTCTATGAGTACCTTTGGGATATTTTGTCATAAACTCACCAAGTCTGCTGTATTTGCACTGAAACAGTACTCTGAAAAGTGAACCCCACTGCTAATGTTTTTATTTGAATAAATTATTACTCAACACAGCAAACATCAACATTTTACAGAATAAGAACATGGATTTCTGTAATTTCTCTGGCCCTAATACCAGTCACTATTGGGAGCATTTAGTTATAAATTGTCTTTCAATAAAAGTAAAAGCTCCCAAAACAACAAAATGAAAAGACACAGCAGCCTAAATCAAGGAAGTCAATTTCCACATGCCGATCCTAAATATTTCATAGCCCTATTTTATTCTGACATTTGTAGATGACTAAAGTGTTACAAAGGAAATAAAATGCTGATTAAAGAGTTCACTGTCATAAAGGTTACTGAATTGTAAATGGCCCTTTCCATCTTCCTGTTAATAGGTACCCAGCTGTAAACATCATGAAGGATGTGACGGGAGGCCTGTGCTGCTCCTTTAGGAGTCGTATATACATTAATCACTGAATCACCAAGCCATGCTTAATTGCAAGTTGTATATCACACAAATCCATGGTAAGTAGAAGGAAACTCATTATTGCTGCTTCATAACTACTGGGTACTTCTCATTTTAACCTTCTCACACCTGGGACACTGTTGTTTTACAATGTGAATGCAGAAAAGGCATTAAGTCACTAATTATAGTAACACTGTATGTTATCCTGCTGTTTCAACATTTTTCGAAATAAAACTAAGTACTAACAACAACAGAGACTTTTTTTTTTTCAGACTAGTTAAGTGAATTTTAGTGGGCTTTTTGTAGAGTATAACACACGGAAATCCATTATTCCTCGATAGTTTAAAGAACTGTTTAAATGATAAAGAAAAAAAACCCCAACATCACATTTTGTTTTGACAAAATTATTGATTTAAATCCCATCCAATAGCACAATACTATTTAAAGGTCACCTAAAGAAAAATGAGTTTACACTCCAACAGAGCAAGCTTATCTGTCATGAAAGTGTAATGATGTGTTTATACTCTCACTAGTGTTTATATATTTTTCCAGAAAGATAAGAGATTTTGTGCAGGTGAAGTCTGACATAAAAAAAAAAAAAAAGTGAAAAAATTTGAGGTACTTACAGTAATTGCTAAAACACTAATATTCATTTCACATTTTCAATAGCCCGCCCATGTGCTTTTATAAACTGTTGAGCATTGCTGCACTGGAAATTCTTCTTTGCCATTTATCAAACGCTTTATCAAAACACTTCGAAGGTTTGCAAAGTGTACTACAGAGCTTATATATCCAGACGCTAACGAGTGAGATGTCTTAATAGATATAAAACACATTTTGGTTTGTACATCTTTATGTTACAAGTGCATTAATGCAAACTGTTTTGAAATTTTGTTTCACAGTGAAACACCATTATATGTCCTGGTATACTACTCGGCTAGAAATATATTTATTAATGGAAAACATTCGAAACATCTCCATTACAAAGACAAATGCTATACAACCATGTATGTCACATGACTCACTCTTGTTCCCACAGTTTTCAGTTCCAATATCAAATGGCATCATTTCTTTCTCACACCTAATATGCATTAAGAGCGTCTTGAATCAGCTTTGCCCTAAAATATTCATTATCTGGTACCCCAACCCTCTTGTTGCTCCCCTCCACTCTGTGAGAGGACTAAAAGACTCTTCCTATTACATCCTCTATTCGCTCATGTGATCCATTCTCAAATATATTTGAAGGACCTGCAGACTAACAAACTATGCCTTTTCTCTTTCCTTAAAAAAAAAAGAACACATATAAAGAAGTGCAGTTATGGGGTTTGAATTCACCCTGATCATCTGTATCAGCTGATACTAATAGGCTAGATGCTTCTTATGGATTTAGATGTCAAGATTACATTACACTAAACTCATTAACTCCACAAGCCCCACCTTTAAAATACCTGAGTACTTTGCTTCATCATCCAAAATAAAAAACAAACTTTGATCTACACTAGTTATCTACCCATTCTATATTCACAGATAGATTTCTCAGCTCTCCATTGGTCTTCAGTTGTAGAGACGTACAAAATAAAAAGGGAAGTCATAACATAAAAAACATAGAGTGACGGAACATCTTTGATTAAAAATACAGCAAATGCTGTATTACATGTGTAATGTATTACACATTTACATGTGTCAATAGAAATTGTAGTTTGGGAGGTCACATTTATTCTTAGATTACGGGTGTCTAAATCAGGATAGTCCTTTCCAAAAACCTCACTAACTACAAGTGTTCTGAAAAAGCTAGGCTTTTTCCACATTTTTTCAGACAGTAGGAACCCCAAAGTAGTCATAACTCTCAGATATTATACACTCAACAAGCCCCCATCCTTGATCATGACAGCCACAGCCTCATACTGTATCCACTGCTACAGCCAGTCCATAATGCTTTAGGAAAGTGGATGATTTTATCCAAAAAAAGATGAGTGGGGGGTGGGAAACAAAATGAAAAGAGGTTGCGGAGTATGTTCTGCTCCACTTGCAGAATAAGCAGATCTGAGTCAAGAGTCAAAATTCAAAGCAGTTAGTTATTTGTGTTTTGGAGACAACAACAACTTAATCAGAAAGGGAGGAGACAATTGATATACTGAAAAGACGGGATATCAACTTCATTGCAGAGATCTAAGAAGTATTACAGTAGCAAAGGGTTTTCTTTGTCCCTAGAATGTATATTGTCCAGTGTGAAGAAGTAAACAAAAAAAGGTTCCTTTTATTCGTTTTTAAATCACAGATACTCTTTGATTGTTTAAAAGGATATTTTTTCCAGGTATCTCAGCTTAAATCAGACCAGTTCTGGAGAGAAAAAACCCTCACCCATTCAAATGAGAACTCAAAACACCCTCTTCTGAAATGCTCAGTATGAAACACACGGGAATGGTTTAAACAAAAGTTCCTCTACCTCCCAAACTTTCCATTTTAAAGAACTACTTTACATATATATTTTTTCTCACACAACACATTTGTTTAATACATACATAAGCTGAGACACATACAATACATCCAGGACTCACCACTGGAACAGAAGTTCACTTATAAAACAAGAGAACATGACAATAACTGATACTCCACTGACTGATACCTCACCCAAAGTCAGCACCTCTGAACCATATCCCTGCTCTGTCTTTTATTTCTAGTCTCAGCTTTTCAGTACCTCAGTTTGTCCAAGTATACAGAAAAAAACAGCGCAATAATAATTTCGACTAACTGGTAGGTTCAGTTTGAAAGCTTAATCCATCATTCTAAGAAAGCACTTGGAAAATTTCCGATCAGAAGTGCTTCATTAAATCTGAAGAGCAATTGTTCTATGCATGTCTCTCACATTTGGTCCCATCTTTATGCACTCCATAACCTTCATCCAAAATCACATGAGTTTTAGGTATATAATCCTTTGTACTGAGCCTACCGTTGGGACATTGACAGTCAGGAGAAAAGAAAAAATGTGACCTGTGATCTACCAGAAGTTTCAGACAACATACTGCAGTTTAAAAAACAATTAAACAAAAAAAAAAAATAATAGTAATCTTAAGAACAGAAAGTGACATCTGAAAATAATTATGAAAGAGCTTTTTGGTGTGGGGGTTTGCTTTCTTTGTTTGGCTCACGGTTTTGGAGTAGGGTTTTTTTGCTTTGGGTTTGGGGTGGTTTTTTCTTAAAGAATTTTACAACAGGAAGTTATTGTAATGAAACACATTATGTTCTGCACACTATGTAGTTGAACACTTATGTACCAGATGACATACAAAGCGCATCATGCTGACTTCTTCTCAGAACACTCACAGGGATATCCTTTGCTGTAAATTAGAGGTCAAGACTAGTCTCCCTTGTTTAATTAGCTGTACATGTGTGAAAATACCAAGCACACAAAAAACTGGGATTCTAATTGCTGTTATTCTGAGATGTCCAAAAAGTCTTCATCTCTTGCATTTGCTGTCATATTATCTAGAAAATGTAATAAGTATTGTAATTAAAAATAAACAAAAAACATTTAATTCGATACAAGAGATGTAGCATCTGCTTATTTTACAGAAATTATATATTTAGAGAGAAAAATATACTACTGTATATACAGTAGTACAATTGGGTAGAAAATGACTGAAATTTTACATTCAATGTTACATTAAATTTGATACTTCATCCTGCAAGTGACTACAAACTTGGGTAAAATGCGGTGGGGAGGTTTCACAACTCAGTAAAATTTCTTGAAGGCTATAACAGCCCTTGAGAAAAGAAAGAAAATAATTATCAAACATAAGGCACAATTCAACAGTGACAATATCCGAAAGTCTGTACAAAACTAGATTTGAAGAATCCTGAAGTTCAGACTGAGAAAATATTATGTACATTTGAAAGTGTTATGTACAAACCGCTAGATTTTTCCCCACGTTTTTATTTCTCAGGGATTTCCCTGTGTCAATCCAAGGCCGAAAGGGACGGGAGGGAGGCAGCAAAGACCAGGATCCCTAAATATATTTGCACTGCTGCATCGCAAATCTTTCTCCTGCAGCTGTGCCAGGGTCTGCATCGTTCACTCACCAACAGACGTGGGTGTCACCCAGGCTTATGCTGGGAGGGATGCAAGTACTAATAGTTTATTGTTAAGGATGTTATGCAGTTCTACAAGAAAATGGAATTACTGAACAAGTCCAGCCATACTGTGGAATGGAGACTCCTGTTCATAAACACCATGGCTTGATGTAGGTAAAGATCAAAATAGTCCTTTTGGGGGGATTATTATAGATCAAAGATGACAGTTAAAGTACAGAAAGTAAGTGTGAAGTACATAATTCTACCAGTACCAATCGAATACACAATATTGATATTTGAATGTCCCCTATTCAAAGATCTCATTAAGGAAAGCTTCAACAGGCAGGTAAATCGAAGGAGCAGCAAAAGTTCGGCATTATACAGAAAGATAAGTTTTAACATTTTGGTCAACATTCATTAACACTGAAACAAATGCTCAGTGGAGTTGCCATTTGAACAAGCAGACACCAAACAAATCTTAATTTTAACAAAAAACTCTTGGAAATATAAAAACCCATTGCCTACAAATACTATTGCTTTTAGACCACCTAATCAGAATGATTTTTAAAAGTACATTAGGGGTAAAAGGAAAAAGAGAAGCATCCGCATACCACCAAGCGTCTCCTACTAGAGCACCAGTATTGCACTCCTGCAGACTGTTTACAGGGCAACAAGCAATAGATAACTTAGATTTAATAGATTTTTCTACTGAGTTGTAGAAAATATCATGGACCCAACATTCATTTTGATTGTCATGGCAACACTGGGTGATATTGTCATCTTATAGCAAGCACAAGTTGCATCGATAAATAGTGGTTACTGTCAGACAACCTATATGCTGACACTTGGTGTTCATCATAGTTTTATTTTCACATGCAAAGAGCAACAAAGTTATGGTCTATATTTGGTGGTAGTTTGATAACACTGATGGAAAAATGTGCAATTCAATTAGCAGTTAGACAAGTATCTGTCATAGATAATAACTTCTTATGTCAGGGAATCTACATACTGATCAATGTGAAGCCATGTGCAATTGCTTATACCAATCATAAATCACTTTCTATTGATTGGCATTCCAAATCCTTGACATAATTAGAAGCTATAGAAAGGGTCACAAGATAATGCTGTGCGTGTCCACAAGTCCTTTCTTTTCAGGGCCTTTTTGTATTCAGTTGCATCCAGGTTTTGTCAGGGAGGGGACACACATTTGATTTTATTTTATATTATTAGAAAATTAAGCATGCAACCACCACCTGATAAATCCTCATGGTGGAGGTTAAAATGGGAATTTCCCATGCCTGGATTTGATTCCTGTGTGCAAATGCAGACTTGCCTACATGCTGCTTATAATCTGATTTATGCACCAATTTATTTTATACATTAGGCACACTGTTTGCAGTCTGACTGATGCATAAAAATTTCATGTAAAAAAGGACTTACTTGCACACAACTGCTTTTCAGTTATTATTACCTCTTCTGGTTAGCATCACAGAGTAGGTAGGACAAATGACTTGATACAGTGCACACATTTTGCCCACTACACAAACATTTTGAGCGGTACCTATTTCACTTCACTTTCAGCAGCCTCTTGAATAGCTTAACAGCTTTATCTTTAAAGAGATCAGATCTTACTTTTTTGTAAAGCCCTCCATGGTGACAACCCCCTACTACTCCCACACACAAATTTTCATGTGTACGCAGAAAAGACATGGGGTATATTCTATGCTATACCGCAAATAAAATAGCAAAATGTAGTAAGGGAGAACACTGTTGCTAATTTTCCGATTATCTCCATGCATGTATGCTTCTTGTATTATTATCAATCAAACTGAAGATATGTTTTTACACAGCTTTTATTTAGGAAAAATCAGCAAGAAATGCATCTTTCTATATTTTCCATTTATTAGAAGTCTCCTTTCATCCAAGAAATATGAGACCTGAAATAAATTGTACCATCCTGCTTTTTTTTTTTATTCAAATCCTTGCCAGTGCTAGGCAGTATGCTAATGAAAACAGGTTGATAAATGACTCCCTGATATTTTCCAGACATTTTTCTCTCAGAAGTGCTCTAAACTGATGTAGCTCAAAGAGAATAAGGCGCATTAAGTCATTATATCAATTTTTGTTACCCAGATACTTCAGTCCCAGTTAAGAGCTGACAGCCAATATAAAACAAGGCAAGGGCATCATACGACTCCATCGATCAAACCTTGTCGTAGATAGATTGCCTATTACACAAATAGAACCAGCAGATTCAGTTTGTAGTTTTATGCTCTCCAATTAAAGGATAACAGGGTACTTTCCCATAAATCTGCTAATTGCAACTGAATTAATTTAACAAATTTTGCCAAGCACAGAAAAAAGTGATTGGTTAAGCTAATATAAACTAGTACAGGTTGTCACAAAGCAAGTTCCATAACAGGCTTTTCCTATACCTTGACTGGGCAAGGTGTCACAAGCATTTTAACTCCACCGGGGTTCTTTGGCAATAGACAGCTGACAACCATAAAACATTGCACAAATAGGAGATAATTTATTTGCTGTACTTCCCCCCGCCCCCCAAGCACGGAATAATGCCTTCTTTGCACCTAATTAATGCTTCTCTTTAAGCGGGCTGTTTTTCTGAATCAGTATTATACAAGCAAAAGCACTAGATCACAAAAAGTGCTCCCACATGGGCACTCAGCAAACAATGGCAGTGATCTGCAAAAAATAGAAAAGCAGCCTATAGCATTGCTGTGGAAGCAGTCGAGGCCCCTATTAAACAGCACAATAATGCAGCATAACATGCTTTGGATATTATTCTAATGAGTTTAGATATTCACGTGCAAATAGTTAGACCAACAGAATGGTAGATAATTCCGATCTATAAAGAAAGAGCAATCGCAAGAGATCTCTAACTGTAACTTATAGAAGGAAATTATGATTATGGTCACCCTTGCAATGATACATTATTGTGATAAAAAAACTGACTTTATATTGAAAAAATAAAACCATCATTTCATAATTAATTTAAAGACATTTATATCTGAGCCCAAGAGATATTTTAGGAGCAACACTTCTTCCTGGCACAGAAAAATTATTTTTGTGGACGGCAAGTTTTGCACTAAAGCAGTATACGGTTACATATGCCTGTTAAAGTACAAAACTACAGTCACGATTAATATGAAGACACAATAGAGATAATCCCCCCTTTGACAAAGTGGAATTTAAGATGGAGGGTACTATTAACATTGAGAAGAATCAAGCATATGAATTGCAAGTTGGATGCAACAACAGTAAGGTTGCTAAATCATTGCCAGCTGCAACCTAAATGCACAGTCTAAAAGGAGTACTGAATTCAGATGGGTTTAGTTTGAACCCCCACCCCTCTTCATTTTTTTCCTGCACAAGTCCACTTCCTTTGGCACTCAGACATTCCATTTCAACAAGATTTAGGACATGGCAAAACAAAAACAGAAACAAAAAAACCCACCCTGAAATCAGAATTCTACATGTTGCATTTGCCCTACAAATCCCCAGACAATTTTCTGTCATTAAAAACAGCATTTGAAGACAAGAGACACTTGCAGAGGTTCAGCGGCACCTTCTCCTACAAGAGTTTGGAAAACTTAATTTGCTTTCACCCTGGCAGACTTGCTAGAAAAATTCCCAATTTTACCTATTGTCATATGTTGTGTTGTTAAACACGTGGTTGCTTTCACCGGGAAAGCAAACAGAAAAACCCTCCCAACTTCCAACAGAGGAAGAATTACAGCTCCTCAAAAAAAGTGTCCCAGCATCAACACTGAAACAAATTCTTCTCTCCTGCAGGGCCAGCAAACAAACCAATCAAGATACAGTAACAACAGAAATGGATTTCTGAAGTTCACAGTACATTTCATGCTCTTTACTCTTCTCAACAGAAAATAAAGCCACTTGGGATACAGAATACCCAAAAAAACATAATACACCCACTTGTTTCAAATTATCGTAATCAAAAATACTTTCTGCAATCATTTTTAGCATGGAAAATCTCTGAAAATGAATTGTTCTAGCCCACTGTCAACAGCGGCAGTTATGATGCTTCTTTATATTTCACATAAACAAAAGAAATGCTTGATTTCATATCTTTAGAGGCTTTGGTGTAAGACTGTATGTCTACCTCTTCAATGTAATATCCTAGTGTAGAAAATAGTGAAACCAAGAGCTGGAAAGGATCTCAATTAATAATCTATTTCATCCAATTCCTTGGCAAAAATTAAATGCATTTTATGACTGCTCCTGTTTTTATAGCACACTCCAAAGACATCAAGTCCTCAACTATGCATCTTGTGATCAGCAGATGAACAAACTTTTGACCAGTGATCAAACAAAGAAGAGCCTAGACTACGTACAACTATAGTCAGCTAATAAAAAATTAGTTGTGATTAACCTAACAAATATTTGCAGTTAAATTATATTGTGCTGGGAGAACTAACTGAACTCAGATACCAAATTGTCCATGCAGAGAAACCACAACCACTTTCACCAGATAAAGAGGTTTTCAACCTCATAGTCACTAGGTGTTCATAAGTAAAATGCCACAGTGAGCTTGTTAACAAAATATCTGTGATCATTAACTTCCTTTCCAAAGTTTTTTTCCAAAGGTTTAAAAATACCCCATGTACAAGTTTCTATCACATACCTCAACCTAATTCTCAAAACCTACTTACAGTATATTTAAATTTTACATCGAGGACAAACCTTCAAGACCTGAACATTCCCTGATCACAGAAAGACCTGGGGCCTAAAGACTATCTGAAAAATTAGAAGGGCATTATGCATGTGAAAAAAAAAGACCAGATTATAGATGACTTCCTACACTTCTGTAGGAAAGACTGAAAGTACTAGAGTGAGTGTGGAAGAAGAAAGTAGATTGTCCAAGTAGACAATGTTATTCCTTTAGAACTGCATGGACTTTGCCTGTGACTATGCACTGCGGAAGTTGGAAGCTTCCTGAAGCTGCACAGACATCTATTTGCCAAGCTCTGAAAGTTTATTTTTGCAACTATTTTGTTAATATTGAACAATATTAAGTTAGAAAGAAATGTGAATATTAAGATATCCTACGCTAATTTCCTTGTTTTTTCATTTCCTATCTCAGTCTTCCTCCTTCGCACCAGAGTGCCATCCAGAATGCATCTCTGACCTGATATCCCAAAGCAGATATCCAGGACGGCAGTACCATATCCTATTTTTCTATCCTACTTTTGTTATTTGCCTTCTCCCTTTTCAAGTGTTTTATCATAATTTGTGAATATTACTAGTACACCCTTCAGAATTAGTTAGTCGCTGTTTGACTCTACAGGGTTAGTTTAATTGCAGGCTGCTGAGAATAAAATACCAACAAAACAGAGAAGAGCTGAAGATAAGCTGGCACTTGACAAGAATTCTTGAGACAATGCAAGAACAAAAAGGCCTGAGACAAGGTATCAAAAGAACACTGACAAGTGTACAAAGGCAAAAAGAGGGGAAGAGCAGTTGTTCTATAGAAAGTGTTGAGATGTCCAAAATTCTTCAGCCTAGTTTGACAGTGAGCTACTCTGTCATGCTGATTGTTGCACACAAATATTCCTGCAGTGCAAAGCCAGTCTAGGAGGTTTTCACTTCTGGCTTTGTATTTGAGGGGGATGGGTAAAGCAGCAACTTCTATGACTATTAGGAAATAAGTTAAATTTACGTAAGTTAGAGGCAAGAACCTTGACCCAAAGGGTTTGCATGTATTTCAGAGGTAGTAAAAACCACAAGGAATTCATCTAAAAATTGAAAGAGAGACATAATATTAAAAAATAAAAAGCCATCTGAGAAAACAGCTACCTCTAGCTGTTGTCAAGACCTGCTATGAATAACTCTGGAACACACTCAGATTCCAAAACCTCAAACCAAGATTAGTGGGATACAAGCATTCCATATCTTGAAAAAGAGCAAGATATCTATCATTGGTACATTGAATACAAGTAACAATGTAGGTCTGTAACAGGGAGGATCTACTAAAAACTTCTTCCTTTCTTTTGACTTCTGCTGGAAACAATAGCAACTCATTACAGCCATGTTTCTACTAGCTGCCTGCATTTTTTCCCCATTTTTTCACTTGTGCAAAAATTTTTCTTAAATTGTCCTAGTCATACGAACATTACAGAAAGGTCTATCATCAGGAGAATCCCACTCCAAGAATTCCAGTCCCAGGCCCTGACCTCACCCAGTTACATTCATATCCTCAATACCAAAGGAAGCTTTGCCAGTAGGCCAAAGAGACAGACTAGAACATAAACTCAGGATTTGACTTAACACCCTTAGTTGTCAGGACGAAAGTAGTCACATGAACCATGAAGGGCCAAGGCACCCTCTCTTTATGCAAACCAACTTGCAAACATGAAAGGTTTCTACATCTTCTAACAAGAAAACTATAGACTCTAGAAATGCTTTCATGTAGATTCGTCTTTAGCAAAAATGTCTAAGGATTTCTTTATATTTATTGGTATCATTATAAGTACAAAAATGATCCCTGAAGTAGGGTAGGGCTGAACTAGATACATATGCATTTTGAGCTCCAGGAGACTATAAAGAATGGAATTTAAGCAGCTAGTCTAACTACCAGGAAAAAAAGAAAAAAAAAAAAAGAAAAAAAAAAAGAAAAAAACTTAACATAATAACTATTATATTTAAAAGTACAATTAAATACTAAACATGACTGGAAGGGAGCTATGAAGGGTATAAATCTCATTCATTACGTTTTAGATCTACTTCAGAGATAAAATACCAGTGGCAATCACTCCATCTGAAAGTCAGTAGGGTTTCAGAACACCATTTTCTGGTTACAGAACAAAATCTCATTAACTGACATTAAAAATAGATACATATATACGCATTTAGTCTAAGCAAACAGTATTCCAGCATAAGAAGACATGTTTTAGCATCTTTGCTTGCCAAGTAACACTAGCTTTAAAAAACAAAACAGCATTTTGAGGACAAGATGAAACAAACAGGACTATTGTACGCAGTTTCTTGATTTCATTGGGTTGTGACAATCACAACACGGAAGCCTGGCAGAGAGTGACACAGTTTATTTTAATTCTTTTTCCTTTTCATAGTAGTTCAACTCCTTAAAATGTAAGTTTTCAAACTGTAGATCCAAGCAAAATGAACGATCCTCCATATATACATAAAGAAATTTTTTCCTCCCAGTGAAATTCAAATCCATTTTGAATTGGTAGAAACAATGCGGAAACTAACTTTTTTATTGGTGTTTTTTCAAGTTCCTAAGAAAAATACATCATTCTTTGCTGAGAGTCAGTTCGGTAACAGAAGTCTGGGACCAGGCAGCATTTCAAAATACCAGGAAAACCCATGACTGCCTAAATTTCTCCACGTACAGTAAAAACAATGTTAATTTCCTTAGATTCTAACTGTTATACCGATTATGCATCTTTCTGGGAAAGGTACATTTCTGGTATATGCAGTGTCTCCTAAAACTTTATTTTGAGCTTGATTGGGATCTGCAAGTATAGTGCTAACAAGAATAATCCTGGAAAGAATTCTTTTACCTGTAAAGTAAAATAAATAATTTTTTCCCCATTTCCTCATCAACATACTTTATAACCTTGCTTCAGAACTAACACTTCAAATAACAAGAGGTCGGTTCAGTCATTTGGCATTTATTGTAAACATTTCTCTGAGGCACCATTTCTTTTTAATTGATGCACTCTTCAAAGTTAAAACAAATATTTCAAAATGCCTAATAAAAATTCAGAGCAGTCTCTAACAATCATATTTCAAGCATTTACTAGCCTGGTCTACATTTTGATCAAGGAGAAAACAGTGAGATCTAAAACTTCTGCTCCAATCTTTACTTTTTTCCTCTCCTATATAAACCTTTGAGGACACACCTTTCTTCTCAGAGTTTCAGATTCCCACTTTAAAAAAAAAAGAAAACCTGACAAATCTCTTCAAGCATCCTTCATGAGGTTCTCTTCTTTTGAGGTCTATTTTACTACTTTGTCCCTCTCACACAGTTCCAACTTGGAAATCTAGAACACAAAACCTCCTCTCAAACAGCAGTAACTACTAACTACAATTTTTGAGAATCATTACATGGTTTACATGTTTTTTCCACTCCACAAAGGTTAATCTACTTTTCAAAACGAAATATATTTTTCATAGGGAACCAAGAGAATGGAATAACCATATACCTCAGTCTTCTGGACACGTTGTTCATAGTTGGTTCATGCGGATTCTCAAAAAGACAGATCTTATCCTTACCCAAGTCAGCCTTACAGGGAGGGCTTTCAAAGGCTGAAGAGGATCTTTTGACCCCATGGGGCTATGAAGATGAGAATTTGTGTTGCTACAAGTACACTGCACGGGGTAGCCACATCTGCATATCCACAAAGAGAGATAAATAAATATGCTGTTCACTGTGCTTAGGGTTGCTCCCTTCCGCTCCC
>VXBW01007377.1:381920-432109 GCA_013400375.1 Thinocorus orbignyianus | reverse complement strand
GTCCAAGATGGAGTTTTGTAGTCATACAGACATTACAGTAACCACATTTTTTAAGTCACCCCTGCCCCCAAAGCATAACAGTTTGATTGGTCAAAGCAAAGTCTTTTGTTACAACCATTCTATTTCGAGAAAAGGAAGTGTTTTAAATTTCAACATTCATTCCACCACAGCTTGAAAGAATCATTCATTTTTGTTTTGTTTTTCAGGGGAGAAAATGTAAAGTAACAGTTTCTGATGCCCCGGTAGTTCAAATTGGAAGCGACAGAAGACCTATTAGCTTATACAGAGAGAGGAGAGCCATCTCTTCTCCATCCATCACCAAACACCTCAAAAGAAGGTGATAAGGTTCCTAAGAACGGATGCTGGTAACCCTTGGAATGAAAGAAGGTGGAGACTGACAGTATCCACCCAACTGATAAATGGTGACAGAAATCTCCAGTAAAGCAGTGTAGAAGTACAAAGGCAGCACAACCTGCACAAGGAAAGCTATTGATTGATACATCCCAGATGTGCTTTGTGGTAAAAGCTGTAGCCCTGCAAGATATGTCCCTCGGGTCTTGCCTCCTCTTTCTGTCACATCTGGAATAAAAAGCCTATACTGAATCAATTGCCTACTGGCTAAGAACAAGATTTATTCCAGCCTTCCATTTCAATATCATTTTGATAAACAGAGATGTTATGGAGGGAGGTACTCCCACACTCTTACATACACATCTCGGCTCTCAAGCTGCTTGCCAAGAACTGAAACATGCAAAATTGCCCATTCTTATTAAGGTCCTTAACACATTATTTATAACGTGTTATACAGCCAGAACAACCCATTACATTTTTTTAACTTATGATCTTTCCGGTGACCTGCTCAGGACAGCACACACAAAGACTGACAAGAGACTATATGAGAGCATCATTTCTGTCAGAAAGCAGAGTTCAACACTTATTCATTGTTAATTTGACTGTACAGTATTACCAAGATTACTGTAGCACACAATGTTCTTGTAAGGTTATGAACTGGTTTGCATCCTTCCACTGCTAGAATTTAATACTGTACTAAGTGTGATATATCTCATCCATTATTAATCCTGTCCAGTTCTGCAGCAAGTTTCTATAAAACCGATGCTGAAATACTACACTCTTAAGGCTCCTGCCAAATCTGAAAGATGTAATATTAACACTGTTATGTTCCAGATAGGTGCATTTAACCCACGCTAAACAATCTGCATGTTCGGCTTGCATGTTCCTGGGGAATATTTATCTTATCACTAAAGCCTAGGAAAGAGCACGTTAGTATAGTTTATGACAGCATTACAAATACTGCTCAAGACAAAGAAAAGTTACCGATAAAATCTGAATAGGCCTATTATTGTTTTTAGAGAGATCTAAATAAGCTATATAATTTTTCTGGACTAAGGGACTCTTATTCAAGAACAAGAAAGAAAACGCTGATCAAGCCCTAGTATTTACTGGTAATTAGGATCACTGGCCATAGCTCCTGACATTCAGAATTACATGGAATACCGAATTTCAGTCCTGTGAAGTAAAGCAAATAAAGCTTTACAGCATTCATCCATCCCTTGAAAATTCTTATGCATTATATTTTTTTTATAAAGCAAACATTCTCTTCAGGCAGAGTGTGAAAGCTCTGTTCCAGTTTCCATGATTTTCTGCATTGTTTTCACTTTAGAGACTTTCTCAAGAAATTCTATACCAATGAATATTACTCCCTGCCACATATCTGCTACGTCTGTGGTACAGAAAGAAAAGATCTTTAAACGGAACATAAGGCAATATTCTGCTTAAGACATAATTCTCTGTTACACTGATGTAAACCTTCCTCTGTTCTCCAAGAGGTCAGTAGATGTTTCAGCATCAGATCCAGTTAGAACAGACGTAACTCTATGCCTGATTCAGGCCAGTATCCAAAGTAATCCCCCAAAATAATTTCTCACTCAGCACTCTTGGTTTTGCTCTCCTCAGCATGCAGAACATTGCATACCTACACACACACACATACGTAGCCCCTGCTTTGGTGGTCCTGTAGGAGAAACTACACCACTTAACTTTAACTTCAGCCCACCTAAGCATAAACTATTTTTAGAGAAGGCTGAACCTACCAAAAAAATAAAAATATTGAAAACTTGACTTAAAATAAAATTAAAAAATATATATAATCAAGACACAGATATTATTTTCCAGATTTCCAAAGTTTTCTGAAGTTAGTAAGAAGTAGTATTTAAAGTATGTTACACTGTTAAGTCATTTTTTGTCTTACAATTCTGATTTGTTTCACTTTCTCAACTTTGATTTGATTAACACCAAGCTGACCTTATGGTGGCCTGTTCTAAATGCTAATTGCCCGACCGCTAGAGGGATTCCCAAGATTAAGACAGCAGTAACAGAATAGAGCAGGTTAATACATTGAACACTTATAACTCATAATTGATACATTTATAGTAATTTCAAAGTCTGGCTATTAGTGATACATTGAATATACTAAAATGTGAAAATATCATACTGCAGAATTTTCCATTTCTGACAGCAATTTAGACAGACAATTGTAAGAAACACTCAATTGTGTAATTAAGCTACCTGAATAAAAGCAACAAGTTTTCTTTTTTTTTTCCCCCTTATTCTCCCCCTCCTGCCAAGTACATTTTTTCCAACACTCTTAGTGTAAGACTCTAAAGATCCACTGCAATTTTTTTAATTGTGCTTTGTATTTATGCGTAGCACAAAAAAGTACAGTGACATTACTGAATAAGTTCCTTGACAGAAAAAAATATATTTTTTTTTTCCCATTCAGCAGTTCCATTTGTTCTCTTTCCATCCTTAACTTGACCCAAACTTTTGAAAAAGAAATGTATATATACATTCTGAAATACATCTATATTGCAGTAAGTCAACAGATGAACCGTACTTAATGAAACGGAGAGTAGGTAGGTGTAGTGTAACTGTAGTGATGCTGTTCCACTCAGTAGCTACCACTGTGACCTATAAACACCTCCACTGTCTGCTGGCAGCCTTAAATACTCCACTGGGAAGTGTGTATCTATTAAAGAAGGATTAATGTACAGATCTTCAGCCCCACATCTTACTGAAATAAGAAGTGAAAATGAAGGAAAAACTAGACTATCCAACATGATAGAAGTAATAAAAGGGGAACATATTTCTCATCTGTTAACCTTGAATATCTGCTAGCTCAAGATTTTCACATTCTTCATGTATCTCTTCGCTGTTCATTCCTTAATAACCACTCAAAAATCAGCTGCACATTAAAGAAATGCAATATAAATGTGACTGGACTCACTACATCTGAGATATCCTCCAATACAGCATAAAGCTAATTTAGTTGTCACTTACTGTAAGTAAAATGACAAATATCTGTAATATCTGTCAAGATAAGAAAGCTTTAAAAAGAGTTATGCAGCTGTCAACATTTTGATGACTTTAACAAGAGAAAAATAAACGAGGAAGAGAAAATAGACAGCGTGTCTGTTGTGTATCCACTTGCCAAAATCTTCTATTACTTATATTAATAAAAATAAAATTACTCCTTAAAAATAAGATAAACAACAAAGACTCCTGGAATAAACTGATACAGGTAAACATATTAGTACCGGTGAAACACAGCTGTAGAAAGCACTGCTAAAAAACGGAACACAGGTCTCTTCAATAACTCAGTAATTATCATACTGCAGTATCCAGCATTTATTTAATTTAGAATTACTATTTAAGCACCAACAAGTCTTAGAAAACACAACCAAAGTATGACTGGTCAAATATTTGGCTTCCTATTTCTAAGGAAGATTTAGTCTTTACATAATTTTAGTGATTCAGCAATAACTTAAATCGTGTCAGCTCCTGGAGGAGGAGCTTGTTCAGTTTCCAATGTTGCAGACTTTTTGCAAAAAGGCATCTTAAGGATTGTCTGTAAAGACATTTGGACTGAGGCAATTTTTATCCCCTTTCTTGCACATCTATTGTCAGTCTAGTTTTATCTAGCTGTCAGTTTACAGGTGCTGACAAAAGCATATGCTTTCCTCCTCTCTCCCTGCAAGAAAAACACATTTCTTTAGAGTTTTAGTTTGTCTTACCCCATTTTATATCTGCCTTTAAGAGTTTTCCATAAAACATCCTGCCCTACAAAAAATCAGAAATACAGATATCCTATCTGCGGTGTGGCCTGGGATAGAAGACCTGAACCTCTATGACTATACCTGCCACTAAATATCATAGCAAAAGGCAGAACAACAGAAAAATTCCTTTGTCTTGCATTGAAAAGAATAATAAAAGTTTTGAAAAATCTGATTATACCAAATATGAACACTAGAAGAAAAGTTTTCTTCACTTTTCATATACTGAACTCCAGCTATATAACTAAGAGTTAAATCCGTTTTGGGGAATAAGAATGCAAATCCAATCTTTCAGTAATAATTTTACTAGTTATGGAATCTTAGACAACCAGTCAAAAAGGAATATCTTAAAGCCACTAAAATCTGAATGTCTGAAAACAGTACTGTGATTTTGCCCACCACTTCAGTCCTGTAGTACCAAGCAGATTTTGTAAAGCAAGAATTTATGAGTGATGGAAAAGAAGACTGCTTCTCACCAAATCCCAACCAGAAAAATACATAGTTTTTCCAAAGTATTAAATAAAAAAATGGGCTCCTACAGGAAATAATAAAGACATAACACAAAGGATCCTAGAAAGAAGCAAGAAGAATATGCTACATCTTGCAATTGATACCACTATGTTTGTAAAACAGACTTCCTGCCATTGCAGGACTTGATAATTAATGTTTGTTGATAGAAAGAACAAACTTCACTAAATAGTACTTTCGGCGGCTGAAGAATAAGACTGAGTTCGAACAAAAGTCTCACTACTACATCACCAAAACCATATGGTTTTGAAATATTATAGATATATGGATGCAAACATCTCTACTTACACTCTTATTTCATTTCAGGACAATGTAAACTGATTTAGCTTAAGTTGATTTTCTAATCAACTCCTAATAGACCAAAATAAACTTCCCGCCCACCAAGATTATCTATTTGTGGTTTTGCAACAGCTATTTAAGGAGCTTTTTAACTACCATACCAAAGCCTCTGAAGCACTTACTTTCTTTTTCTCACAAAAGAGTGCTATAAGTAACACGGTGCTTTCAAAAAGAGCGTGTGTGTAAAAACTGTCAGTGTCATATCAGATACCTGACATTTTGGTCAGCACCTCTAAAGTTTCATACTGTTTTTGAGAAAGAAATACAAGCATTTTATATTTTGAACTTTTAAGCATGGGTCTGCTTTACTTTGTTCTCGCTCTGCTTTCAGTTTGAGATTTCCCAGATTTCCTTACACCACCATCTGATTGTGAAAAATTTATTAGCCATCTAGAAACAGGAGACAAATTTCCAGGCATGATCCAATCTGATCTCACACTAAGCATCTCAGGTTTGCTTGAAACTTCAGCAAGGAACCTAAGCAAAAAAAACCAAATAAAGGAACCAAGAAAGCATGTAGGCTACTCTATAGTGTCATCAATACATAGAAAAATTGAATCTGTATCTCAGCATGGCCTGGAGAAGAACATCACAGAGGCTCTAAGAAACAGCCTGTCCCGCAACTCTTAAAGAATTTATTAAGCTCCAAATTAAAAAAAAAAAAAAAAATGACATAATAACGTAAGTATTTACGTGCCATGGTGATGAAGCTTACATGACTACACAAACAAGAGTCTACCCTACTATTAATAAAGTAGCTGCATTTTACTGATACCATGTTACAACTAACATGTATGAGAGGGTTTTTAGATTAGAAGATGTACATTGCTGATAGTTTACATGGAGAGAAATTCCCATGAGACACGGTTTTGTGGCCATTCTGCCTATGTTTATCCATTCTGAAGACTAATGACTGTATCACATCAGTTGGCTCAAAAACAAAGGAACAAAGGAAAACTGAAATGAAATATAAAAATGATACAGTAAAACTCTAGTTTAGCTACTTTGAATGGTAACTTAATGTGTTACAAATAGATTTGCACATCTGTTATTCTCAGCAATGATGTTTCCTGTTTCACTTGCGTGATGTGTCAATACAAATCGTGAAGAGATTAAGTACTTCTAAACTAGGAATAAAACCACTAGTGAAGATCATTTAGACTTGGATTTTTTGGCAGTGTCCCTCTTGTGAAAAGTATAAGTTACTTTCCTTCTATTATCAGTAATTTATATATGTACTTTTTTAGATTTATGAATTTAATAGATATTTTAAATAATATAAATAGCTGAATTATTGTATACAACCTAACACTATTCAGAGTACAGTCTAATTTGACTTTTTCTTAACCCAGCACGTGATGAGAAACTGAGGTTTACTTAGCACATGACATTGGCAGAACTGTATCAGAACCTGTAATGAAGTGGTTTGGGTTTTTTGGTGTTTTTTCTTAAAGAGTAAAAATCAACAGTAGATGTAAATTTATCTTTCTTATTTATATCTGCTCAAGCTCAGCAAAAAGAAACATGTCTTAGATATCAGAAAATGAAGCCTTCAAACATTGCTACTTCACATTATCACACACATCTGATTTTTAAAAACAGGAACAGCTGCATTTACTGATAAGAAAGCAGGAAGATGTTGTATGTTTTTGCACAGATGTTTGCAAAATCCTTCTTTGTTAAGCATATGTCTAAGAAATAAGCCACCTTTAATCTTCTCTAACGGTTAAGTCAAATGAAATAAACGACGTGGCATAGTATCTTTAAAACACATACAAATAAAAGAAATCGCCATTCATGTTTTCATGAGAAAGGAAGTTATTTCAACTTTGTAACTTCAGTCATCACAAATACTAAGAACTGATTCAAGATCGATGAGACCAAATGTCAAGCAACTGTTTATTAATGCTACTAGAAAAGTGTACTCACACTCCCAGCCTGTACTTCAAAGGAGAAGTCTGAGAGAGTCCTTGCAAATTAAAGGTATTCCAAACAGCTGAATTATGGATAAACAAAATATTAATAGCAACCATCCCATTACAGTAAAGGCATGTATGATCATTTCAAGGTTTCATTATTCTTCATTATATAATTCAGCTCATCAATCATGAGGTTTGGAAAGTTCATTTTAAGAGAATAAAGCAAAGAAATGAACTTGTAGAAGAAATTCCAGTTCCATGTTTCACTCTGCTTATATTCTTTATACATGCACATTCTAGGTAAAGTGATGTACATAACTCCTCGCTTAGACATCTATGGGAAGAGCCCAGAGGTAACATATACCACTGGGACTTAGTCAACTTGTGGTCCTCTTTAGGACCCGAATCAGCATATCTTAAATGAGGATTCTGGGTAGATTTCTATAAAGGCTACTACTGACTATTGCAAGCACCTCAGCATAAACTGCTAAACTATACCTAAATAGTCCCATACTACCAGACTGAATGATGCGACCATAACTTAAATCTTTCATATCACGTCTCCCAAAGATGAGATGTAGAAGAATTCAGGAAAGGCAGAACACCAGGGGTCTCACTATGGGACCTGAGGGGCTGTCACCTCAGCAGTACCAGAGTCTTATACAGAGGAAGAGTCAAGTTATCCCTCACTCAGCACTTACAGCCTGGGAAGTGGAACACTTACACTGAAATAAAACCCGAACCCCGACCAGAAACCATCATGTGGCATTTAGTACAGTTGTTTATTAAGCAGCACATCAAAGCAGAAAACTGCTTCCTAAGGAGCAAAGAATTAGGCTAGCACAGACAAATAGGGAATATTACACAAATCACAAGAAAATACCCCAATTAAGAAGAATTACCACACCCATTAAGTAACAGCCAGTACTTAGATTCCCTGAAGTCATCTCAGTTACAAGGATATTGTAGTAACTATATCTTGAATAATATATTGTATAGAAGGGTCAAAGCAGAGGAATTTCAGATTTCTTTTCCAGTTTGTGTAACTTCATGAATTCATTTAGGAAAATGATCACTTTAAACAATGTCTTACTTAAAGAATGTTGAGATGGTCAAAGTTATTTTTCAGAAAGGATCAATTCTTGCTACAGAGCTGATGCTTCAAAATTCTGCTTGTTAAAATGCAAAGTCATCATTTTACAAGCAACTCATTAAAAATGAAATTGTTTATCATTATAAGAACTCCTATAAAATTGACATGGATTTTATTTCTCGCTAAGTACTACTCAAGTTTGTGCTGCTCTACTTCATTCCTTGACTAAGTGGAGATGACTCCTTCGAGCAAGAGTTGAACATACAGCACCAGTTAAATGCAGGTGGATTGTTCCTACTGACATGGGAGAAAAATCCCGGTTGGGAGAATGGTAAATGAAATCACTCAACTGCCTCAAAAACATTGCTTTCTGTTCTCACAACAGGCATATCAGCAGTGGGGCAGCCCAGTATGTACCATATGTGTCTGTCACACGTCTGAAGTGTCAGCTACACAAAACAGAACGTGAACTGGTCTTTCTGCTTAGACTCAAAAAGTGGTCAGCCTACAGTAATGGCTTAAGATCAAGAAAACTTTCCAACTGTTCATTAAACAATTAGGCTAAGACTCAACTCACACAACTGAAATCATAAAATATAAAGAGCCTTGAACTACCACAATTCCATAGATACATGCATTGGAGGAGACAGCCTGGAGGTGAAAAGGCTCTGTAACCATTTTTGTACTCTTAATAAAGTCTATGGCTGCCATAGACTTTCAGTGGCAAAAAGAAATCCACAGCTACTATATGTTTTAGAACAGTAAGTCAACATTTAGTAGTGCTAATGTCTATATCAAAACAAGCTAAATATTTTACACCTTTAAGAAAGTAAAAATACCATTACTGCAACAGCAACCAAAAGACATTTTCTGGGAGAAAACCAGAGGGTGAGGGGGTTTTTTTGGAGGTTTCTGTTTTTTAATGATTCTTATTCCCAAAGGCAAACCTATAAAAGTACAGCAAAACACTCAGCATGACAACGAGAAGCCAAACTATAGAAGTACTGCTGAAAAGAAACTTAAAAAGCTCCACTGAAAATAATCAGCTGGAATTTACACCACAGTTCTGCCCAGCCTTACTTCCTCTTTGCTTTCTTCCCACTCTGTGTCATAGATCATGGTGTGGTCTTGGTTTACAGTGTGGACAGCAGGAGGCAAGAATAGATATCCTGAAATAGAAGAGGTGAAAATAGTACTGCTTTGTCTTAATCTACCTTAATATACCTCGAACTGAAAAGTTCATAGAGGCACAATTTAGAGTCAGCAATAGAAAAAGTCACCTCAAATGAAGGGTTTCCAGAAAGACTGCATGGAACAAAGAGACAAGTCAAAGCATACAGCTGTCTTCTGGTGCTTCACTTCTGTAACAGTGGTTTGTATTCAGCGAAGAATCTAGCCAAAAAGAATTTTGCTCATACTGGGCATTTTCATGGTTTAACTAAAGTAATTTGTGCTGTCTGCATGTTAAAAACTGCTCACAGATTTTGCAGAGTCAACAATGTATCAATGGTGAATGATTATATTAATTACCTTCTAGATTAATGTGTGTAGCCTTTTTAGCTGTGTTGTTAGATGGAATAAAACCAAGAACTGATGCCAGGGTATAGCACAATTCTGTTAGGCGTTCCCAACAAAGCTTATTCGACAAGTTACTGTGCTGATGGAAATAGGAAGAGTTAAATACTAACCAACTCCCCCAAGATGGGCAACAGCATTTTGCAGGCCATACCGGAACAAATTTACTGATTTCATGCACTAAGATCTCTTGATTTCGCAAAGATTTAAACAAGAATTGTTTGCTGTGAGTATTTTCATCTGAAATAACACTGCTCCATCCCGCCCCTCCCTCCCCATCTCTATTCTTCCGTTTGATGCAAATACCCTGGGCAGTGAGAAATAGTCAATCCTGTTTGTTTTGCTTAAGACCAGAGAGAAATAAAATTTTAAAAATGGCAGAATTTCTTCTACAGCATCAGAAAGTTTTACTGTAGCACTTGCACAGTCATTCAGCGTGAAAATATTGTGTAGTATAATTCAGAACAGAAATGTAAGAGTCTAACTGCTGTTAGTCATGAGATTAAATGTGTATTTTATCACTGAAACATATTTAAACAAATGCACAATGTATTTCTGTAAACACATCATCAAACTACATGAGATCACAATACCCAACTTGGAGGCAGGAGGGATGACACTGGAAGAAAGCAGGTTTCTCCACCGCAATGACTTGGCTTCGCTTTATCTACCACAGCAAAAATAGCATCATTAACTAAGTAAACGGTTGGTCATACAGTAAGCTAGTTCCAATCATTTCTTCTCTAAAAAGTTTATTGCAAATACTTCAGAAAAACAAGTTCAAGAAAAAGGAAAGGACATAATTATGATGTTAAAACAAATTAGGAACTCCAAAATCCAGAACAATCTTCACCTGATAGCAAGAAAAATACAGGCTGCATTTTGGGTACTAAAAAAACACTTCAGATTTTTAAAAATGAACACTAAAGATAGATTACCCAGCATAATAATACAACCTTTTTCCTTCTCATGAACCATTATCACAATTTTTCCACTGCAAGCTCTCAGAAAGTTATACAATGGCACTATTTTATCAAGAAGAGAATATTTTCCTAATTCTAGAAGCACGTAATCTTAGTTAATGAAATGGTGTTTGATGTTAAGTGATCCCAAGTGCAAAAAAGTGATTATATTTTATTTTTAAAATGCTGTGCTGCTTAACGCTGCTATCAAGTGAGTCCTAACAAGACTTTTTTATCTGCAATATTTAAATTAGCTACCATAATATAAAGGAAAGAGAAATCAAGAACCATGTTTAGATGGTTAACCATAGCAGTACTTCACTACTGTAGTCTCTACTTTCAAACTGTCCTTACAAAAAGTTATCAATATTTAAATTGATTTTTCAATTTTAAAAAAAAAAAAATATTCTGTTATCCTTCAGTAATCTTTGAAGGTTAAAGTCAAGTTTTGAAGATGCCTGTGTACTGTTATATTGGACAGTCTTCGGACTGCAATTTGACTGAGGAAGGCTTCCAAATGACAGAACTGACACTGTACTAATGCTATCATCTCCAAGGGTTTAACTCAGGCACCAAAGTGATGTCAAGAACAGATCAACATTTGAGATAATCCACAAAATCATTCAGAGTATATGCACAGGTGTAACTGGTTGATTTACAGTGCAGTCCAACGTTGTGTAAAGGACGACATTAATTTGACCACTTCTATTCATTCTACTTTACAGTATTAGTAATTTATTCAAAAACATACCAAGAATTTTCTTCCAATTATATCATCCCATAAAGGAAGGGATCAGTACGATGCTTAGAGATATCACCCTGATGCAACTGAGGCAATAAGAAACTCGGATGATTCTAATCTACACCACAGTATGTTATTGGACTGTCAAAAAAGGCACTGCTAAATATTGATAATCCCTAATTTAAAAGTCAGATAAGATTTGGGATTTGGGGGGCTGGTATTGTTTGTCTTCTTATGTCTGAGGGGGATAATTAATATTTAAAGAAATATATACAGCTGGCAGAAATACAATACATATCATGAACAAGTTAACACCTATACTAGTGAAAAGAGGAAGAATAAGTGAAATACAAGAGGAGGGCATCAGGGTACTTGCTACAACATCCTTTTCAGCGTACTCACAATCACTTGAAAGATTCATGCATATTAAGTCAGTCGTAGTAGGCTTCTTCCCACCCACAATACACTGACTGAGCTTACTGAAGTAAAATAGTAATGTAAGGCATTAGAAAAGATACTTTTTATGAACAGAGCACTTCAATTACAGAGAATTAGGAATCCATTTTAAGATTAATCCGTATTTCAACATGCAATACTGAATGCCAGCTATAATGCCACTGTTTTATGTTCATTAATGTTTTTTCATCAAGTTTGCTTCTTCTACTAATATTTTCTTGTGGTAGAATTCAAGCCTTTCAACACTAGAGGATAAAGGCGTTTTCCAAACATACCATAACATGATCATACAAAACAACATTTTTTGTATACCATTTTAATACACCATCCCTTCATCCATCCTGTACTGCAGATGTGTTACATAGATGGATACACAGATGAAATTTATGTTGAGGGTTTCTGAGTGACATGGGAAAAAAGCATAAACAAACAAGATTTAGCTAACCAAAGGCTAGTTCTACCACACAGTCCCAAAACTCTGGGGAGGAAAAAAAAAAAGCCAAAATAAACATCATATCTCTGTATTTCTACCCCACCAACAGACCAAGAAATCCTCCAGAACTGAGGCTGCAGCTTGCGGGCATGCTGTCTTCAGTGATGACACCAATTTAAGATGTTACCGTCTTTCCACCTCCCTCCCAACATTTTTTTCAGGCCTGCTTGCACAGTACATTGCCTGTCAGATATGCTAGGACAGCTGAGGAGGTGACACAGAAGTGGAAACAAGTAGTCAGTGATGATAGAAGAAATATTTTCAAAGAATACTGCTGCCAAGGAAATGATATATAAAACATCACCTCCCAAGTTTGTGTCTGTGAGTTTCATAGAATCCAGGCTTAAGCATCTCCCTCTGAGGTGACAGGACATGCAGTCAATCCTGCTTCCGTAAATGAAACTTCATCTTTATATCAAACTTAAATTTTAACATAGAAGCAGCTGGTTTATTTAACTGCTAGATCTAAAGGAAGTATTTAAACATTAATAGGAAAACAGTAATGCTTTTCCCTCCTCTACTAAAACATTAGAGACTGTTTCACAACGGTAAAGCTAATCTTTTGCATAAAGCTGAGGGCCACTTTTTTCCATAGTATGTATATGGAAATGATTGCATTCAGCAAAAGGGAAGAAATCCCCAAGCCAGTGCTTTCCAGTTGAGGGATGTGCCCAAGTCCACTTACAGAAGCTGACAACTACTTGTTAGCACATCACCATATTTACATAGTCATCACAGATGCACAGTTCCAAAAACATTAAATCAAGCACATGGGACATTTTCCAGCAACCTGTATTCCAACAAATAGTGCATTTCTGGATATGTTTTTTTCACTTATACCAAAGTGTTCCATGACTAATTAAAATAGGCATTCTCTGTTTTTAGACCTACTGTGAACTCATGATGCAACATCAACGAACAGGCTAATGAAGAGCTTCACAGAAGACAATTAAAATTTGAGATAGTCATGTATTTATTTCAAGAGTGCAGAATATACAATAAGAACACTTTTGATTAGAATCTGACACTAGAATTCAGCAGAAGGAACCCCATGAGTAGAAACTCAAATATATAATCATGAACATGAAGTAAAAGCAATGATTAAAATATTTTGAAAAGAGAGCAATAAAGCACTACTATCCTCAATAATACTATGGCTGAAACAAAATGTTTCCACTACAAGCATGTGTGATGAAAACTCTGGCATTTTATTTAGGAAAAATACCTCACTCCTGATTATGGAGATAAATTCATAGTATTAGGTTGTAAAATAATCTGGAGGAAGAGAAACAATAAAGCACATAAAGACCTAGTAACGCAGTTACCAGCTATGCAGCATGAGAAGGCAGCAGAATGAAGATATAAAACTAAAGGTACAGTAGGTCACCACATTTTAACAGGCATTGATGGAAACAACTGTTTCTTCATTCTCTTCATCTATCACAAATCAGGGGAATTTCTTCTGTGTAGCAGCAGCATCATCATTCTTTCAGCTTACATGAAATTAAAAGCTGCCAACAGGCAAACAAACCAACTGAAAATTCTCAAAGGTAGCTTCTACCAGAAACACGCTCGGATAATAAAAGCTCCTTCTTACCAAAGGTAACTTTACTGTCCCACCGTCAGTCGCCTCTACCTTTTCATTCTGCCCATTCAGTACACGGGCTAACAACACAGACTCTCCTCTGACTTACAATTTAAATGCTCAAAGCAAACAAAGGAGACATGAAATAAGCTGAAGGTAGCAGGCAGTTGAGCAGGCAGGCCACGCAGGAAGGCAGCAGTAGTGATCCAACCTTGGAAAGCCAAGCACTTTGCACATTATACCAGGAGGTGCTGGTTCATTATGAATCCAGTTAGAAACTGGGACTATGCAAAGTATCCCTCAATATGCTATTTATGGGAGCTAAAACGATAAAGAAAAATGATCAGATAGATAATCTTACATCCCTTCGGAAACTGGGAAACCTGAGCTGAGCGGTATAGAATGGTTCTCCAACCAGGGTATAGCCCACTGTGCAGATCCTGACCCTGCAAAGTTACCGTATTTTGTTAATTTCAGCTCTTATAGGACTTTCTTCTATGAAAACAATTCTGTTTATCATTTCTACTGTCAAATAAAAAGGATGCTTACATGAGAGCTCGTTGGTGCAGCTCTAGATAAAGGCAAAGCTATTCAGGTGGTGCTGCCCACAAGCTCCTCGCTCCATCAGCAGTCCACCATATCCTGCATCTAGGGTACACGAGCAGCACAGCACAGGCTTGGTCCTACTCAGGGTAACTGTTACATGGATCACTAACTCTTCAGTTAAGTCCTCTGGTTAAGATAACTGCATTCGGCCAGTTGGGCTACATTGCTGATATGCCACCTTTCACTGTCAGGCTACCTGCTGGCAAGGAAAGGTCATCGGCAACATCTCCTTGGGACTGTGCTACCATGATGAAGTTACCACCAGGACTCACATCTGCACTTTAAAGTGCCACAAGTTTCAGATGCACCAGAAGTTTGCAATCTTGTCACATAAATTAACACAATCCTCTCTCTTTTTATTCCAACATTGGAAAAAAAAAAGCCCAAAAATATATAATCTGGTGAAGTCAATTTATCTGCTTCTATCTGACATATTAGTAAAAAAAATTCCTATTCCCTGTGCCATTTGGACATGTTTTATCAATACTGAATCTCATCAGCAAAATTGTTCTGCTTTCCATGAGCCTACAATCTGATCTTGGGAAAAGTCTTTAGCTGTCAACACTAGCAGGGAGACACACCTACAGTTTAAGACCAGCAAGATTTCCCCTACTCAAAATCTAATCATTTCAATTTCAGCTCTCAAAATAATTTTCTCAGAAGAAACTTTTGCTTGTTTGTTTGTGCTTAAACTGTTTTGCAACGTTCAAGGAACCTTCTAGGAAACATCAGAAATGCAAGCACACAGACACCTAAAGTATGCAAAAAGGCTAAATATAATTTTCAGGTCAAACGAAAGAAAAAGTCTGATGGAAATGGCCAAATTATACAGTAGACTGGATGAAACAGTTCACCTCACACACCATATTCTCAGTTCATGAACAAGTAGTTTTTAACATAAAAACAGACAGCTGTGCATTCCTTCCGCATGTGGAATGGCAAAGCTTTTACCTGAATTAAATATTAAAAATTTTCATGATGTAAATTTTCTAATACAGGTTTTTCATCTCTTTCTATTCCTGTAGTGCTTTGTTGGGAAATATTTTCCTTTTTCTATGATGACAATAAAAATAAACAAACTGCTTATTATGAAAGTATAATCATAAGGCTTTTAAGAGAGCCTTAACTGCGGTTAAAGCTTCTGTAAGTGAAATCACATCTCCAGTAAGCACAACTCAGATTAGACAGCATAAATTCTAAATGCACTATTTATGGCAAAACCAACAAAAATCCAACAGCAGTAGAGAGAAAACGCAAGTCATACTTGCAAATCTCTTTTTTTTTTTCCTTGTATATAAACATGTAAGCTGACTAAATGAGTAGGCTGGATAGTTCTCTTTTTTTAGGATACTGATAAAATTTTCATCATGCGGAAGAGTTCCAGGCAAAATTACTTTTGCATACTATAATTTGTCTAGCACACTAGAAACCAGAATGCCATTTCTGAAAATTCCATTCTTTCAGTCTTCTCACATCTGCGCTTTTTAAAAACAATTATTTTTTTTTTTTTTTAAAGGAAGGCAGTTACTCCAGTTATTTTTGAAATGTTCACCCTCTATTAACACAGATACCTATCCTAAAAGAATCCAGATCCAGAGCCTAGAAATTTTTCTGGCCACCTTCTAGCCTCTCTAAATTCTAATTATTACAGATGTAACCACAAAAATTAAACAAGAGAACCAGATCCTTTCCAGTCACGTGACATTTCTGAAGGTCCATTACACAAAGAGACTTTTTAAAAATTATCTCCAGTATCATAAAGTACAGAAGCAACTGTTATCTCAGAAGACAGAAGCAAAAGGGGGGCAACAGAACTGGGCTACAGGAGTGAAGTATGCATGCACAGAAAGCAGTCATTAATTAAGATATGCCTGACTGATAGCAACGCAGTCAACTCTTGTCTACACGGTTTCTCAGGACTAGCATGTGCTTTTGGAAACTGGGTAGCCTTCTCCATGGCTCTGCCCCGTTGGCGTTGATTATGTATGATTAATGGTTTAAAGGAATAAAAAGAGAAAGGTCAACTTCTGAGTTCAAAACAGAGCAGCTACACGGGGAGTAATTAAGATACTTGTGTAAGCATGATTAATAAGCACAAACTGGCACACTGCGCTGTAAACAAGATGCAACCAGATGGTTAGGATGAAAAGGATTTTTCCTAAAAAGCAATTTTTCAATGCCTTGAAAGTTGGCTTATTTTCCCCCCTCTAAGCCTTACACAACTCATTATCTACACATCCTAAAAGGAAGAAAGAAATAGTAACCCCTTCAACGTTCCCCCTCCACACACACACCCCCCCGGATTTTTTCATACAGATAACTACAGTTTGCATGCAAATGGATTCAACTCATCTTTGTTTAACGTTGCCTTTTATGTCGAGTTCCATGAATTGCTAAGCCTGACAAGGTTCACTGGGAGTCTTTTAACTCCCACCCACAAGTTCTCCCTGGCTGTCATGTGACTGGCAGTATAGAGGGATCAGCAATGGCATTTATGGGGAAAGCGGGAAGACAGGTGTCAGAACGGTCCAGCAGGCAAACCGAACGAACACTAATCAGCTCTGGTGTTCTTTTACAATCCATATCTAATTCACAAGTTTCATTCTTTCTGAAAAACAATTACTAGGTTTTGAAGTTCATTGTGCATTTACTCAACTGTCTCTTCATATTAATGTAAGTGGGAACAAGAAAAAAAGAGTCAGCAGGGAAGGGACATCAAAAGATCTTAGGGCGGATGAAGGCTTTATTTTAAAGTAATATAATTACAGATGAGCATAATGTTTTACAATAAATTTAAATGTAGAGTTACATCCTTATGCGTGAAGAAAATATGGGTTGGTTGTCTCTCGAGCTGAAACTCTGGTACATACAAATGACTTTGCTGAGAGAAGAAAAATAAACAAAAAAAAAATCTCATTGTGACATCAAAGAAATGGATATTACGGCAAGAGTGGGAACAACAGAATTGGTACTGTGCATGAAGTATCTACAATCATAGCTTGTATCTGAGAAATAATAATAAGTTACAAAAGGAATATTTTGCACATTTCAAATTTCTCTCAGTTCAACATATTTACTCTCCAAAGGTAAATTTCGCCTCATCTACATCTAATTTAAAAATAAAAATAAAAAAAAACCCACCCACAACTCTACATTCCCTATTGACAAATCCTCTTAAAGTTTGAGTATATAATCTGGTAAAGCCTCAGCTAATCTTCATTGCTTATAACGTTACCGACTCCAATATTGGGAAATTTGCTTTTGTGCTATATAATGTTAGGAGACATCTTAAACTCCAACATATTTTCTGATAAAGTACAGATTTCTTAGGCACTTCATTTTCACCCTCAGAAGATGCTCGAGCCACATAGCATCTGTTTAGCAAATAATCCTTTTCCTCCATGTAAACGAACATCCTTTTCAAGGACTTCCCATACAGAGAACAAATACTTGGTAAGTGAAGTGGAAAAAGGCCCCATGTCAGGACTTCACTGTACAACCACTCCGTTGCCCATCAGCCGTGCTTGATGCGTCCGTAGCTCAAAAACTAGAAATCTTGTCTCTAAGAGGAAGTCACCCATTCCAATACATATTTCTATTAGGAATTCTATTAAATACCCAGGTGTTAACTGATTTAGAAGTTTTCTCAATATTTGAATTGAGTCCAGTGAAAGGATTGGTGCTCACAGAGATTCAAGAGTATCTGAACTACCTATCAATTAACCACAGAGAGATGAAACACATTGTTTAGTTCCATACGAGTAAATTTCGGTACCTGAAAAAGCAGCATGCTATGTCAACTGCTTTCCCTTTTTTCATCGAGAACGCCTTTCAATTTTCAGTGAGACAAGCCTGTGTCAGTCTTGATTTTTACCACCATTCATTAAATAACTTTTCCTGGACAGGCAGTTATCATGAAGTTCTATAACAAAGTGAACATATCGAATGATAGCATAGTTCAGCCTTGAAGTTGTTAAAAGGAGAATTTTAGTCAATTAGGAATGACCACTGACACACAAGCACTGCTAAGGACACCTCTTTAGTCCTAGATATCCATACCTTAGAAATTGGATTAATTTAAAGCCATCTAATTGTTCTGCAAAGAGTTCAGCAATGGAAGACTGATCTCCAAATATCCCAGTCTCACTTATATAGTTTTCAAATTCCCTTTGCAAAAGCAATAAAAATTATTATTGATTGTGTCTGGAATTATTGTTAGGACAAGTCTCAGGAGTCCAAACAACTCTGTTCAAAAAAACAAGCTCATGTGAAATGTGCTTCCATTAATATTTGTATTATTCGTTTATATGGGACGGGTCAGCCTACAGCTCCATCCCACAATCAATCATTCTCATATTATGTTTCTGGATTTTTCTGTCGATAGTAACAACAAAAAACTATGTATACAAATGAATCGGCATAGATGTTACTCACCCGTGCCAAAGGAAAGCTGGATAAATAATTTTGTGCTAGATATATACTACACATGAAGAGCTTTAGCTGCTAGTGATTTTCTTCTCCACAGACTGTCTTTGATTACAGATCTCATAGAACAAGTATATGTATTCAAGTCTGATTGGTAATTTCCCCTGAATTACTTTTTCCTGTTTTCAGTGGTTTGGGTTTTTGTCTCTTTTTTTTTTTTTTTAAATGCTAAACAATTTATATTCTACACAGAAGGCTTGGAGTTACAAAAAACTGAAAGCCAAAAAGAAAAAGACAGACTCTACTGTCCTTTCAGCTAAAAGGTTCATTGAACTAACAAACTGTACCTAAATTAACAATAAGCTTCTTTAAAAATGCAAAGAAAATGAATATATTTTAATTAAGACTTAGAAAAGTTTTTGCACAGACATTCCTACCTGAACACCAGTAAATCAACACTAAGTTTAAAGCTTAGCTTAGGGAGTTTAGAAGGCTCATCTTTCAGAGAAAATTTAAGAAAACTTTTAATTATCCCAGATTAACTAATCCAAACATACATAGTGAGTAAAACAGTATTACATGCAGATGAGCTAAATTGTCTCTGAGACAGATGGAGCCCGCAGACTCCAGCGGGCTCTGAGCACACACTGCAAGTCTAATTCATACTACTCCAGGTTCAAGTCAGAAAACAGTTAGGCTTATTTTAAGTTTCTTTTTTACTTTCTTTCCCTACCACAGAAAGCAGAGTCTTTAATGGACTGAGCTCCATATTAACAATGTTATCAGAAAGTCAAGCTTACACCACTGTTTTTTAAGTATCATCAAGATAGCAATGGAGAGTGGTCTTGCATCAGCCGTGAAACTCCACTAGAGAAGGACAACTGTATACTTCTATTTATTTTTGGTGTCTGCCAAGACATTCCCAACAATATCTGTGATTTCTCAATAGCTTAAAAGTAGAAAATTGTCCGGTTAAACATAGAAACAATCACAAACCAAAAGCCAGTATGACTGCACTGGGGAAAACAAGCACCACACAGTGTTTTTGCTAAGATCCTATTTCAGACTACAACACACGCTATGGACAAACACACCGTAATTTTCCCAGACTGAAAAACAAGTATCGGGTCGCTGTAGTCTGTTTTATCTTTCTAAACCAGTCCTACCCTGGCAGCATCTCTAGTTCAAGTTAATTGTGAGTGACTTTAGACATCAGGACAACGCTGTTCCACACATCAACAAAACTCAGAACTGACAGGTAGACTACAAACAGTGACAATCACCAAGCAGCAACTAGGTTAGCTTTTTTTTTTTTTTTTGGTGGCCCTCAAGGCATAGAAACTAGTGCACTGACTACAATGAGACATGCAGATAGAGTCCATACGGTCAAACTACCCTGATTTTCAAATAGGACTCCACCAGTATGCAAATATGTAACTGCATGATATCAATAACATTGATAACCAACAACATTTTTGCCAGTAACAACCTTTAATCATCTGTGTCTCAGTGTTTTGAAGTAATATATTTCAAAAATGTCAAAACTCTCAGTGAAATGTGGTACTAAAATGAATAGTCTGTTTGCTTTCCCTATTGATATACCAGGTTTCAGACTGTCAAAGTGCTTTTAGTTGTAAAAGAAAAAGTACAAAGTTGTTTTGACAACTACAAAAAGATACGTGTACCTGCTGAAGTACCTAGATTCTCAAAGTGAAAATGTGTGTATGCAGGGTTCTTAATACTAAAAGTTGTTGAGTGAATATATTAGTTGCAGACAAGATAACCTTAAAAGTAATATTTTAATATAAATAGGTATTATTTTTATATAATTAATATAGAATATAAACATATTAGTATATATAAAAACTTTTTAGCAGGGCCTGTTGCAATAGGATAAGGGGTAATGGCTTTAAACTAAAGAAAGTAGATTTATATTAGATATAAGGAAGAAATTTTCTACAAGGGTGGTGAGACACTGGAATAGGTTGCCCAGAGAAGCAGTTGATGGAAACATTCAAAGTCAGGTTGATAGGACTATGAGCAACCTGATCTAGTGGAAGACATTCCTGTTCACTGCAGGGGCATTGAAGTAGATAACCTTTAAAGGTCCTTTCCAACCCAAACTATTCTACAATACCATACAGCATGTTTCCACAAGTTATGGTGTGTTACTTAACTATACTAAAATAATTTTCTATGTCTGTTTTGTTTATAGTTGGTATTGAACTTCAATATTTTTTTTGTGCTTGCAAAACTTCAGTTCACCTGTGTTGAAAAGTTGATTTATCTTTAAAACCACTTTTGCGTAATATATCTAATATCATATAATCACATATATAATAAGAAACATATGGATAGATATACAGCAAAATGCACACACATCGAATAATTCACATTCATATTCTCTGTCTCTCTCTGTCATGTAACTCACTTGAGCTAACATGAGGCAGAATAAGCACAGCAAAAACAAACTCCTGAGAGGATTATATCTTAACTTCATACCATGGGATTGTCATTATTATTACATTATCATCATCAGGCAAAAGGGGCTCTATTGCATCTCGTCTAAATCTTCTGCAAGCCAGGAGAGAAATATTCACATTTGTTAAATTGTTGAGACGGCAAATAAGAAAGCAACAAAATCCTTTCACATACGACTGTTCAAACTTATTATTAAAATAAATACCTTGAATAAATAATGCATATATCTTTTCACTCTTTCTTAAATCCAAATTAAAGAATATTAGTCAGTCTTCTTGGAATATTCCTGAAAAGTTTAAGTGCCTGAAAGCCATTTTACATTTGCTTTAATAATTTAATTTAATTTAATAATTCTCTCATGGAAATAGAATTTTACAACAAGTATTCAGCATTCAGAGTAAAAATAGCAGAGGTAGATAGTAGTAAACAAATTAAACTGAACAGAAAAAACCTGCAGGTTTCCTCCCTTCACTATCCCATGTAAAGCTTGAAAGAAAGTCTGTAATCTAAATGAATTCTAAACTCACGCCAGCTCTGTTGGAAGCTCATTCTTTTATCTACACCTGGATTAGTAACTAAAATTGAACTGTTTTCCAATACCCAAAACCAGACACTGTGTGCGCCTTGTTTCAGCATTAAAATAATGCCATTAATTCTACAATCAATTAATAAAATAATCTCTAATACAACTGACCAGGCTGGGCTTTGCGCAACCTACTACAGTGGAAGGTGTCTCTGGTCATGGCAGAGAGGTTGAAACTCCATGATCTGCTTTTCATATACAATGAAAAAGCAATGCTATACCCAGCCAAAACACACAGTTGAGCAATGGGTAAATCAAAACCAAGCTAACATTACCTCCCTCGGTAGCAGCACAGTTACAAGCCTCTGCTTGAAAAGCAGCACCCATTTTTTCCAACAGCAGAGCATTCCTGGGTGTTTTCATTCCAAAACATTTTTACAGCATTCTTCATCAGCCTTGTTTGGAAGTGCCAAACTACAGGACAAACGATGTCTCTTCCCACCAAGTCCTCTGGACTAGAAGTGGGAGAGATTCTACTTGCAAATAAAACTCCAGGTGGAAGCTATGGAAGCCTTAGAAACTGAAACACCTGGGCCAGAAAAATCTTTCAGCCTTTTGAGTAACTTCAGCTGTGGCAGAGGGGTGGGGGTCCTTGTTTGCTGCTGAAAAGCAAGGCTTAATGACAACCTGTTTCGGTAATGTGCTTTCTCTCAAGGCTGCAGTATGTACAGAAAGCCAGAAGACAATCAATTCAAAGAGACCTTGCTTCTCTCTCACTTCCAACTTTGCTTTTCTCAGGCTCTGTAAAGTAACTTTTAGAAAGGCTGACTAAAAAGCAAGTCTGAAACAAAAAGAAATTCACTTGAGAATGATGCCATCTTCACAAAATAAAAGATATATGGAAACTCTGCCAATGGGGCTTATGTTTCCCTGCCTTTTCCAACAGAGACAATAACATCAAAAACACTGTCTTCATAAATAAGAGGAAAAAAGACCAAGTACTTCCCAATTACTTGAATGGAAACAATATAATTGAGAGCTTTTGGGTTAAGAATGGGCTCCTGAGTAGTAATTTAACAGTTGTTGCCCAGAAAAGTCTTTCCAGACAGCACGTGTGCTGCTGGCTGGAGTGTGGCTGTACAGTGATATGCACCTGGGATACAGACAATTAAAACTTGTCCTTCCCCTAACAACCCTCAGCTGTAGCATCTTAGGGAAAGTGCACAGGCTGCTACTCAAATGAATGTGATCAGCAAGAAACACACCTCAAACAAAGACTCAGCACCACTGACATCTCCTGGAGCAGACAACCAGCTTCGCTGCTCAAAGCATAATTCCTGAGACATAGGCTCTTACACAGGAACACTGACCACAAGTTTCTTCTTTCACTGTATTTTTGCTGAAGAGCAGCATACTTTGAAACAGCTGTTCCATGAGTACCTCCTTCCCACCATTCCACTTTTCTTGGTTTTGTTTTTTTTTTAAATATATATTATGGGTTTTACTCATTTTTTTGCTTTAACACCAGTTACATAGCCATACTCAGTACTATGTTCATTCAAAGAAACAGCCCTTTCCCAAAGAATGAAGGAGAACTGGAAGTATGATGATCTCTCTACACATCTGAGGAAAGCAAAATGTTCTTTTCACAACAGTTCCCCTTGAGGCCATCTCTCCTGACAAGTCTGCTCCAACTCCGTGACTCCACAAATACCTGAAATAATCACCTCTGCTCTCCTACACAGTCAAACCCCGTGCCTGCCTGGTGTCCACAGAACGGAGGGGTCTTCCTTTGCAGCTCAAGCCCCCTCTCTCCAACACGACTAGAATTCACACTGCCTGTTCTTTGAGCCAATTGTCTCTATAGTGTGGCATGAGGTGACACTGCAGCCCCTCTACAGCCAAGAGGCTGGGCAGGGACCTTCCCTCTGGCAAAAGCCTCCGCAAGGAGGTATCCACATGGTCACCTCCACCAGCTCCATCAGCTGGTGATCACCTCCAGCAGCTCCATCCACTCTCCCAGATGGGAACTAACTCATCCACTTCCACAGTTAGCTGGGGAGATAACCCAAGATATGCGCTGGCACTCAGTCTCCATAGGTAACAACCTAAAAATACATGCTTTATTCCCCCATAAGGAAAAAATAAAAGCCTCAGAGAAGTATGCCATAATTATCTTAAAAGAATTAGTACAATAGGTGTCTATAGTCACAAAGCAAAACAATTGTCAGAAGCAGAAATCTGTGCATAGCAGTAACATGCTGTTCTTTGAAGATGTGCAACTCCTGCTAACACTGATGTAAATTATTTATACATATTGTTTGGACACAGCCTGGATTCACCTCATGAACCATATGCCACCTAACATTGCCTTCTAAAAATCAAAACAACCTTCCATAGACTATATAAATCCTTGTTCTACCATGACAAACAAGCAAAACATGAGATTTCTCTACACCTGTACAGTTCAGAGTAAGGACAAAATAAAAGCTTCTCTCTTCACAGCTTTTAGATCAGCTGTAGATTCTATTCTTTCAACATCTCTGCTTAGTGAAGTAGCTGTTATTAACACTATCTCAAAGCCAAGTCAAGTCAGATTTACCAAAAGACTACCACACAAATTTCTCAGAAGTGATTGAAAGATACAAAATTAAAATCTTTCTAGCTCAAGGTGATAGCTCCTTCTAAAATGTAGGCATTTTTATGCCTCTGAGAGTCTGGAAAAGCAGCAGGCACCTTTTAGGAATCTTTGTTTTGATTATTGTTGAATATTGCCGTGGTGTTCTCTATGAGAAGACCATCAGAATGGTAAACTACATCAGGACAGAATTCAAAATTAGTTCAACTTAGAAAAGTGAGATTTTACTTTAAAATAAGAATATATAGAAAATTTGTCCCCTTGAGATTTTTTAAAAAGCTTTAAAAATACCTGGAAGGTAAATACTTTTTTACTGTATAAACATTAAAGTTGTAAATAGCTGCTCAGATTAAATTAGTGATTTATTATTTTGCATCTGTACAAAATAAACACAAAACATAGAAGAAGGAGAAGTTTTATTCAAGACAAACTTCCTTTAAATGACAAATATAATTCTGGGACTGCATTAAAAAAATAGACTTAAGAGGTTAAGGGGGGAGGTGATATGACAAATTCGGTAACAAAAAGCAAGTATTTTCTAGGTACCCATAATCAGAAAAGAATTTTTAACATACAAGTAGGTGGTCAAACTCAAGAACCATGTTGGAAAACAGTGCAAAAGGCAAAAGTAAAGCTTAAAACCAAGAGGTGGCCTCAAACCACCTTGGCGAAGCCTAGTCCCAAAATAAAACAACAGTGATGCACCAGACAGAAATGAACACTGCAGCTAGGCAGAAATGGAGAGAAAAAAATGGGATTGAGTAAAAAGACAAAAGAATAGTAATGTCACATGAAGATTCACTTTAAAGTGTTATCAACACTGACTATAAAAGCAAATAGTGAGGTCCAAATGCAACAGACCTCTAGAGTAAAACATCTGATGCTAAAGACCCCAATGTCCGACATCAGATGCATTTTGGAAGATTTCAATATGTATTTGATGCAATCTGTTTCCATAGACAGACTGCTCAGCAGCAGCTAAAGCACATGAGATGTGCCTCTGAAGAACATCCTCTAGTTCAGCTTTATTAGAAAATAATCCAGTCTGCAGAACAAAATGCAATTCAATCAATGCAGGAGAGCAGAAGAGGTGCTTCAAAAGCACAGGCACTACCCAGACTAAAATGGCAATGCAGGTACATCCTAAAAGTCAGGGAGACCAAAAACAATACCATCCCTTTGGATTAGACAAGACTAAGGTTTTACATCAAGGGTTTAGTAATGGAAGCAAAATATATACAGCAGAGTTTGTTGAGAGCCAGAAGCAAAATTGCAGATGTTGAACCAAAGATTTTCTTAAGGCTGCTTCTCCTTCTTTACAATGTGGTTTGAAAGGGAAGGCTTAGGTAATAGTTTAACATATAAAGCCATTCAAGAAGTAATATGATGGTAAAACAACACTTTGTCATCCAGAGAAATGCAGTATAGTTTGGAATTTAATGCCTGTTTTTTCTCTGCTACAAAGAAATTTGGAAATTTTTGCTTAAAAAAAAGGCATTTTAGTCAGTGATTTGCATGTTCTGAGTTGAACAATGGAGTTCAGTATGATAGAATCTATACACAAGAAATTTCATTAAGCTACTAATTAGCAGTTTCTCAAGCTATACCTGACATGCATTGAATCAATGACACTATTAGGAAAATGGTAAGTTCTTTGGAAAGCAAAATTTGTTTCTTTCTTTCTTCCTTTCTTTAACAGTGAAAACCAAGGACTGGTGAGATTTCACTCATAACAAACTATTAGGAGAAAGGCTTAGACTTAAATTTTAAATAAAGAGGATGATTATCCTTGCTCGTTTTGGTTCAATGATTGTATCTGGTGAAATGGTGTTCACAAGACTAAAACTGTACAAACCAGTACTCACGACAGAAAAATAGAAAGCTAAAGCAGCAAAGGAAACATGGCAAGGTTAGCAAACAGATCGTGTTCTTGAGGGCTGTCACAAGGAATTGGTAACATGATTATTGGAGCCCATGCAAGACCAAGACCAAGCTGAATCCAGTAAAACATCTAGCAAAATGGCTAAGTAAGCATTTTACAGGCTCCATTCAGTGCTGATATGGCTGTAGCCTGTCATATAAAATCTAAACTCTTCTCCATCTTCTATTCATTGGTGTGTCCTGAGCAGCTGGAATTCGACAGTGATGACAGCGCTTTCTCTTAGCCAACTTTTTCAGAATCACTTCCCCCGTCTTTATGAAGAATATGGTAATTTGCTCGCATTTCCATGGAGGATAGGTATTATTTAAATGCCAGGCAGTACAAACACACAAGCAAAAGAAGTGGAAGAGCGCTGACCGTTCAGTTCCATGGGTGCTCAAATGTATCCCCACAATCCTCTGCATTAGAGCAGGGACTGAAGTGATCCACACTGTGCTACCTACTCTTCTTATTAATGCCAACCTTCATAAGCAGCTGGAGAATCACTGTCTACAGTGAGTTTTCCTGATGCCTGTTTTACTTTTTTTTTTTTTTAATATAATGGCCTACTTACTTTATATCTCCTTATACTTATTAGGATAATATTCCACATTTATCCTCTGCTCTTTCACTGAGTCAACTGCACAAGCAATCTGACAGCTGAATTATGTATGGCAGTGCTGTCAGTCTCAGAGATACAAATGTCTTTCTCCTACAGCCAACAACCTCAAGCCATTTAGCACCAAACTTACGCAACAATAAGCAGAAGTAGCACCACACCTCTGCCTCCAAAACACCCCTAACTAGCAATGACTATCTTCCTCTCTTTTCTTGCAAGCTTTCAGATGGACAGCTCTGTCTAAATCTTACTTTTAAAGAAGAGGGAGGTCAGCCTAGAAATCAGCACACTTTCCTCCTCCATCTAGCTTTCATACTGCTTTGCATAAAGCTGACGGCGTATTATAATTAACCTTCATCTTAACACAAAACTCTTCATAATACAAAGCATCTCATTTTAAAAAGCTATATATAATTTTGAGGTAAGATATATTTCTGCGAACACTGTCACCCTAGGTTGTTGGACTTGGCAGTTCACGCATAGGTAGATTAAAAAGAAAGGGCAGGGAATGGGTCAGATGCAGAGGAAGAGCTGGTCACTTCATTTATTTACCTAATCTGCTTGGCTATTGCTGGCCAAGTTTGCTCTTGGAACAATGAGAAAGGCCAATTAATTTATCAATCTGTACTCCTCTCTGCCATAACATATTTTCCCCTTGCCAACAAAAAACGTGTCCATTATCAGCCAGGTCCCTGTCCTCCCAGGCAGCTCGTGCAGCTGTATAATTACACTTCTTCCCTTGACAACTTGCATGATTGTTTTCCTAACAGTATATTACTTCGTTAGTACTTTCCAATATACGTTATTTTTAAACTGTCACTTTTGCCCAACTCATCCCAATTCGCACTCGTCTGTTTATCATAACAATCATTAATAACTGTCACTCCACGCCATCAATTTAACGAACTCACTCCCTCATTAGCATGTTCTAGCATTTGTTCCGTAGAAAGGCTGATTATTTTCTACAACAGGCCAAGCCAATTACTTTAGTGAAATGGAATCACATTAATCAAAACTTAACAAGGTGGCAAATTTAAAGATATCAGATTGCAAAAGACAGCATAACTAATATGTCAATGTCAGAGGTACTACGTAGGTATGCAGCAGCTGTACTAAATATATCTCTTCACGAAGGCCACATGAATTTTGACATTTCATATGATCTGACAACTACCAAAGTGATATTAGAAGGCTAGAGGCTGGGCTGAGCTGCTCCCGATGACTTCTGTAGATTCTGGCAAGGGCAGCAAAGAGAGGCAAAGAGAAAAAGGAAATGGTGACCACATGTGTCCACAAAGCCTGGTAGATGGCACTTTATCATGTCCCTCTATGCCAAGACATTTTCTTTTACACTTTAAATGATGATGCTCATCAATTATACCCTGACAGCTGCATCAGAACCAGCTGTAAACATGCAAAGTCCAGCAGTGTAAAAATACGCTGACATAACATATACATATTAGTTTTTACCTTGGTCCACATTGCATAGAGGATGGAACATTCTTCCCACAGCATCTTTTTCCTTTTAAAGAGAATGCTCAAACTTTTATTTTTCTCTGTTACTTATTAAGAAGCTTTTAAGTTAAGTCAAAGAGCCTGCATCCCAAATCTTCACGCAATCCATCAGTTCAACCATTTCTAAATATACTGGGGTTTATGCAGCAGCAGAAGGTAAGCACTCACCATTAGTCCTCACTTACCAGTTTGGACAGGAAATTACAGCTTTATTAAACACATCTGAATGCTCTTTGGTTTTCCATAGAGATAGTAACAAATGCTCATGGCTCATTTAAAAAAAATATGTCTATTTTAGAAGTGGGGCAAAATATCCCAAGGATTACTTCTGTTGTATAATATTATTAGGCTTGGTTATATCATACAGTTCAAGAAATTGCACAGTGATTCATTTTTTACAACTTAAATAGCTATTTGCTTCAGTTGCCAGGTTGAACATGATAAATGTATATGATAAAAAAGAACAAAGAGAAGGGCCAGTTCTTATAAACCTACAACATTAGTCAATGTATTAACCCATTCCTTCCTAATTGTTGGCATTTTAGTTTTCATGGTGAACAAGTTTGCTCACTTCAACCTGTGTTCTATTAAACACGCGGATTTGGACAAATATATGAGCATACAAAAAAAAATCAATTCATTAACCTCTAAACTGCCAGAACTTTTAACAGGCAATTTTAAGCCATCACCAAATTTAAAATTGGAGGAAAGAAAGACTAAAAATGGACATGAAAAGATCAAAGCTCACCTCATCCACCACATACTTGTGAATATAATCAAGTTTATGCACTCTGCAGCCCATTCCTATGTTTAACAGTATTAATTGTGAAAAAAAATTATCCTTACATTTATCCTATGTCATCCCTGCTACAATGTAAGCATTATTTTTTATTCTTCCTTTGGTGAATCTGCAGAACAGTTAATTATTAAGAAAATGTTGTGGTCATTTTTCACATATTTGCAGGCTTATGTACTTCTTCCTCTCAGTAGGAAAACACATCCAAATTTTAATTTTTCCCATTTCACTATATCAGTGAAAAATGCCATTTTGATTTTTGAGATAATACTGTAATGCAGATACTAAAGTAATTAGGATTTTTGCCAAAACATTACATTAACGCCCTAAGACGCCTAGCCTACTTAGAGATACTTGTCTCATATGATATCAACTGGTATTTATTGGTTCATTATTTCTAATTAAATTCAAATGACACATTAATATATATTACACCTTTACCTGAGAGGTGTCATAACCTAAGATTTAACTGTACAATGAATTTATCAAGAAACACCAATTCTTAAGATTAACACAAGTAGTTCTAGGGGGGGAAAAAAAAAGCAAGAACAAGATTTATTACATTTGAGAGCATGAGCGTGACAGACAAGAAGTGCAGATGGCTTCAAGGGATGCTTTGCTGATACAACCAAACCTCTTTCTCTGCAAATGATGGAACGTTCTTCTCTTTTAATTGGTATTTTTATGATTATAGGAAGTAACTAAGCTCAATAAAACCCAGAAACTAAAATGCTAACTCATTACACACTTGAGAAGACATCAACAGATTTACCACAGCTCTCATTTTGGGTTTCTTTTAACTCAAGACACCCTACACCTAGAGCATTATTCATCCAAAAGACTTTAGCAGGTTGCCACCAAAAATCTACCAAAGTACAACTAAGTATCACAATTAGGTATTGTAAGATACCAATACCTAATAGTTTGAGACAGAAAGAGTCATAATATACTCTCTAGCTAGACAAACTGTAAAGAAAATTTGGCTTTGATAAAATGCAGTTACTCTATCCAAAGCACCTATGGCTCTAGAGCAGAAGGACCTGACATGTTGACTTAGGGGCATGATTTTCAAAAGACTGTATGAAAACTTGCTTTTTAGCAGTACTCTAGTACTGCTAACAATTCCCAGCCTCTGAACAAAGTGTGATGCAGCGGTAATTGCAACACACCAAACACCAACCTGCAAGAACACTGAACCCTCTGGTTGTTCAAGCATTCAGGTGGCTAATCCCCATGGTTATTGACTGAGAATCCATTTCCCTGTGAGTCAGGGCAGATAATCTGCCCCGGGTATTAATTATTTAGGCACCAAGACTGGAAGGTTTTCCTATAGCTTCACTATGCCCAGGAAAGAAACCTGCATTGCTGCAACAGTAAGTCTAGGCGTCAATGTTTCTGTGAAGGGATTTAAGTAACAAGAACCAAGCCTTTATACCACTCATGCAACTAACTTCTATTTCAGTTGTTTTTGACAACCTATAGCATGTGGACACTAAATAGGCAACACGAGGTTTGCCAAACACCAACTGAAGCAGCAGCAGACCCAAGGAACAGGGTCAGCAAGCGCTGTTCCCACCCATCGCTGACCTTCCACGCCTCTGCGCCTTAAGGCTGTAACGGGTAGGTGCTCTATTCCCAACAATACCACCCAACCACAAATTTGCCTAAGGAAACACTCCGTTTTCCTCACAGCAGCGTCACCATGATCATAACAAAAAGTACTTCCCTTTTCTTCAACATTCAGTACAGAACTTTTTTTAAATATTACTTGAAGGTTTGAAATGTGTGTTAAAATGGCAGTCTACATTAAAGTTATGGGTAACTGTCTCAAATTATTACCACTAACTACTGCCATTGAACTGTATTTTATTAATTCAGTTATTGCTTGGAAGGCACCCTCCAAAGCAATACATTTGTATATTTTTTCCTCTTGGCTATCTTATTCTTTCATATCAATTAATTTCCAAAGATGACAACTTGAGCTAGTCTTTATAATGGTTCTCACTTTGTATGAATAAATTATGCATAACAATATAGGTGCCTCCGTTCACAGCCATTTGAGACAAAATATATTCTCATCTGATGTATAATAATTTGGAATTGTCCTTCTAAGTGTTAAAGTAAATAACAAAGTTCTCTACCACAGATTACACTAAAAGCTCCATTGTCATCCTTTCCTGTGCGACAGTTAGTTAGAAGTGCAGCATTAAATGACACTTGTCTTTTTTAAACCTTACAGTATGAACACCAGCATCTTTCAAACACTTCCAGAAAAGATGTGGTGTACATATTAAATGAGCATCCTGAGCATGAGCATTACAGCAACTGAAATAAAACTAAATTTCTGGGTTCTGAATGATCTGGTTCTTTTAAGATACACGTAAAAATTTAGCTCCTGCCTTTTCAGCGTGTGCAGCATACTGTGTCTAAGATTAATCCCACAGGAGTTTTTTTTTTATTTCCTATTCTGCCTATCTTTCATCTTCACCCCAGACTAAGCAGATGGATGTGAATTCAAAGTTTTCTGATCTTTAGCACAAGTTATGGAGGGTTATCTTTGGCTGTATATCTTTCTGCTGGCAGCACTCCCTTGGTGATGAAGGATTAACCACCACAGCTGTCTCTTCCCAGAATGATGCAGTGCAGCGCTCCTCAACACGACAGCATCACTTAATCTTAATGTCCGCTCTTCCAGCGCAGCCGCGCAGGACAAAGCCAATCAACATCAGATGCCACCAAGATGGACCTACTGCTTGGCCCTGGAGTCTTTCACCCTCACACACCTATTAATCAACATCATCCAGCCCAATCCCAGCATTCACTTCTTTCAAACCACAGTTAAACTAAGCCAGGTTTTATATTAACAGATCAAGATATACAGAAATCTAGCTAGAAATAAAGTATGCAGACGCAGAGATATAGAGCAAATTCAAAGCAAGTTTTAAACCTCCTCACTCACAAAACAAAGGTGTTGATTGTGTTTTTTAAGCGTAACTACCCGAGTTGCTATTTTTTATATGTTGAAACCCACTAATAAGAAAAGCCGCCTCTTATCTTTCATGCCTCCAAAGTCTTAAGAGGGCATAACTACAACATCTTGAGCTTGATGTTTTTATTAGGAATTGTGCTATCCCACAAATTCAGAATGCACATAACTGAAAGTTCCTTCGTCTCAAAGAAACACTTCTGCAGAAGCATATTATCTTGCCAAGATTTATTTTCTCTACTTCAAGCTATTGTATGCAGACTGTTTAGTATTTTCCCCCTTCTACCTACTCCCCCCAGCTCCAGAGCAATTATAACATAGCTGTTTCCTTTATTCCCCGCCCTGTCCCCCCCACCCCCCACTTTTTAGAGCTAGCAAGTTCTCAACAGCAAATGCAATAAAACAGTAAATTATAGCTAGAGTTTACTAAACAAATGCAACCTAGTTAAATTTAGAAAAATCTTCACTTTTGCTTACATTTGCAATTTTACTGCTGAACTACTGGTATTTCTTACTTATGCAACATTAAAATGTATAAGAAATCCTCTTGTGTGCTATATGCAGCAACTACTCTTGATTTATAATACCCAATTTAGAAAAAAAAACCCACAACTAAACCTGATTTAAATCACAGATTACTCTGTAAAACACAAGCAAGGAACTATTCCAAATCCTAAATGTAATTTAAACATATTTATATTTTACAGTGATATATTTTCTCCCATTCCTTGTCTTACTACTGTAAACTTTCTGTAATTATATAAGCAATTTCCCTGAGGTCACAACATTGATCACAGTTATATATTGCTCAAGTATTACAAAACATAACTTGCAATAAAATATTGCTGGACATCACTACATAATTTCACACAAAGAACTGCAAAACTGAAGTTCAAGAGTGCTGGATTTGGCAATGGGGTGTTTTCAATAGATTCTTCATTTCCTCCTTAGTCCACCATTAACTGATTATTGTTGAAATATCACCAAATACATTAAGTTCCCACATCAAGAAATGTATGAGAGGACAGAGGAAGAGGGGAGAGCATGTGAAACAGTTTAAAAGGGAAGCCAAAGCATGCAATCCCTTTGGATTATTCCTTGCTTTCGTTGCACCGTTATTCTATCAGTCACCCCAGAAAGTGTCACAGCAGTGCGATACACTGGAAGGGTTCACGGTAGAAAAACCCCACAGGAGCGCGGCTCAATTTTTAGCATTTCTGGTTGAGCGAGAGTTCTCACACACTTAATGAGAGGAGAGTTCACAGCTCTCAATGCACTATGCAAATAGATGTTATTTAGGAGCAGTTAGTGTTGGCATGTTGCACAGCCGAGCTGACGCACCAGTCACCGAACACTAGTTAACAAATGCAAGGCTGCCCTTCGGGAAGTTGCTTATAAAAAAGAGAAATGAAGAATTGGAGATAAAGAGAAGGATGTTTTAGTTCACTGTGCAAAAGCAGTGGTAATAAAGGGCTGAAGAGCAGCCATTCACCATGTACGTTCTACAAACACAGCAAACTGCAACTGTGAGCGTTTGCTTTGATACTCAAGTAGGTTTGAGCAGGTTTGGCTCATTACCTATACAAGGCGTTCTCAGACAGCATTCACAGTAACCCAAAGAGATCAGCAACACACACATACACCTTCTCAACAGACTTGACAATTTCAAAATCATAGAACACGATCACCTCGCAGCCCTGCCAACAGTTACTGTCACTTTGCTGCCACCAAGGCAACCTAACTTGTGGATAGATGCACAAAACTAAGGCTCAGTCTATGCAACAAGCCACTGACCAAATTTCCCAATGGGCAGTGTGGCCTGTGGGCCCTGCTATAGGCCAGTGTGAGCTTTTATCACTTTCTGGAGATGATGCCACTCGACTGAAAAAAAAGACAAAGTGATGGTTTCCATCAGCATCACACTGCAATGCAGTCTTGTGCAACGTTCCTTCTTGTGCAACTCCCTTCTGTTAACAAACAGAAATGCACAAATGCCAAATTACAAACACTGCATGAGAGTCTTCAAATAGCAAAGGAGAAATCCTCACAAATCTCCCGAGTATTTAAGAACACTTACTTTTCTGAAAAGTCATTTATTCCCAAAAAAAGTGGAATGCTAAAACAGTATAGTACAGAACACAACATCCATGTTAGATAAAGATCCAAAAGACTGTCTTTAAGACAGGATGGGTCAGTTCATTAGCTAGCAAGGCTCTCCATGCTTCAGAAGATTTCATGCAGGATAAGCACTATTCCGCCAAGCACTGCAGTCACCAATTTCAGGTACTGTGTTGATCTTGTCTGTTATCTTCTAGTACCTAAATTGGCAGCACATCACCTTTAGAATAAAACAGTAGTATTCCATCAACTGACATACCATGAACAAGCATTGATCAGAAAGCATTAGTATCTGTCTTTCAAATCACAGGTGATCTTCTACTAGAGACTTTATGAAGGAAACAGGACAATCTGCAAATGAAACATTGAAAGTTTAATCAGCATTTGAGAATTTTCAGGCTTTTTTCTGAATAGTTTAAGAATACAAGATCTTTTCCTCCTGACTCTTCCCAAAAGGTACTGTTGACTCAACATTAAGCTAATGCATAGAAAACTGATAGATCTCTTCCACAAGTACATCTCAAAACCAATGGTCCCAACATAAGGGGATCAACTTCAGTTCTCTCTAAATATGCAAGTTCCGGTTTCATAAACCCTCTAAGCTTTTCTTCCTCTTGTTGTCAATCACATTCCCACCACTTTACTTATCTATCAATGCTAGTAAAGATGACAAAATAGGAATAGCATCAACAACACAGAAGCTTTTTTTGGTTGTCTCTCAGCACAAAAGTGAACACATTTTAAATACTGAACAGAAGTGCCTGCAACCACCCAGCTTTGCAGCTCCAGGTCTATTTTCTGGTTAAGTTTATTATATTTTTCAAACCAGCCAACCATCATGAACATAGTATAATGTTTTCCAGATATTCTTCCATCATAAATTTAATATCTTAATTTCAAGTTCTTGAGTCAAATGGTTATTTACACACACACATTCCACACATTCAAAGACAAAGAGGCCTTTTGAAAACTGAAACCAGTAGAACAGAAAGAGAGGACCTTAGAAAACTGCCAACTAAAGCATCATAAAACAATAATCATAATCATAAAAACAAATACCAGATAAAACAATATAAAGGTTTGACAACACTGTTCATGGAAAAAAAGGAACAGGTTCTTTTTCTTTTTAGAGAAAAAATTGAAAATTCATCTTGCATCACTTGTCCATTAACATTACCCACAAACAGCCATTGTTAGCAGTGCACAGTTAAACCAGGCCCCCAGCTATCGAGAACAAGATTTTTCTGAGCATTTTTTAAGAGGCCACACCAGAATCAAGATTGCACTTTCTGTAATGGTTTTCATGCTTAAGAGACCACAACTGCCACTTGTGAAACCTTTGTGCTTCCCTGGCACAATAACCTCTTTTGCAGATGGCTGCAAGGGTTCATTGTCTGAAGGACTAAAATTCAGGCAATGTCTAAGGCAGTTTATGAATCCACTTGCTCCCATAATTTGAGGAAGAGCCCACAAAAGCTTCTGTTTCAGTAACCACTGAATGATCACTGCCCAGAATTTTCAAAACTTCACAAATCACTTTGTGAAAACAGAGTTTGAAATCTTAAGTTCCAGATACTCTAGACATTTTACTATTTCCTTTTTAACAAGGCTGGGTTAAAAATAAAAATTAAAAATAAAAATAAAAAGGTGGTGTTGCTGTCAGATGGCAAACTTCCTACAATAAAAGCTCAGCACCATTATGTGACAAAAGGGGTTAACTTATCAAATCCCATTAAACTATAATCAAGGGCCTTTGTATTCAGCTTATGCCCTTGCTTGCATTTGTCAAGGGATGATAACAGACGGCTTACAAACTCTCTTCTCATTACTAATTCATTTTTTCACACACCTGTTAATTATTAGCAGCACATAATTATTAACAAAAACCATGCATCAAAGAGGTTATTTGGATATATTGTCACCTACATCTGATTTATGCCAGTGGAGAAAACCATAAATACATTTCAATGTGCATATAAAATCAAGCTAGGGGGGAAACAGGAAGACTTAGGGAGGGGGAGTTGGTTGGCTGGGTGTGTTTTATACAGTTTTTCTCTTTTTTTTTTAACTGCAAGTTAAAATCATTTACCAGGCAAAGTGTTGTCTAGCTGTACCTCCTCACATAGTCTGGATCAACATTGTGAGAGTGTGGTTGTAAAAATTTAGTAGAAAAGGGAAAAAAAAAAAAAAAAAAATCATGATTCAATAAATCACGATTCTTGATGCTTGTAGAGATAAATTACCTAATACTGGCATTAAAAAAGCAAAACAAAGAATACTACAAAATACTACCAAGAAACCAAACAACCCACCCCAAAACCCAGAAGGGATTTTAACTCCAAAGTTCTGGATAAACTCCAGCATGGATAGTTATACCTCCTCTATTACCTTTACGAAGTTCCAGTTGTCAATAACACTCTCTGTATCTCATTGTAACAGGCTGCTGCAGCGGTCTCTGCTTAACATTGCCTCAAACAAATACAGCAAAGACAAATTCTGCAAAATTAGTTATAATTTCGATAAAGCGCGTACAGAGACCCGGTTATCCTGCTTAAGATCACTGGCATTTATAAAAGCAGTAAAGAAAGAGAAAAGACCTTTTTTAATGCAACTGATGGCTATTCATCTCAAAATACATCATCTTGTCAGAAATTTTTAAAAAATATATAAAAGGGCAACCCACTGACAAAGGAAACATAACACAACATTCTGCTTCTATTTTTAGACTTCCACACTGTCTCTCTCTCCACTTCAAAGGCCAACAAACTTTTCAGCAAGGCTTTCAGAATAGGAATCAAATTAAAATTAACAACTCCACAAAAACCAAGTGTCCAAAACATTTACTAGAAGTGGACCAAATTCCCATTCTTTGAGGAGCAAGAAACTTTAAATCAGCAGTGGATCAGGGGTGAATGAATGTGATCTGACAAAGCTGGACATAAAATATCACCTTCTTGGAGCACTGAAGAACAGATCAGAGCTTCTTAAGAGAGAGAGAGCAAGACATCCAAGCGAGACTTACTCACCATCTGTCAACACCAACATAGGGATAAATTTGGATCTCAATATTTGAAATCAAACAACACTGTGTGAAGTGTGTTCCACTACAGTGGAAGGTCATTAACTCCTGACTTTTCAAAGGCATTTTAAGAAATCAAACATTTCACATATATAAGAATTAAATTTTTGTGATTAAAATTGCAATCAGAGTACTAAACTTGGCAGGCAAGTCTTTAATCTGGTACTGGTAACATTAAGTTTTATCGGCAGTTGAATTGCTTTGGTAGTTTTTAGCTCCCATCCTTTCAGATTAGACAGTTTTTAGTACAAATTAACGCATATATAAAAATTCAACAGCCCAAGGATTCGGCTGCAAGGAAAGTAACCGACATTAAGAGAGAAGATATATTTTCTATTTTAAAAAGTTGATTCAAAACATACAGTAAGGGTCCGTGTAAACACCTCCAAAGTCAGCTTCCTAAATATTTCCTCATCTAAAAATGAATGTACAGAACATTATCTGCTGCCAAAATCTGAATACTTCCCTTTCTAGTCACTTATAATGCAGTTTTGTAAGGTAGTGCGGTGCTTAATATTAGGACAGTTAATGATCTTTGTTGAAAAAGGAACCAAAATTCAGTTTTATGTAGCATGAATTAAGGAATCCTTTCTCGGTCTGCAAAAAGGAAGGTGGTAAGTTAGACCTTAAAACAATTCTGTTGTAACACCAAACAGTGATAGCAAAAAATTAACAGGGGATAATCTAATTTCAGTTTGAAATAAGAAGGACTCAAATAAGAGTGCACAACAAAATCAGAACGCACAACAAAATTAGTAAAAGACATATAGCAAAATAATAACAACAAAAAGAAAACCTCTGCTGAACATCTCTTTTCCACAAAATATTCCCAGGTATATTTAGGGTTTATTAAAGATATTCCTATTGAAACGTTAAGGAAAACTGAAACATAACTGAATATAGTTATTTCAGTTTTCTGCTTTACATGAAGGGAGTGTGCTCACTCGTTAAAATCTAACTTGCAAGGACAAAAAAAGTTTAAGAAATTAAAATCTCTTCTTTGTTCAAAAGCCTTGCCAGTTGCTGTTCTTAGTGATTTATTTAAATAAAATGTTAAGTAGTAGGTGTTAATAAAATTACACATGTGATAAAATGACTATTCCTTTAAAATCTGATCTGTAATAAATTTTATAAATTCTGATTGCTAGTTATTCAAGCCGTCAAAGCTTTGCCAACAATAGCCAGCAGAGGTCTATTACTGAAGTAGTATTAATATAGACATCATCACCAATTCAAAGCAGATAATAAAGGACTGACACATTTATTATCATTATTAATTAACAGTTTTCTGAGATGGAATTAAATCAATATGCTGCTCTGATATCATTTTAACTAGTTATGCAAATCAAACATTTAGAGCCCATGAAAGGATATAAATGCCATTCAAAATTCACTTCACACTTATTACTGTAATATCAGAACTTTCAGGCTTTGCTAGTAAAAAAAGGACTTAATGCTCATTTAATTACACTCAGACATAAAGCTTATGGAATGAAAGTTGAAATAGCTGATTAGTTAGGAAGTCACAGTAAGGCTATAACACTAGGGATAGACAATGAGATAATAATGTGAAAATGCAGAGCTTTTGCTCAGAGTTGTTCTGGCAGATCCTATTAAAAAGAACAATGACATGTGTAGGAGAAAATGTTTTAAAATTACAAAGTTGAAGAATCTTTCCTAAAGCTAGGGGAGAAAAGAAACCATTAGTTGTCACTTACATAAATAGAAAAATGCTATGGTAAATCATGTAACATTTTTCTAATTATGCGATTACAATATTTAATCTTTTAGATGTGAAATTTTAACTATTTGTCTGCATAAACAACAACATTAAAGAACCTTCTTTGTCAGAACAAGATTGTGATACACTTGCTAGGAGAGAATCAGCAACAACCAGCCTGGCAAAGGGATCCTGACCAATGCCATTGGAGATGACGCCTGACAGATTAAAGAGCCTACAGTAAGGTCAGCGTTGAGACTGAGCTGGGTAGCAACAGCGAGCCCTTGTCTAACCACACTGGCCAAATGAGATCAGGTTCTACACAACCCCCCTAGCACCACGGTAAAAGAGCATCTCTCAGAAGCTCTCACCACGAGGCCACTGAAGATAGCCAACAAAGAAGAGAGAAAGACCCAGGAAACTTTTGGTCTTGTGCATCAAGCACAAGAGCATCGTGTATGGATGTCGTTCCACCAGTGTGAACTATTGTACTTCATTTCACCCACAGAAGACTTTAACAGGGTTCTCAGCAGCTCAAGATCTCACAAGTTCTACACAGTCTGCAGCGTAGAAGACACCAAGAAAGCCTGGGGTTTGCCTCTTAGCTGTTAGTATCCATCAAACCACGACATTTTTTCAAAATGATTACAGGATCTTTACCTAAATTTTTCCTGCAGATGTTAAGCCTCAGATTTGCTAACTGCACACCTGCCTGACTTTCACAACACTACATTGGGCTTGAATCTTAATATGGAACTTGGTAAGACTGTGGGAGACAAAAAGCAATGACAGATTTCTCACTTGAAGCAGCATCTACTTTTATCATTTTCACAAAACAATAGCTTTGGCAACCCAGGAAGATTTCTCCATTCAGTGTGTTCCATACTCCAGGGACAATTCTCAGCCTAAAGTCTTAAAACGAGCAGCCACAGAATAGATTTATCTGCTGAAAAAAAGGATCTTGTGCTCATCCTGGCAAAGCAGGACTCAGAGGATGAGGTAACGTTTTTAGGAGGCTAAAAGGCTGGATCAGAAAGGTAACAGGCTATTTCTAGGGAGTAAGGTAACTCAGATCTCATTGTTGAAAACTATTTACGATGAATTAAAAAACAATGCATAAAGGCAAACAGTTTGCAATTTGACGAAAATAGTAAAAAAGCAACTTGCAAGACTCCTACCATTACATTAATTAACTCACTATCGAGGTAACTGAAAATACAAGGCTTGCTAAATCATCTGACATTAATCATTAAAGTGAGGGCAACCATGTTCTGTCAAAGGTGAAGTTACAATTGATGTCTCATCTCAATATTCTTCCCTGGCTCGTGTTTTGATTAGCAAGAAGCCTCGCTAGTAGCTAGGAAAAAATTTAGACCTATGAACTGAGGCCAGGTGAGTTAGCAGTCTTCACAGAGGAACCCATTCCTCCTGTAGCCCCCAGAAAGACAGGTATTTGCTGGCTTTATCTCTGGTATAGAATGGAAAAAACAACTTTTTCGAAATCCAAACCTCATCAACCCTTTGAAAATAGAGCTATAATTATCTCAAAAGTTAAAATCATTAACATCTGCTAAATTTGGAGGTAGCTAAAGTGTAAAGCTTTGCACCATACAAAGAACTGGAACAGCTGGGTAAAGTCTTACCTACTTTTAAAATGCCATCAATCCTACAACAGAGACAGTCAAGTGATAGCACCTTTGTGACAAATACTTCATGTCTATTGCCCTCAGGTCTCTAGTGCCACATAGCAGCTCAAGAGGAGGGAACAGTTTGTCACCAGAAAGGTTGATGCTATGCACTACCAGTGTTAGGTTGATACCTAAGTAGCTAAAAGGTTTTATTGTTTTTTCTAGTAATGGGTGCGAGAGGATGTTGCTACACAGAAGAGCTATCAACTAAAGCCCTTCTCTGAAAGCGGGGGAAAAAGCAAATTAACTATTTTGACTGCAGACCCACTCACCAAGTAAATTCCAAATTACTCTTACAAGTCATAAAGAAGTACTGATACAACCACACAACCATAGCTAGAGAGCGGGAAATAAGGATGAAAAATGAGGAGGGTTGGGGGTGAAGGATTTCTAAACTGAAAAGAACACAATGAAATTTGAAGACTGTCCCGGATTAGAGTGAAGTTTTGCAGCTCCAGCCTCATTGTTGAGCCTAACAAGGTACAGCATCCATCAGGATGCAGTGCAGCACAAAGGAGGAAGGCATTTCACCCAAGGATCCGTGTGAAACTCTGGTTTGGTAGAGGGAGAAAAAAAATCTTGGCAAGCATGAGGAATATTTTCCTCAAAACTCTGTATTCCATTTCAAAGTGATATTTCTTTTAACAGTCCAAGAGACAGAAGAGTGAAGGAAAACACAGCAGGGATGGACATTTGCAGTAAAGTAGATTGTCAATATGCAATGTAGGAGTCTCACTGCAACTGTTTATTTCTCCCACCCTCATGTCAGAAAAAGGGGAAAATGTTTTTCTCTGGGTTCACTTCCCTCCAGGGCAGTTTTCTCATAAAAAAAAATGGCATAGGAAATGAGAAATTGTATTCGCCACACAAGCTGAAAGCTTATGTTGTTAGTTCTGAAGGCTTAAATCTTGCAAGTTATTACTATTACTAAAACAAAACTAGTAGGTAATAGTTTGGTAGGAAGAAACAGGAGCTGAATTTTACATGGATAGATGGCAGAGGAAGTACACACAGTGCAGCAGTCACACATAAAAAAATCACTACTGGGTTTTTTTTTATTCATAGTGTCCCAGTCAGTTTGCAATCAAATAGGATAATATCTAGTATAAATACCACAAATACAGGCATTACTGGCATTGAAGAAGTAATAATCTTTCATTAAAAAAACCAAACACTCTATTCCCCTCCAAAAATAATAAAAAAAAAAGAACAAAAAACAAACAAACAAACAAAAAAAACACTAAAGCCCCAAAAGACAGGCAAACAAAAAACCTCAAAGGACAGCAGAGCTGTGCCTCTCCACTCCTAAGAATCCCATTCAACCAGCCATCACTTCTGCACACAACGGTAGCTCCAACACAAGTGAAAGAGTGGTTTAGTACAAAAGCTTCTCTAACATAGAAGGTCAAGCTGAAACCTGCATAGGTCAAAAGGGACAATGAAATGCCAGATCTCTTCCTATCACTCAGGTTTCATTATAAAGCTACCACTCCCTGAGTAATCATTCAGCTTATCTGGTAATTCTTGACAAAATAAAAGGCCCCAAACTGGAACAAATTGGAGTACACTTTGGCCAAGAGTAAAGTATCGGCAGAACTGAATGTCAAACGTGGCAATTAATTCTCAGTACCTCTGGTCTAAATTATGGGTAATTTTAAAACTTCACTAAATATTAATTGCTTAGCATGCTTGCTATCCTTGTTAAAGTCTCATCAAATCAAAGCCTCCAGAAGAAATCACAGAATACTCACTCATACTCTCTTGAAATCTGAAAAACATTCCCAATTAACTTTCCAAACTCAGTCTTCTCTGATGACAAAGCTCTGCTCCTCCTGCTCTGACAAAGCAGTGACCTTTCAGGAAGCTTGAGTAAGGAACCGGTAATGAGAACAGGATTAATCAAGTAAAGAAACCAAGAAATTATTCATTTGTAAGCCAATGAAGAGAAAGTCAGGAGGCAATAGAAACTAACCTGACATGGAGATAGGAACCAGGATGACTTCAATAAGAACCCAGGAAGCAGGAATGGTGAGGAATGGTTAGATGCGGAAAGGTAGAGAGATGAAGTGTAAAGGTAGAAAGAAAAGCTTTCTGCTTCACTGTATCAACTACATTAAACTCCATTCCAGATTCTGACAGAAGGGTTCCAAAGTTTTTGTCTGCTGTTAACGAATACCTGTGAATGGACTGGTAGTACATGTTCCCTTTTGATCTTTTTCCTGCACCTCCCCAACACAAAGGATGACATTGTTACAGTCCCTCCAGTGATATATCCATTCTACAGACTCCAACCCTGATAAAGAAGCATCCAGTGATGCAAGATTTTATTATTTCCAGTTTAAAAAAGAGAGAGCACTCAGTTACCCATATATACGTTTGCAACTGTGGCTGCAAAGTCAAGATGACAATGGAATTTTGGCTAAGCCATAGGGAAGATCTGAAATAAGGTAGAAAGCTTGAAAAAGAAGTTTTTTAAAAATTTAATGCAGATTGTAGTTACAGGGGTGTCAGTTTAGTATTTCTTTAGATGTAACTGCTTGGCTTACCAACCGTGCAGTTGTCTGCAATTTTAGAACGGGGATTATTTCCAATCACGATCATCTGTCTCCGCAGTCATGGCCAGGCTGTTTTCTGAGAGATGCTGCAAGATTACTCAATGCTACATATTACCTGCCTGTTCAGGATGCAAACCTGGAAACCAGCGTGGCTGAAAGCTACCTTAATGATAACAAAGCGTCATTATCATTAAGCATTGGCCACTCCACACAGCTGCTCTAGGTATTATTTGGAAAATCCTTTCTCTAGGCATTAATGCATTTCTACATTCTTCCTTAAAACACAACCCAAAATAACGGAATGATTTAACTTATGTTTTGGTTTGAGTAACTATTTTTGTATGACAATGTTATCTGAAATAATTCTCTGTATAATACTGCAATCTGGAGAAACAATGTTCACGGGTGTATTCATTGATAACCACAAAACAGTAAATTTACCTGGATTCCTGTTCCTCACATTCTCACGCAACTTAAATGTTAATGTAGTAAAGCCTCAAGGTCAACGTGAATGCCAGGATGAGCCATCATCCTTGTTTTACTGAAGCAGAGGCAGGTTAAGTAACATGCCCAAGGTCAATAAAAAAAAATGAATATATATGAAGACACAGCATCAGCCTCTCATTTCTTGTGCTGTCATCACAAGAGGCCATTTTTCCACAGAAGAATCTGATTTTTAATGTAATTCTAGGGAGTAGTTAGTCTTCTGATTCCTTACATAAATTTTAATGGTACAGGCACTTTCTGGAGCCTGTGACTCCAGCTAGATTATTATTAGTCCTGCTTTAGTAAGGAAGCAGCAATATGATTCTTCCCTGACAAGAAATACCAGCATAATTTATTGCATTATTACTCCTCTGAACTGAAAGCAATTAATTACCTCCAGCAGGATGCACAAGTGAAAATTCATCAGAGAAATGTGATGAAAAATGTACCCACTGCTTTAAAATAATAGGTGCTTAATGGTTTTCTGTTTGCTAGCTAATCTAGAGCATCTTATAAACGACTGAGGATTGGTTATCAGTTGCAAAACCAGTTTTTACTCCCTTATATTATTCTATCATCCATAATCTTAGAGGAGAGGAGAAAACACTGCCACATTCATAACAATGAAAAAAATCATCATTTTTTTTCCTTGCTATAAAATTGGTGGTAGGTTTGTATGTGGAATATATGACAAAATATGCATGGATTTATGGTGGCAACACTTCTTTTTGTCATATACATTATCAAACCCAAACTAACAATTTTGCTGGTAAAGTCGGTAAAGTTATTCTGCACTTGCAAAACAAAGAACATTCCCATGCGTTCTGTGGGAAGGAAATACAAAGTGTGGTTGAAAGAAAAGAGAAAAGACAATCTCACAAACACAAATCAGACTGTATTTCAGAATGCTAGCATACTTAAGCATCTATATATGCACCACAAACCTTCCTTCAGGTTCAAAGTACCAGAAAACAACAAACAAAAGTGTGTTTTATGCTAATACATTGGGTGTGTGTGTGTTAAAGATAGACACAGAACTAAATTCATTACATTTCTTTCAGCTTTTCAGAATTATTCACATCTGTATGATTCAGTAATTGTTTTTTCTATAAAGTTATTGGAGTAATTTTGCTCTGTATATTCCCGATCAATTCCTCCTCTCAAGGGCACAGTTGAAAAGTGATATTTGAAAACGGTCCCTGATAGATTGCATGGTTAGTCAGCAGCAGAGACAAACAACCTAATCCAGAGCAAATTAGTTCGGCTGCCAGCAATAGTTTTATACAAAGATGTAAATTATGTTGTCAAAATCGGTCGCTTTCTAGCTTGCTGCTCAGCTAACAAGAAACCACTTTGGCTGATAAAGATGAACACTAAGCTTTTCTCGCTTACAAATTTGCAAATCTGCCACTTCAGCATTCTGTTAGCCACAAACAAAACAGGCCCATATAATTGCTTCCTTTTTTCTGCACCAGTATTTCTCTCGCTTCTATTTCTCTATACAAAAATAGAAATTAAAATCATAAATAGAATTTGAAAAGTGAAGCAGTCTTGAAAATTTCCTTTAAAAAATGGCAACCAGGGCAGCCGCTATCACCTACTTTTAACATTTCCCAGCAAAATTGTAAGATGTGATGCTCCATGTACAAATATGGCCCAGTCATACCAATAGTTTAGGAGATTTACTGTATAAATGCAGTGCTCACAGAACTTCTGAACACAGCGCAAATGTCCTGATAAAGGGAAAATACACGCATCTGTTTTAATGTAAGCTAAAGTGTCTTTGGAACTGCTCTGGCTGACAATGGTCCATCTGTATCTATTACTTTGCATGTTGTTGTTAAGAGTAGAAAATATATATGCTATTATTACACCGATCTGCCCACTTTAAATGTAAACTAGATAGATCTAACATTTGTATGAAAGTAATAATGCATTATAACTGTAATTATATCCAGTATAAGTCAAACAAATAAATTATAAATTACAATTACCCTTTAAAGTTGCTAGTCACACTATTTGCTTTAAAATTAATTGCAGGTGCTCCTGAATGTTTTATTACAGCCCCAAAGTTGTATATTTCAAAGAATAGTACAGATGATTCCTGTTTATTTGTTAAATTAAAGCTTTGTTGGTAAAATTACAGCTTAATTAATATTATGGGTACTGTATAACGAAATAGTTTACCTTGTGCATAATTTATTTCCACATGCATATCTCAGTACAGACCCATTACAGCTCTAAGGCAGCTAAAATAAAATATTCCTCCTTTGCTGGCATTTTTCTAAATAGCAGTTCACTAAATCAATATTATTCACTTGGTATTTTTAAAAGCAGTGTATCTTAATAATTACACAGCATTAGAGTAGGCAATAATTTCACTTGCTAAGCATATTAAATTTAGCAAACCATCAGTCAAATAGTTTGTTCTTCTTCAGAATTTGTAAGCAGAGAGTGAGAGAGTTTGGAACCATGTTACTTTGGTATAAATGTCACATATAGTTTAAGACTATGTATGTGACTCCCTAAGCAAGCACAGTGCCATATATCTTTATTAGTTTCATTGGTCAGTGCAGTGACCAGTTGTTTATACTCATTAGGCAAGACAAGGTGAACCATTTGGCACAGACCACAATCACAGCTAAAATCATATGACTTTGCAGAAAATAAAAATTGTAAAAAAGGCTGCACATGGTGCCATGTACACATACTACCACACTAACATTATTTATTTATATACTTGCTGTTTCAGTCTTCCAGTTTCTCAGATATGCCAATGCAAATCTTTTCTGGCTTGATTTTTTTCTTGATTTAATGTAATAATAATAATAATTTCGCTACTGTTCATCGCTAGAGTTTTTTTGAGGAAAAAAAAGGAAGCTTATTACTTAAACCAACAGAATAATGACCCACAAGCTAGATTGATGTTATTTTTTTGAAAAAGAACAACACATAAACCACTATCATTGTTTTTTTTCCTCTCACAGAACATACTTCCTTACTCAGTGATAGGAATGTAATCAAACTAGTGATATATTAAAGCAAATTCATTAAAACAAATTAAGGATTCAGCTATTTTTTCTTGCATTATTTTGATTACTGTATCTTTTACTGCCATGCAAATGCATTTCTTTCATCACACAGATATAAAATTGTTTGTCTCCAAAGGGAGAAAAGATTTGTTTCTTTTTCCCACACTCATCTCTACAGCAACCTCAAGATAATCCTAAATATGTTCTAAATTGTTCTTCCTGAAAGAAGACAGCATACCTGTGTCCAGGTGTTAAGAAGGTGGAGGGCCAAGATCAGAATAAGGAATTAAGCATGTGTAAACACAGTTTTCTCTCTGAAAATCCCTGATAAACCAGATCTGATATTTAAAATAATATCTTCCATGCCAGCTGAGTGATGTTCACTGATAGTCACAAGGACAGAAGTAAATCTGGTAATAGTCATGTTTTGGGGATTTTTCCTTCCTGATGCTGAAAATAAGAAGGTTAACTGCAGGAAAGGCATAGAGTATAAGCTATTGTGTCTGGGGTAATCTCCTTATGATATGAGAAGCAAGAGACAAGAGTCTGGAGATGACATAGGAGGAAAAAGCAGAGGAAGAAAATAAGCCAGGTTCGGAGGGAAAAAGTAAAAGAGTAAGATGGAGGTGAAGATTGAAAAGTGCATGACAGCACTCAAGGGTGAAGTTTGGGGGCAAAAGTTACACAATTCAGGGGATACAGAAAATCTAAAGACATGTGCTATACAGTCAGTGGATTTATGTTTAAGAGGTGTGTGAGTAAAGAGGTTCCCCAAATGTATTATAACACTTAATATCCCACAGGACCAGCAAGTCACACGCAGAAGACCTGAAGCCTCACCTACACTAGCTCAGCATCCTACAAAACAGAAGAAAAAAATCTGAAGGCATCAAAGAAAAGCACTCAGCATGCTGAAAAGTTAGCAACTGCCTGCTCATTCCACACCAGATTTTTGGGAAGGAAACATGAACCCTTATGTTCATAGCACAAATATTGATACATCAGGTCAATTCACTCACCAAACCCTCTTTCAGGTACTGACTGATATCTGAAATGTACATCTTGGTGTTAAGGTCTAAATACAGTTCCCAATCCTTTTGTGACAACCTGATATTGATACTGACTACACTCTCAACCAAAACATGCATTTGTTCACTAGACAAATCAAGAAAACAGAAAATAGACAAGAAACCAGAGAGCCCACTTAAATGATGGAGAACTTCTTTGTATGCCAGTTTGTTGGCACCAGCCAAGCCAGACACAGCAATCATACCCATGGCCTGATATTTTCAGCAGAAACTTCAACCACGTAAAAATTTCTACTAATCACATCTAAAAGAAAACAGTCAACCTTCTAGCTTCCCTAGAAAAGCAATTAGCATAAATTTCTTATTAATTCAAGGGTTTGGTAACCACTGGCCCAAGCCATTAGTGATAGGATGTCTTAAAGCATAGTGGAAAAAGTTTTCTACTCCTGCAGAGGAATTTTAATCGTCCGATGCTTGCATAACTAAGGCGACCACAGAAACCATGTTCTGAAAACCAACCTCCCTAGAGGCTGTATTCCTGGTGTACTATATTAACAGCTTTACAAGTCTCGACCTACATAAAAAACCACTCTAGATCCCACTTTCCTCTTCTGTGTTCACATGCAAATTGAGTAAACTAAGTTATTAGGGCTTCGTACAGAAACACATTTCCACAGACACATGAGTGTAGGAGGTGTCATGGTTTAGGCCAGATTGGCCAATGATTAGGACAAAAGAGGAAATAAATAAATAAATAAAATCACTTACGTCTAGCAGAAGTTTCACAAGAAACCGCAGCCTAGTATGCTATGGAGCAAGTCTGAAGCATACTTGCTCAAAATTCAAGAGGCTTTTGATGATAATAAAGGCAAATTCAGCAAAAAGAAATAAAGGCTTTGCACTGAAGATAGATCATGATAGCAAGAACTGTGTTTTCTTTCATAGAGCATTACTGGTTTGCTAACCTCTTGCAGGAGCTTCATCTTTATCTGCTGCTTAGAAGCGCTTGGTTTAAAGTTTCAAACGCTGAAGTTTTCTCAAACAGCAATGGAAAATACTTTCTTCTTATTCATTTCCTAAAGTTCTCTCTTAACTCCACAGGCACTTAGACTTTGATAATCATTAGAATCAACATGCCATTTGATTCAAAGACACAGACACTGGTAATACTGGATATGCTAAGCAATTCGTACCTTCTTTACCAGCCACCACCAACTGTTTGTGATACACTTAACTTGCAAGTTATTACTGCTTTACAATACAGGAAAAAGTATAAATAGAAAGACCACTTGTTCGCTTTAGGATGAAAAGCTTTAATATTTTGTTCATTTTAATCTGCAGAAATGTAATTAGATCATACACGTATGTTCAAATTATAATGTTCTGAAAGCCAAAATTTCATAGTTTCCAAACATGCTTTTATTCTCAGCAAAATTTAATCAAAATTTGTACCTTTGAAGAGGAAGTTTTCCTTTGCTACTACAAGTAACATGCCTGAGTTTTCCAAGTATAAACAGTTGCTAAAACTGGGCTGCCAACCCATGAATGTTTAATTGCTATTATCAGTAGTGCTGTTTGCATATTTTACACAGCATATATTTGTAAAGCTTTTTTAGAACAATAAACTCAATTGTAATGTTTTGAGAGAAAACTTTTGACAGCTGCTTAACCAACTATATTTTAATATCTTGAACCAGCCTGAAAGTTTTGGGTCTTTTTCCCCCACTGACTTTTGTTTCCATTAGGAAGGTGTTTTTAAGGGAAGATTTCAGTTTCAATCTATGCCTACCCAAGCAGCAGTCAAGGACACAGCAGCTGCAGAACCATCCCAACTTTAGATAAAAATGGTCTTTTTAACTGGAGAGAAAGAACACCAAGATTTTAAAGTGCCTGTTTTAAAATGTTTCATAGAGAGTTCTTCACATCTTGCTGATGAACCCCAGGTACAAGGTGTCCGAGTTCAGTCATCTATAATATTAGCCAAAAACAATATTAAAAAAAAACATCTTAAGAAAGGCAGAGAGCATAGAAGCTGCTAGTCAGTGACTATGTGTTACAATTGTCTGACCTGTGTTTGTGTCAGCAGATAAGTGCTTACACACAGGTACAAACAACCAACTGAGATCTTTTTCCCTTCAAGGAAGGAGGAGG